>VZRQ01003249.1:66002-97152 GCA_013397975.1 Machaerirhynchus nigripectus | reverse complement strand
CGACAGGAGCTGCTTTCCCCCGTGTCCCAGGGGGGCTCAGAACCCACCTGCTCTGCTCTCTCTTGCAGCGTGCCCCGCAGGGACATTCAAGGCCAGCCAGGGCGCGGGGCTGTGCGTGCCGTGCCCCCTGAACAGCCGCTCCACCGCCGAGGCCTCGCCGGTCTGCGCCTGCCGCAACGGCTACTACCGGGCAGACTTCGACCCGCCGGCCGCCGCCTGCACCAGTGAGTACGGGACCGGGGCTGGGGGGCTGCAGGGCCTCGCTCCCCGCGCTCCTGGGGCAGCAGCAGGGGTAAAGGCTCGATCCGTGCAGGGTTTGTGTTATTTTCTCCCCCGTCCCGCTGTGGCTGGGGGCGACAGCGCGGCTGGGTGGGCAAGGCGGAGGGAGGGGCTGGCCCCGCATCCCGCCTGGCTGGCAGCCTCTGGAATTTATACATCACCCCGGCAGTGGTGGTGATGGCAGGGAGATAGTCCCCAGGATAAATGAGGATTTAAAGTTATCTGCTCTGGCTGTCTTGTTCATAGTCTTGCAGATGGAGTATTTTTTAATAGGGGAAGGCTGCATTAAGCATTGGTATTCAGCGATGCCTCGCTGCTCGGCTGCCTGCCCAAGCTGCCTGGCATGGCAGCAGTGTCCTCAAGCCTGTCTTTCGGTGGGAAAAGAGCCCAGGAGAGAGGAAAGAGCTGCTGTGCTCTTCAGCCTGCTGGGAACTCAACTCCTCAACTCCCCGCCAGATACACTCCAGGCCCTTGAACCAGCCCATCGTGGAGCGTTAGCACATGGATGCTCCGGATCCTCCATGCTGGGAAGTGCCCAAAGCACGTGTCAGAAACAAGGAAAGGATTTGTGTGTTTTGCTGGATCACCTGAGCTCTCAGACAGGTTGCACAACTACAGATAATCTACAGGTCTTTATTGTGCCTCGTTACATAACTGATTTACAGCAGTGCTGCGCTATAGGAATACAGGAAAAAAAGTCTCTTTCCTGATTTTTATTTCTTACTGTTAGTGCTTGATTTTGCAGTGCTCCAATTTGAGGTGCCAGCTGTTCACTCACAAAGTTTCTCTGTGTCAGAGTAATACATAACATTGTGGAGCTGCAGGCACTGCCCTGGACTGGAACCCTTCCAAGGGCGATCCCTGCAGTTCCTGGGCCCCTGCAGAGGAGGGAAGGGGCTGCAGTTAAAGTGGCAGGAATTTGGGGATGCAGCAGTTTGCCATGGGGACAGGGAAGAAATACGTTTTTTTTTTTTTCTTTTTCTTGAAAAGATATTATCTGCTTGAGGTATGGAGGGAGGATTTGGATTAAGGCTCCTGAGAGAGGTTGCAGATTTTTGGGTGTGACTCACT
The DNA here is from genome assembly GCA_013397975.1 of Machaerirhynchus nigripectus. Lineage (NCBI taxonomy): Eukaryota > Metazoa > Chordata > Aves > Passeriformes > Dicruridae > Machaerirhynchus > Machaerirhynchus nigripectus. The sequence continues at coordinate 95,802 of VZRQ01003249.1, read as the reverse complement.
GATAGTGATCCCGTTGAGCCTTTGTGAGTCCTGCAGTCTTGTTTCCCTGGGGAATCAAGGTTCTTCTCCGTGCTCATGCCCCTGCTGTGGCCCCTACAACCCTCCTGTAACTCTCTTTGACATCTCCACCATGGGGGAGCCTGGCAATGCTGGGGTGCCTCAGGTCCAGGACAGACCTTTCCAGCGAGGGTGCTGCACTGGTGGCTGCTCCACGACAGACACTTTTACCCCTAAAGAGGAAAAGGGTTAAAGGGAATAGAAATAGAATATTATCTTAATTTTTTTTCAGGCTGTCATTTCTCTGGGCATTTGAATTTCACTTTTTTTTTTCATCCACACTATCCACGGCAGCAGCTCAGAGAGGCTCCCAGAGTGTCTCCGTGCAGAATGACCTCTCCATCCCACCAGCCACGTCACCATGGTGCTGATGAATGTGTCCCTGTCCAGCCCATCCCTGGCCACTAACGGGGCTGATTTATCCACAGCCCTAACGATGTTCCCCGGCACACACACACACACACAGATGTGGAGGGCTCCCCTGGGATGGGTTTCCCCAAGACAGAGTGTGCTTCTCTCTCTTAACCCTTCCTTGCAGGTCAAGTCCTCCATCATTTTTATTGCTCCCTGTATCATGGCAAAGTCCTTTTTCTTTCTTGGAAGTGCAGCCCCCAACCCAGCCAGCATGAGGACTTCTTTGCTTGCTTTATGTGATATAACCCAGCAGCTGAATTTTGTGGTTTTGGCTGCGGAGCCATCCTGGCTGACCCCCGATCCTTCCCCAGATCTGTGCAGGTGTGTGTTTGCACCTCAGTGATGCTCCCCTGGATTCCTCCTGAGCAGACTGCAGCCCTGATCCAGCAGTGCTTGCAATTGGAGCCACATTCAATTCCCATCCTCTGAAGTGTTTGCGCTGGCTCCTGGTGGGTTTGTTTGATGCAGTTTTCATCTCTTGTCCACCATGGGAGCTGCTTGCAGACCATAGAGTGGTGCCAGCTCTCCTCTATGCTGGGAAATTCCTGGGCTTCCAACTCGAGACATTGAACCCTTAATAACCACTTTCCATTTTTGACTCTGTCTTCTCCTGCTGCTCCTCTGGTTGTCCATGGTGCTGGCTAAGTGACTTTTGTCTTGCTGGGATAATCTGCTCAAGGTGCTTCTCCACATAAGCACCGCAGTTATCTCAGCATCTCCTGACGGGATTAAAATGGGTCCATCTTCACGGATGGATCTGCATGCGTTCCACGTGGAGGTTTTTTGGAGACTTAAGTGGGTTTGTGGCATGGGAGTCCTCATCTCCATCTGGGAAACTTGTTTGCAGTGCAGGTGGTTGGCATTGCCAGTTGGGAAAGTCTGACCCCAAATTAAGCGAAGCTGTGGACACCAAATCCCTCCTGAGGGCGGAGGTGATGGATAGTGCAGCAGACAGCGCCCTGGGGTGTCCTCTCCATGCTGGAGCCTCCAGGGGAGGGCAAGGACGTGTCTCAATGCCTGTCCTTTCCCACAGGCGTCCCATCCGGCCCCCGCAACGTCATCTCCATTGTCAACGAGACGTCCATCATCCTGGAGTGGCACCCGCCGCGGGAGACGGGCGGCCGGGATGACGTCACCTACAACATCGTGTGCAAGAAGTGCCGCTCGGACCGGCGCGCCTGCTCCCGCTGCGACGACAACGTGGACTTCGTGCCCCGCCAGCTGGGGCTCACTGACACCCGCGTCTTCATCAGCAACCTGTGGGCACACACCCCCTACACCTTCGAGATCCAGGCGGTCAACGGCGTGTCCAACAAGAGCCCCTTCCCACAGCAGCACGTCTCCGTCAACATCACCACCAACCAGGCCGGTGAGTCCCGGGGTGATGCCAGGGAGCTTGGCTGTCCTCCTGCCAGCTGCAAGCTCTGCGTGGAGTCGAGCTCTGTGTCCCAAAGGAAAACCCCTGGGGTGTGAGGGTGTGTGATGGCTGTGGTGCCCCCAGCCCCGAGCAGGGAGAAAGGCCAGGAGAAGAGGGGGGAGGAGGAATGGGGATAGGGAAGGGTTGCCTGTGCCCTGGGCAGGGGGAGAGTTGGCTTGTGGGAGGGCTATCTGATACCTGCTTTTATCCCCCTCTAGATTGCTTGGGGCTGAAATGGCATCACCACTTTCCCCCTTTTCCCAGCTGGGAGGAGGGAGATGGGGTGAATCCAGCCTTGAAACACGGTGTGACTGTGTTACGGCACAGAGGGAGCAGCCTGCCAGGGCTGAGTCCAGCCTCTGTCTCCTCCTCTGGCACATAGCTCTCCCATGCTTTTCCTCTTGTCTCCTTTTCCAGGCTCCCCTGCTCCCTTTCCTCTCCCCAGTCAGGCATCAGGAGCCGAATGAACAGCTCTGGGTCAAACAGGGATGCTGGTGGGGTGGCAGTGCAGATGGCAAGGGGGCAACTGGTCCCGGGCTGCGCTGAGGATCAGAGGGGTTGGAAACCCATGTGCTCTGGGTTTAAAAAGGGGATGGGAATTCCTGCTTTGTGCCAGGCCAGGCAGCCTTTGCCATCCTGCTCCCTCTGGATAGCACAATAGAGAAACCCGGTGTAAATATTTCAGTGTAAATATTTCAGTGTAAACCAGTGTAAATATTTCAGTCTCCTGGCTCCAGGAAATACAAATCTACACTTGTGCCTGGCTGGCATAGCTGTCTGCTGAACCACGTGCAGCCAAACCTCCCTCTTGTTTCCAGGCCTTTTTTTTCCTGGGTTGGATTTTTGGGGTGTTTCTTAGCTCTTCTCCCACCATGGGGAGCTGGGAACAGCCAGGTCACCCTCGTCTGTCTGTCTGTACCCCAGTGGTCCCTGTTTGTCTTGCAGAGGCTGATTACAAACGTGGAAGTGCTGGGCTGTGGGGTAACCTGATGGAAATGCACCGGGGATATCCAGGGCATTGGTGATCTCCCTTTAAAATCTCTTTGGCTTTGCAGTGGGTTTTTCCAACTCCTTTCCCAGCCCCATCCAAGCTAATGGGAGTTAATAAAGAAGCAATCAAGCTGAGTGCTTAATTTCAGCCCACGAGCATCTTCCCAGAGGGGATGTGGAGAGATTAAAAAAAAAAATACAGCATTAAGTATTCTGGGTAAACAAAGGCAGTGCTGAACTATCCACATCTCCCCCTGGAACCATGAGAAATGGGGCTCCTGCCACCTGCCACCCCCAGATTCCCTCCATGGCATGATCCTGTGCCCCAGGCTGGTTGTGCCAGGTTCAGGTATTCTCTGGATTCACACAGGGGAGGCATTTTCCCTGCCTGGCACTGCTGTAGTGTGGGCATGGTGAGGAGGATGAGGAGGGCAGAGGTGGCTGGATTGGGAGCTGACTCTGTGGACAGGACACGCCAGTGCCCCTTTGGGTGTGGACAGATTTGGATACCTTTCTTTTGCCAGGATTAAGTGCAGGATTAGGGCTCTGTTGGCTGGCTCTGCCCCTTATAAGTACAGCTTGGAGGGCACAAAGCATTTGGAAAAGGGTCTCCTGACTGGTTTAGTGGCTCAGTGTCCCTAACAGTGGAAGGACAGTGTTCCTGTTCTCCTGGCAGAAGCACATTTGGGTGCTGAGGATGAGCATCCCCCGAGAGCCCCTAAGAGCAGTCCCAGCAGCTTCTCTGGAGCCAAGGCTGGGCTGGCGTGTCCCTGCCCTGGTTTTCTGTCATTGTCCTCAGGGTGGACAGATTTTTGCTCCCACACCCCATTCCTGAGAGCACGTGGGGTGGCAGTTGTGGCACAGCTCCCTGGGTGCTGAGTGCTGGCTCCCCAGAGAGGCTGTTACAGCAAAAGATGTCACACAGAGCTGGAGCCTGTCACCAAGCCTTGGTTTGCCCCGCTGGGGAGAGCTTTGCTGTGTCTCTCCCACCATGGGAGACATCCTTAGAACAAGCAGTCCCAGGGAGAAGGAACACCAAGGATTTCCAAGCCCCTAATTAAAAGGAGTAGTTGGTTTAAATAGCAGAATTCCCTCACTGGCTCACTGCTCTGCTTCCATGTAAAGCTGCTGAGACGCCGGTCTTCCCGCTGCTAGCGAGCGAGCTGGTCCCACGGGGAAGCCAACCACAGGCATGGGAGATTCAGGATGCCGTGGGGATTCTCCCCCTCCTCGGGGCCGTTTTTCCCACCCTTCTCCATTAATTTTCCCTCGCTCCCCGCTTCCTCGGCAGCCCCCTCCACCGTGCCCATCATGCACCAGGTGAGTGCCACGATGAGGAGCATCACGCTGTCCTGGCCCCAGCCCGAGCAGCCCAACGGGATCATCCTGGACTACGAGATCCGCTACTACGAGAAGCTGAGCCGCATCTGCACGCCCGACGTGGGCAGCACCGTGGGCTCCAGGCCGGCCCCGGTGAGCCAGGGGGAGCCCTGCCGTGGGGGCTGGGCTGGGGGCGCAGGGGTAGGGGGAACACGGATGGGCTCTGAGACAGGCTCTGCTGGGAATGGTCAGGTGGGACCGGCACCAGGTTACCCGGGCTGCCTCCAGAAGGTGGGAGTGAGTTGTGACAGCAGATGGTAGATCACAGAATCAGAATCACAGGGCAGCTAGAGTTGGAAAGCACCTTCTGGCTCATGTAGTTCCAACCCCCTGCCATGGGACACCTCTCACTAGATCAGGTTGCTCAGAGCCCTGTCCAGCCTGAGCCATTCCTTCCCCATGGCAGCATTTGTCCAGCACACCAGTGCCCGTGGCCGCCTTGGCTCTGGTATTTGCTAGGATGAGCAGGGCCCTGAATCGTGGGGATGGCATCAGGAGTAGGGGAAGGGGTTGGAGAGGACCAGGGAAGGTTATGGGGGTTGTCCCTGCCCCGGGTCACTACCTCCCACCGGTCCTGTCCCTGGCAGCTGTCCTGCCCTGCAGGGGACACGCTCCCGACCCCTGCGATGAACCGTGCCCGGCCCAAGCTGTTCCATCCCTCCTGTGTCTCGCCAGCTCTAATGAATTCTGCTAAGTGTGAATAATTAGATGATCTCACCAGCAAAGCACTGGGAAATGGGGGGAAAAAATGAGAGCGGAGACGCATGAGGTTTCCACCAAGGTGTAGGCCAAGGACCTGTGCCAGCAGAGCAGGACTGCAGGGGCTGGGGATCTCAGCAGAGAGTTGCCCTTGAACCTGCTTGAGCAGGGTCTCATAGGGCACATTATGGTGTTTTGTGGAATCACAGAATGATTTGGGTTGGAAGGGACCTTAAAGATCATCCAGTTCCCACTGCTGTGCTGTGGGCAGGGACACCAGGTTTCTGTAACTGTGGGATGTTTCTGAAATGCACAAGGACGTTGATCATTTGAAGAGGAGGAACTTGTTGTTCATAAATTATTTTTGCTCTGGATGATATTATTGTTTCCCTCTGCTACTCCATGCTCCCTGCTCTGGTGGGACCAGGGGGCTGCCTGGGAGGCACATGCTGCAGGGGCCTCCCCAGTTCCTTGTGGGTCCTGTTTCATAAAATCATAGAATGTCCTGGGTTGAAGGGACCTTAAAGGTCATCCTGTTCCACCGCCTGTCATGGGCAGGGACACCTCCCACTATCCCAGATGTCTCCAAGCCCCATCCAACCTGGCCTTGGACGCTTCCAGGGATCCAGGCGCAGCCACAGATTCCCCAGGCAGCCTGTCCCAGGGCCTCACCACCCTTGTGGGAAGGAATTTCTTCCCAATATCCCATCTAAACCTACTCTCTGTCAGTGGGAAGCCATTCCCCCTTGTCCTGTCACTCCAGGCCCTTATAAATAGTCCATCCCTATCTTTCTTGTAGCTCCCTTCAGCTACTGGAAGGCCACAATTAGGTCACCCCAATCCTTCTCCAGGCTGAACAATCCCAATTCTCCCAGCCTTTCCTATGGGATCCTCTGTGTCAGGGATGCTCCTGAAGCAGAATTAGAGCCTCTCCTTTATCCCCCTGGAGCCAAACCCCATCCCTGCCGTCAACAGGGACAGGCAGGCTGCTTGTCCATAGACAAGCCCTCACGAGCTGATAGCAAACGAAAGGGGTCTCAACAAGGATCTGGGACCCAAACAAACTGTAAGAGATCTCTTAACACCCAACCCAGGTACTGCTAATAACAAAAATACCACCTTTATTCACTTACTCACATGCCTGTGAGCTGAATCTGGAGAATTTTTGGGCTTTTGGGCTCCACTGCCTCCTGGGCTGTGGCAACTGCCCTCCCCTGTAGATGCTGGCATAAAGCAGGGGTGTTGAGCTGGATCTTTCTCAGTCCTAGAGGATTCCCAGAAGCCTTCTTGTCCCTTCTGTGGTGCCAAAAAACTGATGTCTGAGATGGCCCCCTAAACACCAGAGACTAGACAGGAATAAGGGAATAAAGGTGGGTATTTATTTGAAAGGCCCTCAAAGGCACAGGGGGGCAGGCCAAAGGTGACTCCCAAGATGGACCCTGAGTCACGAGTTCTTCACCCTTTTATAAGTTTGGTTCATTTGCATATTGGGGTTAATTGTCCAGTTATAACCTCAGTCAATGATGTAACTACCCCAAGGCTGCCCTCTTCATCAGAGGCTTTAGTTTACACATTTTGGGGCCTGGTGTCCTTGAGGTGGCAACCTAGAGAGGTTTGTTCTCTCTAACCACCATGAGAGAACAGCAGCTAACAGGCCACAGGAAACTTCAGAGTTACACACCAGGCAGCGCAGGACTTGAAAAACATAGAACTTAAAATTTCAGGCATCATTCTCCCTGCCCCCTGTCCGTGTCCCGCTGACCGTGGCTCTCTCGGGGCGCCCGCAGGACCACAACGAGTACAACTCGTCCATGGCGCGCAGCCAGACGAACACGGCACGGCTGGAGGGGCTGCGGCCCGGCATGGTGTACGTGGTGCAGGTGCGCGCCCGCACCGTGGCCGGCTACGGCAAGTACAGCGGCAAGATGTGCTTCCAGACCCTCACCGACGGTGAGTGCACTGGCCGGGGCGCGGGGGGTCCAGCTCCGTGCTCTCCCTGGGTTCAAGGGGCCTGCCTGCCAAAGCTCTGTCCCGGAGGGCAGCGCGGCGGGAGCCGGGGCGGTCGCGGCGCTGTCTCGTGGGAGCGAGCCGCTCTCCCACTCCTGGCTTCGGCTTCTCCCCCCGCTGTTGATTTCTGGCTCTGCTGCCTTCAGCTGTGAGGAAGGAAACGCCTGGTGATGCCTGAGGCGGCCACCTAAAAACCAGAGGCTAGACAGGAGTAAGGGAATAAAGGCAGGTATTTATTTGAAGGGCCTTCAAAAGCACACCCTGGGCAGGCCAAAGGCGACACCCAAGATGGACCCTGAGTCACGAGTTCTTCACCCTTTTATAGGTTTGGTTCATTTGCACATCAGGGTTAATTCTACAATTAAAGCTTCAGTTAATTATGTAATTTCCCCAAGCTTACCCCACTTCTAAAGATGTTGGTTTACACATTTTGGGCCTAGGACAGTCTGGGTGTCCTTGGAGAGCAGGCTTGGAGAAGCCTTGTTGTGTCTGACTGGCACGAGAGAGCAGCAGCCAGCAGGCTACAAGAAACTTCAGTTACACACTAAGCAATATAGGATTTAAAAAATATAAAAGTTAAAACCTAAGGCATCACTGGCACTGGCTGTGAGTCTGGCACAGTGCGATGGGGTGGGAGGAGGGTTGCAGACTCTTGGAGGAAGGAGTCTGGGATGCTTTCCTGGGATACTTGGGGTCCACCTGAGCCACCAGGGCAAAGCTGGGATGGTCAGGCCCATCTGAAAGCTGACTTCCCATGCCAAAGGGGTGTGTTAGGCCAGCTCATGACCTTCATGGCTTCTTCTGGCCCCAGCCCTTCCCTGCAACCACAAACTCTGGCTTCCTTTAGAAACTGCTAACTCATGGGAGGGTTTGCCATTAACCCCAGCTTCAGGACTAATCCAGAAGCTGGTCCTCCTACCCCTGGGGCAGCTGAGAGCCCATCCCCTGTTGCTGCTGGCGTGGCATCCATGGCTCCCAGTCTCACTTGCCTGTCTTTCCTAAAGCTTTTCTTCTTTCCTAAATCTTTTCTTTTTCCCTAAAATGGGTCACCCCGTGGCGTGCATTCATGTCGAGTGCCAGCTGGGGTGGGAAGAGGAAAACCATGCTGGGCGACCAGAGGGAAGGAAATGGTAATAAACCCCCCTCCAATGCCTCAAATATTCAGGATTAGAGAAGCGAGAAGAAAAATCCTGCCTCAAATAAGCAATTAATTGAAATTTAATAAGAATGGATTGTGTAGGTTATTAAATAATAATTGATTGTTAGATGAGAATTTCTCAGGATTTAAGCAGCATGCAAGAGATAAATCTAGTTGCCCATAATTAACTGCAGAGTAGAAAATACAGATAAAAGGGAGCTAAATGCTTTCTTTTGGATGAGTGTTATTTTAACCCTTGCATGTGGCTGCTGGCACAGCCTGGCAGACCTCGCTGGGGTGATCGGAGAGAGGAGTATTTCTGGAATGCCACAGAAGCCCCAGGAGTATGGGATCTGCTGGATACTGCCTGTTGGGAGTACCCACACCACTGATGGGGCAGGGAAGAATGGGGGAGACACATGGAGGGTGCCAGTAGTTTTTTGGGGGGTTCCCCCAGGCATATCCAGTCCTCCTGGTGCCCCCTTGGCTTTCACCCCAGCCTGCTGCTGAAGGATGCAGGGGGTGGTTGAAGGGACAGAGGAGATTCTGAGGGATGCAGGGGGTTGGGGGGGTGCTATGGGTGCCATGGCTCTGCAAAAGGACTTTTCTCATGCTGAGATATTAAAACCTACGAGCAGCCCTGCAGTGAGGGTTCCTGGGTTCTCCTGAGCCTCACTCCCACAGTTCACCATTGTGTGGTGGGGTCTCTGATGTCTGATCTGGGTGAAGCCTTGGCACATCGTGCTCTGGCTGGCTTGGTTATTAATGGTGTTTTCCTCCTTCCCTACAACTTGTGGGAATTTTGTGTCTGTGAGACCCCATGTTAAAATTGGTCAAAGTGGCCAACAGGTTTAAATCACAGAGTCTCAAAAAGGTTTGGGTTGGGAGGGACCCTAAATCTCATCTCCTTCCCAGCCCCCTGCCATATGCAGAGACGCCTTCCGGAAGATCAGGTTGCTCAGTAAATGAATTTATTGAGGAAAGGGAAATGCCAGAGCCATGGACAAAACCACCTTGTGAACCTCCTCTCTTTGGGAAACTGGCTCCACGCACGCTGGTCTGACGTTATTCCCAGGATCTTCTCTCCCCTGTCTTTAAGCCAAAGATGTGCGAGCCAAGCGTGACAGTCCCATGACAGTCCCACTCAGCGCAACATGGCTCAGCTGAGCCCCCTGCCTGCATCCCCCTTGTCCCACCGCCTTGGGAGCAGCACCCGTGCAATCAGAGGGAATCCCTTCCCACAGGCTGCTCTCACTCCGTGAGCGTGCCAGGGAGGATTGACCCCGTCCCTCTTCTCTCACAGACGATTACAAGTCAGAGCTGAGAGAGCAGCTGCCTTTGATCGCCGGGTCCGCAGCGGCCGGGGTGGTCTTCATCGTCTCCCTGGTGGCCATTTCCATCGTCTGCAGCAGGTGAGTCCCTGCGGGATCAGTGTCCCTGGAAGGTGGAGGGGGTAAGATGCGGATTAGGGGTCGGAGGGGCGGGATGGGGGACCCGTGTGGCCAGAGGGAGCAGCACGATGCCACTGCTGATGGAGTGCTGCTGGCAGGGGAGTGGTTGGGGACCCCCAGCAGCTGCAGATCCCTGAAGCCCGGCTGTTGTGTCCCCTGTTCTCCCAGGAAGCGCGCCTACAGCAAGGAGGCGGTGTACAGTGACAAACTGCAGCACTACAGCACCGGCAGAGGTGAGCAGCCAACCCCAGCCGGCACCCGGCGTGTGCCCCACTCCTCCCCCTCCGAGGGGACTGTGGGCTGGTGGGAGCCCCCGTGGCAGATGGACAGGAGCACAGGGTGGGAAGGGAGATGTCCACACGTGTCTGGCAGGGTGCGGGGGAGGGCAGGCTGCAGCACTGTGGGTGGGAAGAGTACCAGGAAGGATTTGGGGAATGATGATGGATTTGGGGGCGTGTCAGGGGCAGGGGGGATGTAGGGGACAGGGGATGGGGAGAGGATGCTGTGAAGACTCCCAGAGGGGGAAAGGAAGGAGAGAGGTGGTGTTCAGAGTGGGGGATGAGCTCCTGAGCTCCTGATCTCCTGCCATAGGCTCTGCCTGTGCCTGGGTCGGTGCTGGGCTGTTGGAGGGATTCTGGGCTTTGGGAGCATGGCTGGGGTGTGGGTGCTGGGGGCTGGCGTTGCTGCTGCCTCGGCTGCTTGGCTGATGCTCTTCCCTGTACCCTGCTCGGGGAAGGATGCGCAGGCAGTGACTGGGAACGTTTAACTGGCTTTGGGCTGCTGATCCCCTGGGCAAACAATTAGGAGAGCCTGAGTTTTTCCTAGATCTATGCAACTGGTGGAACTGAGCACCAGAATTAATGCCAGGTGTATTTGTGTGGAATATCTGCTCTGGTGCCCCTCCAGCAGCCAGCACTGCAAATGAGAATAAAGCAGCAAAGCAGCAGCCTTGCGGGGCAGGATTTTCCTGGTGTCTGCAGGCTCCGTGCCCCATCCCTGTGGGATGTAAATCCCATTTATGCTCTCCTAGAGGTGCTTCCCAGGCACGTTGTGGGTAGAACCGTCTCTGGGTCCTGTGTGCCTGCTTGGGGGAAAGAGGTGTGGGATGCAGAGGTGGAGGAAGGATGGGTGGGGAAGGCAGGGAGAAGTATGGGTGAGCAGAGGGCAGGAATGGGGATGGAGCAATCAGCCTGGCAGAGAAGAGCAGGAGGGCTGGAGAGGGCTGAAGAGGGATTGGGGACAAGCAGGAGAGCCCAGCCAAGCTGGCAAAGCACACTGGATCTCTTTAGACCTTCTTGGCATCACACTGAACCCTCCCAATGGGGTGGCAGTGCTGTGGGGGGCCCTGAACCTCCTGGCAAACCATAAACTGTTTTCCAAACATCACTGGGTGATCCCAAAATGCAACGGACCTGTGCTTTTCCTCCCTCTTTTCTCCATGTTTCTGCTCTGTGGCAGGCAGGGCAAGATTTATTTGATGCCTGATGGATAAACTCATGTCAGGCTGCAGGCAGACTGATTTTTCACATTTCCCCCCTGTTTTGAAGCATTCCCCACCCCACGTGCATCCTTAGCTGGCCCCAAGCACCCCAAAATCCAGGATGCTCAACCTAGGTAGGGAAGCAATGAAGCATGTGCCTGCCCTGGGTTTCTGAACCTGGGGGCTGTGAGGACTGGTGTCAGAAATCCGGGGTACCCTGTCAAGGTTAGTGAGCCCCCGGGCGCTCCGTCAGTGCAGAGGCTGGAGCAAAACAGGTGGGAAATTTGTGGTGAGCAACTAATGGAGTAATGAGAGCATCCTCTGGAACAAATCACCGTGTGCTCAGTGGCATGGCAATTACAGCCTCCCAGCACAGCTCTGCCATCCCTCTGGCAGGCCCCCGGGATCACCTGCTGCTGGCAGAGTGCTCCAAGTGGGTTTTGGGGTGAGATGGGGTCTCTCGGGGTGTAATTTTTCATGGTTTATCCCTCCCACTGCTTCACTGGGAGCTTTGAGGTTGGGGAAATAGGGAAAACGCCCTTTTGAAGCAGCAGCAATTCAGCAGGAAGGGTTTTTCTCTGTCCCCATGGTATTTATTGCCAGGGAATCATGATGCCAGAAGGAACTGGACGCTGGAGTCAGGGTCGTGGTGCAGAGCGCTTCAACTTTTGAAGAGTGATAAAAAATTTGCCATTGTCTGCAGTAGTAGAAAATGGCCTGATCCAGTTTTCAGGATTCTTGGGATGATTTTAAGAGCACAAAGCTCTTTGCAGGCAGGCTGACCACAGGTGCCTTTGGTGGTGTGCTCTGGTACCCGGAATCTCACCCAGCTTTTGCTGGTGTGGTGATGATGAGCCAGGGGCTGAGGCTGGCAGAGATGAGGAATGGGTTTAGGTGCCCAATCCCTCATTTGGATGGGATGAGGATGAGGGGGGAGCTCATCCTGGTGATTACTGAGCCTATGGACAGAGCCTGGGGCACATCAGAGGGTGTTTGAAATCCAGCCTGTGTTGACAGTGGACGGGAAACTTGGGCATTGTTTTCTCCTCTATTTTTTCAATATTTTGATCAGTGAGCCAGTCTCCGTTACGATCCTGTAAATCCCTTTGTAATCCTGGCTGGAGCATCAGCTGCTCTTGTAAAAGAATTTATGGGGCAGTTAAAGTGTATGAGACAGAGCCATAAAGGGGTTTATGAACTGGGAGATGCACAGATGGCTTCGTTGCAGCCTTCCCTGCCTCTGAGGTGCACAACTTTTGCCCCAAAAGCCCCTTTTGGGGGTGAGGATGCTCCTGCCTGGTCCCTCCTGAGTCCTTGATGCCCCACAAGCAGCTCTCCCTTGGTGGCTGTTTGGCACCAGCAGTGCCCACTGCGAGGCTTTCATGCCTCCTCCTGAATTATTTTGCCTCTGGGAGCTGATTTAGATTCCTGATGCAGAGGTGATGCTGTGGTCCATGCATCCATCTGTATTCTGGCTCTGGAAGGGCTCTGGGAAGCACCAATGTGATGGGATCATGGCCTTGGAACGGTCCTGAACAGTATAATTGGGTGCTGTTAATCCCTGTAAGGGTGAGGTGTCTTGGTAAGGGGACCAGGCAGTGATGGCCCGCCTGGTCTCCTCCAGAGATGACCTTGAGGGGCTGCTCCGCCATCAACGGTCCCCTTTTTGGGTGAGAAATGGCACAGGAAGCTGACCCCCCCCAAGGGGACACCACAGGCCGTTTTAGGTCCCCTTTTGGGTGGTGGTACAACACCGGTGTCCCGCTGAGCCCTGTGACCCCACTGTGCCCCGCCACCCTGCCCCCTGGCAGCTCCGCAAGCCCCCGGCATCCAAACGCGACGTCTGCACCCCTATTTGGGAGATCTGGGGACCTGTTTTTGTTTTTCCCCCCTCAGAAAAGGTCAAGAGCCCACTTGTGCATGTCCCTGAAGCGTGGCCAGATCCTGCTACCGCGTGCTGCCCCGGGCCAGGGACCGCACGTGTCCCGGCGTCCGGCCAAGCCACGTTTCACGGATCCATCCAGGTTGTTGGTTATAATTGCTGCACTCTGTCAATTTAGTAGTGGCCACAAAGCCATCAGAGGCCTTTTTGGGTAAATAAATATTTCTTCACTAAGGTGTGGAGCCTCATAAAGCCTTCACCGTAAAGGCAGCGTGCTGTAGTTCAGGTCTGTAACTGCTCCCATCGCCGGGGAGGAGGAAGAGGAAGGATAATGGTAGAGGAGTGCAGGGCAGAGGGAGAGGAGGAGGTGCAGGAGAGAGTTGGGTGAATTGGTGGCCCCAAGAGGACGATAAGGGTCTGTGGAGGTGAGCACAGTGATAGCAGCCACTTAGTGGAGAGTGTGAGGACAGAAGGGTCTCCAGTTCTTGGCCATGGTACAACTGCTCTTGGTTTTCCAGGCTGCCCAGAGACTGTGGGGATGCGCCATCCCTGGCATTGTTCAAGGCCAGGTTGGATGGGGCTTGGAGCAGACTGGTTCAGTGGAAGGTCTCCCTGCTTATGGGGGATGGTACGGGATAAACTTTGAGCTCCTTCCAACCCAAGTGATTCTATTAACTCTGTTTCTGTAATTCTCTCCCTTCTGCTGTTGTTCCTGTCTTCCCTGTAACAAGGGTCTCCAGGGATGAAGATCTACATTGACCCCTTCACCTATGAGGACCCCAACGAGGCCGTCCGAGAGTTCGCCAAGGAGATCGATGTGTCCTTTGTGAAGATTGAAGAAGTCATTGGGGCAGGTGGGTCTCTCTGTTTCTGGCTGCCCATCCTTCCCTGCCCTCTCTGCCGCTCCTGTGTGGCCAGGCACCCACCTGGAGCAACTCTGTGGGGGTGCACACACGGTCCTTCACCTGGAAGCCCTTAATGAAGCTTTGGAACATCAGGCTGTCCTGGGTTTGTGATGGGTTAGGGTGGACACGAGGTTGTTTTATGCTCTCCAAGTTCCTCTGCGGTGGGAAGGGCTCCAGGAATGTATTCACTGGCTGACCATGGGGCCTCTTGGGATTTCCCATGGGGCTTTTCCATGAGGTAACAAGAGAAGCCCGATCTCACTGTAGTCTGTGCCATATTCCCATACATATGTATATATACACACCTGTGCACATGTGTGTGTGTGTGTGTGTGTGATCTGTGCTATTTTATTGCCATTTTTAAATAACTGTGTCATACTCGCAGAGGAGAAAGTGAGAAGCTGGGGAGGGGAAGCTGTGAGGAAGCAGTGAGTCTGTTTGGTTGGGATCAAGTTCAGCAGTGTATCACCTGCCCTTTGCTGCTCATCAAGGCAAAGTGGCAGCAGCCATGGCTTAAATGTAATCCCTCCACAGGCAAATTTTGCTTTGGTGAACTGAAAGCTCTCCTGCTTTCTCTGTATTTTAAATCAGAGAGCAGCACTGAAAACATCCCAATTATTTCCCACCCCAAGATAAGTGATGTGCAGAAAGGCAGCCGAGATTATCAACGCTGACACTTGATATTTGAGGTAGTCCTTACATGTTGATGCACTTTACCTTCAAATCCTCCTTGTGGGGGTTTGCACAGGCAGCTGCAGCCTCTGCCTGTGTCAATGTTGGGCTCTGTCACCTTGGAGAAGGTTGCAAACCTAAACATGTCCCCAGTAGCAGACATTGGCCCTTTTAAAGAGAACAGGGGGGCAGATTTGTAGAGGAGGGCATTGTTGAGGTGTGAACTGGCTGCCATTTCTCAGCTGGGCAAGGACCCCTTGCTCTTTGCAATGTTTAGTGTGGAGGAGGAGGAGGAGGAGGAGGTGGTGGTAGCTCTGGCATTGATTGATCAGCGGTTGGGCTCAGGGATCTTGGAGGTCTTTCCCAACCCAACCGATTCCATCTTGCGCTCGCAGGGGAGTTTGGAGAGGTGTATAAAGGGCGCCTGAAGTTGCCAGGCAAGCGGGAGATCTACGTGGCCATCAAGACGCTCAAGGCCGGCTACTCAGAGAAGCAGCGCCGGGATTTCCTGAGCGAGGCCAGCATCATGGGGCAGTTCGACCACCCCAACATCATCCGCCTCGAAGGGGTGGTCACCAAAAGCCGGCCGGTCATGATCATCACGGAGTTCATGGAGAACGGGGCCTTGGACTCGTTCCTGCGGGTAAGGCGAGGTGGGGTCACGTGGGCTGTGGGATTTGGGAATGAGATGTTGGTGTCCTGTTTGTAAATCCCAGCCCGTTTGCTTAGCTTGGGAGCTGGCTGGAGTGTGCCATACATCTCCAAAATGTGTGTTTTGGGGTGTTTACCTCTGCTTTAATCAGGCAGGGCAGCTGGAGTCCTCTGGGGAGGTGCAGCATCCTCCTGAGGTTGGGGTGAGTGGCCCCGGTACCACTGTGGGGTCTGCGTGCTCACCCCAGTGCCTGCTCTTTCTGGTCGCAGCAAAATGACGGGCAGTTCACAGTGATCCAGCTGGTGGGAATGCTCAGAGGGATTGCTGCTGGGATGAAGTACCTGGCAGAGATGAATTACGTGCATCGAGATCTGGCTGCCAGGAACATCCTGGTCAACAGCAACCTGGTGTGCAAAGTGTCCGACTTCGGCCTCTCGCGCTACCTGCAGGACGATACGTCTGACCCCACCTACACCAGCTCCTTGGTAGGTACCCCCGCAGGATGTTCTCCTGCCCAGCACTCCCTGTGCCCTGCACCTGCTGAACCTGGCAGAGGGCTGCTGGCTGTACAGTCTGGCATGGGTGGGAGCACCTCTTGAGTGTTCCCACCACATAGGTTCACGGCCCAGAGGTGCTGGCTGTGGTTTCCACAAATTATCCTCTTTTCCCTCCTTTCTCTTCCTCCTTTTTAGAAGTTTTCCAGCTCCCTCCTCCCTAAGCACCTTTCTGCCTTCTGCAGTTTCCAGATAAGCCTCTTCCCTCTCCTCTGTGGAGGAAAGGTGCACGGAGGAGTCCCTGGAGAGACAGGAAAGGGAGGCAGGGAGATCACAGCAACTCCTGGCAGCACAGCGATGGTGTTTTAACTCCCCTTCCCCCAGCGCTCCAGGTCTGGTTTGCTTTTCCCTGCTGGAAACTTGTTCCAAGCATAAATTAAAGAGACAAGCCTAACGGGAGCTCTGCCATTCCCCAGCCATACTTCTCCTTAATTAACTCATTTGTGGGTAACGGCAGCTCCGTTCTCCCCCTGCTCCTGGCTACCCCAGGGGACCCCCAGCTCCCCACCATGGCCATTGTCCTTCTTGTGAGCCCCTGAGAGGTGTTAAGGATGCTCAGAGGGAAAGGGATGAGCGACTCATTGGCCTCATCTAATGGATTAATCAGAAGAGTGTGCGGTGGGTGCCGGCACGAGGCTGCAGCAGCTCCTGCCAAAGCAGTTCCTTGGGCTGCTGAGCTGTGCCCAGGTGCCAGGGCTGGCTCCAGCTGCCAAAATGGGAAAGCCAGGGGCATGCCTTTAAGGCTGGCTCAATGTTTTGGCCCAGTTGTAGCCCCTCACTGTCCCTCCCCTGCTCAATGGGATGTTCCCATCCCCCCGGACCTGCCCCACTGTCTGCTCAGACCCTTCCTGCAGGCAGCAGCCTTTGAGCAGACACCCAGCTTTTATTTTTCCTTCAAAGACCCCAGCGGTAGCTGCTGAGACGAGGCATGAATTAGTCTTTTCCCCACCTTCGGAGATAAAAAGAGATTATCTCATCTGTGTTTTTATTTAATTTAGGCCATAATAGATCTCCCCAGCAGCTGGGAAGTGATGCTGTGCCTGCGATTGCATCACTCTGCCTCCCACAGCAGGCTTTTCGCTCTGGGGAAAAGGCAGGAAAAACAACCTAGCAGTTAATTTCTCCATTTGTAGTTATTCAAATCAAATTTTTTGCCATTCATCTTTCAAGAGCGGCTGACGTGTCCTCGGAAAGGCTGCGGAAAACGATTGTGTGAAACGATTTACAGTGCAGTCCTGCCCCCAGAAAATTCCCCTGCGTGTCTGTGGTCTTCCTTATCCCTTGGCTTTTTTGATGGTTATTTTATGGAGCTTTCCCAGGGAGCAATCCCTCTGTGCATGCTGCCCCTCGTCATATCCCTGTGCCCTTGGCATGGCCTTTGGCCCTGGGATGTGCCCTGGCTTGGCGGGATGGCTTGAGATGCTGAGCCTGATTTTGAGCCTTTGGGAGGAGTGAGGAGCTCTCTGCCAAAGGCACTTTCCTATACCCTGCTTTCCATTGAGCTTTAAAAGTGTTTTGCTTTTTGCCTTCCACTCCAAAAGTAGGGTTGGAAGGACCTTCTGGCTGCTGTGGGAGCCCAGATGAATCTGCAGGGATGCTTTTAGTTCAACCTTGTTTCCATTGAAGGCCAAGGGACGGGGATGCCTGTGGCTCCTCACCTGTGACAAGCACTAGCCCAGTTGTGCTTAGCCTTGTCATCTGGTGACTCCCTGGGAAGGGACTTGGGGATAGGCCCTGATGTGCTGGGTCCCGCAGGGCAGCTGGAGTGGGGTGGTGTCAGTCAGTGGGGTAAATCCTTGGATAAACCCGTTTGTTTTGTTCAGCTAAGCCCTTTTAGGCAGGTACAAGATTCATTCATGGAGTTGTTTTTGGCTCCTGCCTCGTCATCCCGTTGGGTGCCACCTGCCCACTCCTTGGTGGGGTCCCCAGCAACCCATGGTTTGGAGTGTGTGGGATGGCCCCAACCGTGGCTTGTAGGCATCCAGCCTCCTCTGCCTAGGGAGATATTTCTCAGCTGAAGTCCCTTTTTCTGTAGGGGGGGAAGATCCCTGTCAGGTGGACGGCGCCGGAGGCCATCGCCTACCGCAAGTTCACCTCGGCCAGCGACGTCTGGAGCTACGGCATCGTCATGTGGGAGGTGATGTCGTTCGGGGAGAGGCCCTACTGGGACATGTCCAACCAAGACGTAAGCACTGGGGGTCATCCATACTGCTCTGGGGGCCAGGGGATGCTCCTTCCCAAAAGAACTCCCTGCCTGAAGGGCTTTCTGCTCCTTCCTGGAGCCTCGGGAGCACTCGGTTTAGGGATGAAACAGGCTGGTGAACACGAGGATGCAAGGAGGGAAACTGGGAAGAAAAGCCAGTGGGTAATTGGACTTCAGCAAGCTGCCGGGCCTTTGAAAATGTTCAGAGGGTTTACGAGCGGGGAAGGAGCTTTGGAAGTGTGACTGCTGCACTCCGGCGAGATCCGCCGAGATAATGAGTGGCAGCTCTCAGCTGGGAGGAACTGCAGCCGCGGAGCATCAGAGCGGAGATTAACCTCGGAGAGCCCCCGGCTCCTCCCGCTCCCTTGGCTGCTGATCAACTGGGCTGGCCATGCCTTCCCAGCTGCCTGCAGTCCCTCTGCCTGCACAGGCAGCTCGGGGAGCCCCCCTGAGTCCCTCAGCCACTTTACCCCTCGCCCATCCGTCCTCCTCCACCCTCAGGTCATCAACGCCATCGAGCAGGACTACCGGCTCCCGCCGCCCATGGACTGCCCGGCCGCCCTGCACCAGCTGATGCTGGACTGCTGGCAGAAGGACCGCAATACCCGCCCGCGCTTCACCGAGATCGTCAACACCCTGGACAAAATGATCCGCAACCCGGCAAGCCTCAAAACTGTGGCGACCATCACCGCTGTGTGAGTGCCGGGCGCGGGGGTGCTGCCTGCCACCAGCCCACGCCGTGGGGAAAGGCTCCCCGAGTGGCTTGGGAATCCATAAATCCTTAGGCGGGGGCGGGGGGGTTCTGTCTTGGCTCTGCCTGGCAGTCAGACAAAGAACATGCAGTTTTCAGCCAAGCAACAGCAACAATTCTTTGTTATTGATTCTCTGTGGCGTGTGACCATTTGGGTGCGGTGGCTGCTCTGCCTGTGGCTCCCGCAGCTGGAATACAACGTGCGGGCTTGCAGAGCTCTGCTTGGCATGGCGGTATTCCCATGGGGCAGGCCTTCCTCATGGCCTTCCATGGGTGCTTGCTGGAGAGGGCACAGGGGCGCCGGGGCTGGGCTGGGGGGTGCATCCCTGTGCTGGCCGGGCTCAGGCAGCGCAGCCCCGCGGTGCCAGCCAGGCTTGTCCCCAGCGGTGTGTCCTGTTTCAGGCCTTCTCAGCCCCTCCTCGACCGCTCCATCCCCGACTTCACTGCCTTTACCTCAGTAGACGACTGGCTGAGCGCTGTGAAGATGAGCCAGTACCGGGACAGCTTCCTGACCGCTGGCTTCACCTCCCTGCAGCTGGTGGCCCAGATGACGTCCGAGTGAGTTACTGGCCGTGCCAGGGCTGCCCGAAAGCGGGGTGCTGCCCAGCTGGGGAGGTGGGGAGGTCGGTTCAGGGCAAAGGACAGGTGTGAGCATCCCTCACACTGGTCATCCAGAGTCTGGAGGTGGCCACATTCACCAACTGGGGGTCAGTGTGTGGGTGGCTCCCTGTTCTCAGACCCAGCCATGCTCACAGGGCTGTGCTTGGGCTTTGTGGGTGTTCCAGCTGAGCTTACATCCCTCACCTACCTCAGCAACAGCAAAACAGGTTCACCACCTGAACAGAACATTGTCCCCCAGGACAGCTCAGGGGAGGTTTAGGTTGGATATCAGGGGAAGGTTCTTCCCCCAGAGGGTGCTGGGCACTGCCCAGGCTCCCCAGGGAATGGGCACGGCCCCGAGGCTGCCAGAGCTGCAGGAGCATTTGGACACCGCTCCCAGGGTTGCACAGGGTGGGGTTGTTGGGGTGTCTGTGCAGGGCCAGGGGCTGGATTTGATCCTTGTGGGTCTCAGCCTATTCCGTGGTTCTGTGGAGGAGATTCAGGTGCCCATTGATCTTCCTCTGTCTTTCTGTCTGTCTTCCAGAGACCTCCTGAGAATAGGGGTGACTTTGGCTGGGCACCAGAAGAAGATCCTGAACAGTGTCCAGTCCATGCGAGTACAGATGAGCCAGTCTCCGACCTCGATGGCATGACGTCCCTTGTCCCGTGGGGAGGGGCCGGGGAGGGCACGCAGCGGAGGGCAGAGGTGGGAGGGGAGGAACTGACGCGGGGCAGTGCTGGGAGAGGAGCCGCTGCTGCCTGGGGACTGCGACCGCAGCCACGGGATGTTCCTGGGACTCACCTCTGACTGGTGACTTCCGTTCCTCACCTACAGAAGCACACTTACCAATGTCACGGGGAACAGCGTATAAATACATATAAATATGTACAAATCATATATTTAAAAAGCAAAGCAAAACAAAAAAACCATAAAAAAACAATGAAGACAAACCAATGTGCGTTGGGGAAGCAAACCCAAACCCTAGAGACCAGACTCCAATCCTGCCACCAGTGAGCAGTGGTCGAAACTGAGGAGGAAGGGGCTGTTGGGGAAGGGAGAGGCACGAGATGGAGCATCCTGTCCGGAGAGACCACCTTCCTTTTTCTTCTTTTGCCCTCCCTCCCTGCCCCAGCCCTCCCGGCTCAGCCCGCTCCCCTCTGTGCTCACGGACTGGGTGGAAGTGTCCTCACATGTCTCTGCAGCTCCCTG
Organism: Machaerirhynchus nigripectus; assembly: GCA_013397975.1. Taxonomy (NCBI): domain Eukaryota; kingdom Metazoa; phylum Chordata; class Aves; order Passeriformes; family Dicruridae; genus Machaerirhynchus; species Machaerirhynchus nigripectus. Next base: position 75,340 of record VZRQ01003249.1, on the reverse strand, counting down.
CCATCCCACCCGGGTGCCGCTCCGGCAACTACCAAAGGACTTCGCTGACCACTGCATGGGGGATCCGACTCAATCCAGTTAATGTCTTCATATTGAAGAAGAGATGTACCTTCAATAGAAAACCTTGGGTTTTGGTTTTTTTTTCTCTTTTGCTTGCATTTTTTTTGCAAAAAGGAAAAAAAGGATTAAAAAAAAAACCAAACAAACTCTCCATCCTGGAAAATGGAAAGAGGTGTGTTCCCGTGTGTGTGTGCGCGCTCGTGCGCCTGTGTATGTTGTCAACCTTCCGTGGACTCACTGCTTGTCCGTGACCGAAGACCAGCGCTGACCCTGCGGCCGGTGGCCGGCCGGTCCCCAGCCCGGGGGGCCAGGGGTTGTGCCCACAGCCCCCAGGGGTGGGAGGCAGCTGGGAAGCACCCGGCACTGAAGGAAGCGCTCGCATCCTGCACGTGGGGAGGAGGATGCCAAGGGCCGGCCGGCGCAGCGGGGATGGGACGGGACCACAGGAGCCACCGCGTGGCTGTGACGGGGTTGGTGGCTGCTGGAGGAGGAGAGGTGCTCTGGGAAATGGACTGCTCAGGCCTCCACGGCCTCTGGGATGTCTGGAAGATGGCTATGGAGGACTTTTTCCCCCATCTTGTGGACCTAAGGATTTTGATATTGATTTATGGACTTAGGTTTCATGGCTTCAGAGGTAGGTCTGAGTGTCTTGTGTGTCTCTGTCCATCCGTCCGTCCTGCTCTGTATTTTTCTGCTCTTCTTTATAGCCTCTCCCAGTGGGTGTTTCCTCATATTTAATTTGATTTTTATTATTCTTTTTTTTTTTGGCTCCTCCATTGGTCTCCTAGGCAAATTGATCCGGTTAAAATTGCCCGACACGTGTCAGTGTTTACCCAGAATATTGTAAGGCTGGGCCATCCGACTTCCCCCCGCGGATCGCGCCGGGAGTTTATAAAACGAATGAACTCTTAATAAGGCTTTTACTTAGAGGGCTGCGTGCGAGCTGCAGTGATCCATCACCGCACTCTCGCCGGCGCTGTGCCGGCACCCGCGTGCTGGGGGAGCGGCGGCACGGGCTGGCTGTGGCTGTGCCGCGGGGGCTGCAGGTCCCAGCCGGGGTTGGGTGGCACGGTGGCTCGTGGAGACCCTCTGTCCTCCTTGCTCATCTTCCGTCCTCCTCGCTCTTCCATCCCCACCATGGCAATGCTCCACATCTGCCAGTGCCATGGGGATGTCCTGTGTCCGTCCATGTCCTCGGGACGTTCCTGAGCCACAGGGATGCCCCATATCCAGCTGCGTTATAGGGGCTGCTTTACTTCTCAGCCCACGTCTGTCTGTGCTGCAGCGCTGCCCTGTGTCCATCAGTGCCCTGAGGATGGTTCACGCCCACCTGGGCTGCAGGTTTTCCCTGTGTCTGTCCTTGCCATGGGGCTGCCCACATCCAGCTACACCATGGGATTGCTCCACGTGCATCTGCCCCATCGTATTCCCATCTATGCCTGGAGATGCCTCACCAGATTTGCTTGCTGCCACTGAACACAAGGGGAAGAGCCTGTGCTCTGCCTGCTGCCAGCACCTGTCCACATCTCTGGGGTGGGAACACTGTCCCTCCTGTGTTGGGGCTCTCAGGGTCCTCTGTGGCTGGGGGGACCCCTGTGTATCCCATGAGGAGCACGTGCTCAGTTCATGGTGGTTCATGAGGAACACGTTCATTGGGTCATGCGCGTGGTCCATCACCACTGCAGGTGAAGGACCCTTTGAGGTGCTCTTTACACCTCCAGTTTTTCTTCTTGCATTGCCCAAGGCAGATGACCCATGCTCTGCCGAAGAACGGGAACTAACAAGATGCAGGAATGAGCTTGTTTCAATTCACTGAACTCCCCCCAGAGAAAGAGGCAGAGAAAAACACCCCTTGTTTACAACAGCAGGGACTGCTCCTCATCCTGTCTGATAGACGACTGCTAATACCTCTTGGGATGCTGGCAGCCCAAATCTGTATTCCGGGATGTTGTCACATGGAACATAACACGCAGATGGAGCGGGCGCCGCGCATGCTAATGCACCGCCCCGCCACATTGGTATTCGCCGGTGCTGAAGGGTCCTTTGTGGGGTTTTTTATGATTTCTCTTTTATTAGAAGGAAGCTAAAGGCGTTTAAAGGAACGAGTGACAGCCACACAGGCTAAATATCAATACTGCACCTTTACGGCTCCCCTGCCGCTGTTGCTGGCCCTGCAAGCACCTGCGGGGCAGCTGCTGGTGCCTGCTCGGGGCTGTCGCTGCCCCACCACACCATGGCAACTCTGGTTTAATGTAAACCCTTTAATGCAGAACCACAGTGTCATAGGGTGAGAACGGATCTCTGAGGTCATCGAGTCCAACCTGTGACCGATCCCCACCACGTCAACCAGTCCAGACATGAGTGCCGTGTCCAGTGTTCCTTGAACACCTCCAAGGGTGGGGATTCTACCACATCCCTGAGCAGCCCATTCCAATGTTTAACCACTCCTTCAGGGAAGAAATTCTTCCTGGTGTCCAAATTGAATCTCCCCTGGCGCAGCTTGAGACCATTTCATCGTGAATGTGAAGTGTGAAGCATTCAGTCCTGCCCATCCCACCCAGCAGACCAGGTACCCCTGAGGGATCAAACAGGCTGTCTGGGTGCTCAGGTGCTATCAGAGATGCCAAGACCATCTTGGTTCAGTTTCCCAGGGTGGATGACGCTCCTTGGCTCTAGGCCACCAGCAGTGCCCCTGGGCATTGCCAGGGCTGGTGGCCTTTCCATTCTGTTGCTCTTTCCCAGCTGTCCAACATCTCATGTCTCCTGAGCTGTGTCAGAGCAGATGATTCCCATATTCCACCACTCCTAACCAGCTGTTCCCACATCTTGGCCTCATGCTGGGACCCGGATGTGTCCCCTCCAGGGTCATGCAAGAGCCCAGCAGCAGATTGGTGGTGCTCAGGGCTGAGCAGAGAGAGTGCAGGTGGGCTCAAACAAATCCCTGCAGCGAAGAGGCATCGTGGGCCAAGGGAGTTGCTGTCAAGGTGATACTTGAGGGAGGGTCACCACGGGCCACCCGTTCTCTTGCCATTAAATTAAAGTCATTCTATCCAAACCAGAAGATTTCACCATCAGTCTATTAGTGGAAAACAAAGGGGAAAGTCCAAAATAGCCATGTTTGGTTTTCGCTTTTTATTGAAAAAACCAGCATAAGAATTTCAGATGGCTTCTGACAGACCATTTTGTTTCTCCAGAGGCCTTTCTTCCAAGTAAAATCAGTTTTCCAAACTCTGAAGCCTTTCTGTCTGGAAGTGACAGTGCTATCCCTGCCTGGCCATGGCAGCAGCGTTGTGTTTGACCTGCTCCTCCTTTTCTTTTGTCAGATGCCAAGGAACAGGCTCTCACCTTGACTTGGGTGGCACTTCTTCGATGCTGCCCTGTTGCTCCTACTCTGGCGAGAGCCTCTTCCTTGCTCTAAAGATGAACACTCCGATTTCACATCTCCTGATCCACGCTGGTTGGTGTTGGACTTCCTTTCTTTGATCCCAGAGGAGAAGAGATGGCTCAGAAACTGTTTTCTCCCTGCAGAGTTTTGGTTTAAAGGGAAGAAAAAGGAGTTTTGGATCAAAGAGGACCAACTGCACAGGCCTTCCCTCTGTGCTGGGCTCTGTCCATCACACAGGGCCCTGGTGGAGGTGCTGGGAGGTGCCCACTGCTGGTGAACCCCACTGGGTTGGATCCTGACCCTCGCCACTGCTCACGGGTGAAGCTCTGTCACGGTGCCTTGCTCCTTTGGCTGCATCCCGCATGAACATCCGTGCGTGGATGTGGCTGCTGGCCTGGGTGAGCCCACCTCGCCCTCGCTCCTGATCCTGGCCTTTCACTCTGTGCTCTGCAGCCGTCAGCTCCCTTTCTCCATTTCTATGGCAACTGTAAAAACCTCAGCCCTTTTGTGTCTTTTTTTAGAGTTTTCTTTTTGTCTGTGTCTGGGTTGGCTTTGTCCTTTTTGCATAGAGCATTAAATCAAAAAAGGAACTTTTGGCTACCAAACCCCTGCTCTGAGCTTGGCCCAAGGTCTCGTGTGAGAATCAGTGGGCAAGATCCTCACAACTGGACTGGGTGTTGCCAAGTGGCTTCCCATTTCCAGCCCCACTGTTACTTCCCTCATCACCGAAAATCCCTGTTTGCAATTCAGCTGCACTGTTCTCCCCTGGGGCTTTTCCATGCTTTTTCCACAGCCCCATCCCTGGATGTGATGGAGGAGCAGCAAGTTCCTCAGTGGCAGTAATTTAAAGGAGATGTGGTGCCTCTGCCAGGGAAGGTGAACCCAAGCCTCTCGCACATCCGCGGCTTGAACGTGGAAGAAGAGCGTGTATTAATGGCATAATTATGTGCCTCTTTCCAGAAAAAAAGGAATGTATTTTATGCCATTTAATGACCTTCAAATTAACAGTTCTTTGAAAGCACTTATGTATATTTAATTTTAAATGTTGCTGCAAGTCAAAGCAGGGCTTGCGATGAAAACAGCAGGCAGCTGGTTTTTAAATAAGAGTGATCTCAAACCATTATTTCTGAGCCTGTCAGCTTTTGGTACCTCTAATGCTCCTCTGCCAAGGAGAAAACAGGGCCATCCTTCCCCCGTCCCCCTTGTGCCAGCCTGAGTCCCATGGGATCTCCTCTGCTGCTCTCTGCTTTTCCAGGTGTTTGATTCAGAGAGAGGGAAGGGTTGGGTTGGGGTTGGGTTGCAGAATCTCGTCAGTAAGTTTGCCTGCATCCCAAGGACGTCCCTGTCGGAACATCCCAGTTGGCCCATGGTCTGGGATAAAGCATTGGGCATCACCTATGAAAGGTTGTTTTGCACTGCCATCAGCCCTTGCCGTTGTTCTGCCGTGGGGACAGACACGTTTCTCTTTGTTAGGGTCTGAATTAAGGCTTTTGCCTCTGATCCATAAAAACTGCCGATATATCTGAGCCACTCTGTGTTCACTTGGAAATCATGACTCTTAAACATTGAAATTCGAGTTTAGAAAAAAAAGGATCAATCAGCTTCTGAGGCGAGGAATGGATTTAGAGACCCAGAAATGTTCTGTAGCTCCAAGGCCACCGGTCCTCCTTGGACTGGTGGGGAAGGGCGGGGGCCAGGGAGTCACATCCAGCTCCAACACTCACCCACGTGCTGCTCGTCCCTGCTGCCCCAACGTCCCTGCTGCGTGAGGAGCTGCAGGGGGATTTGATGCTCAGGTCGTCGGCCACTGTGGTGCCTCTTCCATGAAGGATCCTGCCAGGGTGGCGAGTGATCCAATTCTTGGATCATTCCCAGTGAGTCTCCTCAGGATTTTGGAAGTGCCAGAAACTTCTTGAGTGATGATGGAGGAGAAGCCAAGTCCACACTGACGTGACTCCTGTGGCGAGCGGTATCGCCCCATCAGTGATTTCTTTGCTGCTCCTGTTTTGGCTTGTATTTTTCATATTTTTGGGGTGTTGGAGGGGTTCTTTGGGATCATTTTGGATCATCAGCCCTCCTGCCATGGAGGAATGGCTCTGCCTGTCCCAGCTGAGCTCAATGTCCTCCAGAGCCTGTCTGGGAGGTGTGAGAGCTGCTGCTGGGTGGTGCTCTCCCATTTTTGATGTCCTCAGGGATTGGCTCTGTGTCTCAGGGGAGATCTGCTGGCTCATGTCCATCACTGGACCCTGATGGGCTGTGTTGACTTCCCAGGATTTGACATGGGAAGGGGAGCTGCTCCAGTCAGGAGAGGGCCTCCCTCCTCTGCTTTGCCTGGCAGGAAGAGATGTGAGGTGGGAACCACGAGTACCCATGGCAGTAAAAGGGGTGTCTGGGCTCCCGTCAGAGCAGCAGATCGGGGCTGGGGAGGGGAGTGGACCCATCTTGGTGACCGTGGTGCCCTTCGCCTGCGCCTTTTGGGGTTGTCAGAACTGCTGGCACTCGGGATGGTGTTCCAGGGCTGTAACTTTCGGCTGGCTGTCCTCCATGGACCAGCAGTGTGAGCACCCCTCCCGCCCGGGCATAGCTGCCCCCCTCCTCCCCGTCAGTGTCCGAGCATCGCTGCTGCTTCTGCTCTCCTTCCTCTGGCCACTGGAATTTAAACAGCCCTGGAGCCCCTGGCTGTCCCACCCTACTGCATTGCTCTGCTCTAGTGGCTGTTTTGGGGACATCTCCGGGTTCCTGCGGACCCCAGCACATGGACAGCTGCATTGCAGGTGACACAGCCGTGGAGGGGGTGGCCCCATCAGTGGCAGAGGCAGGATGGTGTTGAGGTTTCCTGGCCTGTCTCTGGAGGGAAATGCCAGAGGAGGTTAATATGAACAAACCAGCCTTGTGAATTTTAAGTGGATTAGCTGAACTCTGCTCCTTCCCAAAACAGACAGTGCCCTTTTGGGGAGGATGTGGAAGTGGATTAGGCAAAAATCTACTTAAGGCTGCGTTAATTCTAGATAAGTGTAGGGGGATTAACGCCCATCCACTTAAAAAAATTAATTGGAGTGAACTTTTCTCTGTGTCCCCAAGTAAACAGGGCTCGGCAGCTTTCCCCATCCAGCAGCTGGGCCGTGCCTTTTCCTCCTCCACTCTCCCATCCCCTCGCGTTGTGCGGGAGCTGCCATTGTGCTGGGGGAACCTGCTCCTCTCTGATTATCCTCAGGGGCCTCATTAGGTGATTGAACCCTTGTGTGAAGGTAGGGAGAGAGGGCAGGAAAATTATGGTCACCATCAGTGCAATTATCAATGCTAATTAGTGCCAAGCAGGACTGACAGCGGGAGGTGCAGCCCATGCCAAGTGTTGTCTGAGGAGCCAGGTGAGCCTCACATTGCATCCTTGTGGGGGCTTCCATGGACAGGCAGATGTGGAACATGCACATAGCAGTTGGTTTACTTATTTTTCCCCACCGTGCTTTGGGTGATCTCTTCAGATTCCCTAATATTTGGGAGCCAGCCAGAGGCTGCTGTGGTCAGGGACTCAGGCTGGGGTCAGTGCCATGTCATGACCCTGATGGTGCCTGGGTGGGGTGGGGCTCTGGGTGGCCCCAGGGAAGAGGGGGTGAGGTGGGACTCCCTTTGCAGAGGGTTTGGAAAGGGGCCGGTGCTCAGGGATACAGGGAGTGCAGGATACAGGGATGGCTTTCGGTCACTCCCAGAGCTGCCTCCATCCTTCTCCGTTCCCTCCAGCTGCTCCCTTTTTCCATGGCATCACACGGACACAGCAGCTGCGTTTGCAGTGCTACCCATCCTCGATTATTTCGGGTGTTGGCGGTTCTGTTCATTCCCATGAGCGTGGAAAGGGAGAGCGCCCCGGGGCTGACACGGTGCCCGCATCCCAAGCACGCTGCTCGATAACTCCTTCCCGCACGGAACGCCTTCCCATCGCAGACGTGGCCTCTGTATCGCTGTTTGTGTCACGCCAGCGCTCGGGGGCTGAGATCAAAGCCCTCCGCCCGCCTCTCAGGGGTTCCCACGCCGGCGCTCCGGGAGGAGCCAGAGGGATGAGGGGCTGGCTCGGTGGCTGCGTACCTGGGGGTGAGCTGCGCTGCCCACCCCCATCCTCCTGCAGCTGTTCCTGACCTGTCCCTCGGCTCCCTTGAGATCCATCCTTTGGGATCGGCCCAAATCATCTTTTAGCTGTCCCCGGATCATTTTTGCCCCGACGGAGGGAAGGGCTGCAGCTCGTGTGGGAGAGCTGAGCCGGCAGCAGCCACCGCCGGCAGGGCGCGGGTTCCCCAGGGAAAATGAACCCCCACACCCCTGCCCAGCTGCCGGGCGGGCGGGGAAAGGCCGGCTGAAGGAGCTGGGAATGCCGCGGGGGAAGGCGGTGGCGGGGCCGGGAGCAGCGCCCGGGGCCGGAGTCGCGTCCGGCTTTATTGTGGCAGAATCCGGAGCCGATGGGAACCGCCGCCGCCCCACCTCGCTTTGCACCCATCCCCCGGAGCCGCCCGGCTCAAGCAGCGAGTTCAGCATCGTTATGTCAGTTGCGTTTCTGGCACAGCTTTTTTCCAGCTGTTTTGCTGTTGTGATCCCATTAACGAGAGCTGTGAGACCAAACCTCTGCGCACGGCACCGAAAATGGTCCCCTGTGCCCAAGGAATACCCAGCAATATCTTTTCCCCCATCTGAAATTCCCTTTTTTTTTTTTTTTTTTTTTTAAGATAATTTCTCTTCCCTTTTCTCTGCCCCTTTTCCCACCAAACACGACATTACTAAATAAAACTTCCATTACTACCTGGGTTTGCTAAAGAAAAAATTATTTCCATTTAGGAGGATGATGAATTTTAATAGGAGTGAAATGTCAGGCACAGCTGGAGTGGGTTTCTGAAAGCGTTGGTATGTTTGGAGAGGCACAGGGATGCCCGGCAATAATTAGCCAGTGAGCCCCGGTTTTTTGTGGCCCAGCAAAGGGACCCAGCAGTCAATTGCTTTGTTATTTAATGTGCTGCCTTTATGTTTCCATGGTGCAACTGTATGTTAAAAGCATCTTTGCCTCTCTGAAGTGGCTAAATAATGGGATTTTGCTGCTGTGTGGTACTTCTTGGTTGCAGGGTGTGGAGAAGGTGCTCCTGGGGCTGCTCCTCTGGTTCCCAGACCTTCTGGTTTCCCCCTGGCAGTGGAGAAAATGGGGATTTTTTGGTTAAACTGGAAAAAACAATTTGATGGTGCTTGGTGGTTTGCTCCTGCTTTACACCCGGGGGGGCTCATCTTGCAGTGGGAGGGGGGGAAAGGCATCTTGGCTGCTGGGGGACACGGAAACCCTCCCGCCCCCAAAAGCACGTCCCAGCCTCCGCTCCCTAAAGCAACTCAGCTTCACAAAGAATTCCATCTCTTCCATTCCTTCCTTTCCCCCTGAGGAGAAACGCAGAGCTTTCAGTGAAATCATCACTTTTCTGACAGCATTTTAATTAATCCCTGCTTTTTGTGGGTTGGTTTTGTTTTGATTTTTGGGGGTTTTTTTGAGAGGCTGTATGTGCTGTAAGAAACCTTTGGGTTTCTCCTGGCGCGGCCCCTGCCGGCTGCGGGACGGGGCTGAAGGGGGGCTCGGCGGGGAAGGACGCGTGGCTCTCTGAGCTCTGGACGTGCCTATTCTCACCCTCTCCTCGTCTCTCTCTTGCCTTGCAGGGGCGTCGAGTGCAGCATTGCAGCGGGGCGGCAGCGCCGGAGCAGGGCCGCAGGGGCCGCTCCCCCTCCTCTCACCGCAGGATGCTCCGGGAGGTCCCGCAGCGCCCCGGTCCCCGTCCACCCGAGCCGCGGCGTGTCCCGGGCCAGCCCTACCCTGTCCTGTACATAACCAGTGAGATGTCTGTAAAAGATTTCAACCCTTGGAATTTTTTTTTTC
>VZRQ01003249.1:0-65958 GCA_013397975.1 Machaerirhynchus nigripectus | reverse complement strand
CCCCCTTCCCCAATTTGTTGATTGTGTTGAAATTGTCGGAGTTTGTAACAGTATCTTTCAGAGAATATTGTACTAAAGAGAAAATTGCACTCAATAAAAAGGATGAAATAAGCCTGGTCCCTCGCCTTCCCCTTCCCAGGGGCAGCCTTCCTGCTGCCGGCTCCTCTTCAGCGCGGAGCTGGGGGAGTGTTTGCCATGAATATTCATTTGGGGAGCTGGCAGCGCTCCACCGCTCCTTGACTTACCTCGAATGTTGATGTCTATCAGATTTGGCTCCCCGGTTTGTAAATGAAGCGACTTTATTCTCGGCGATCCCTATCGGAGCTTGCTCGCAGCAGAAAAGCCGGGAGAAGGAGTTTTCCTGGCACGGGTGTCGGTGCGGAGCGCGTTTCAAAGCCCTCCTGTGCGATCGCTCAGGGAAGCCGCGCTGGAAGCGCTGGCTGGGATCAAAGCGCCGTCCCCGCTGGCTCCGCGCTTCCCGAGTCCTGCTGGAGCCTGTCCGTGCAAAGGCTGGTGCTCGTCTTGAGCCTGCTTTCCTTAAGGATTACTGTAAATGATGGCTGGAAAATGGGTTCTTCCTTGGCTGCGCTTGGGCATTTTATCCTGCTGGGATCAATGACACAGCCCACCCAGCTCTGCCGCACACACTCTTGGGGTGGTCCCGCACAGGGCTCCGTGATCCTCGTGGGTCCCTTCCACCTCAGGGTATTCTGTGGTTCTCTGATCCAGGTGATGCTGAGAGCAGCTGGTCCTGCCGGCACTGGGAGCATCCCCCAGCCGGCAGCAGTGGCTGAAACGGGGGCTAAAGGTTCTGTAAATTAAAAATACGCAGCCACCAACGAGGTGCTTGGGGTTCAGAAAGAGGAGCTGCTACTGAGAGAGCTCTGGAGGTGGGGGTGGGGGTTCCTATGCGCTGGGGTTTTGGGGTGAGCAGTGGGAAGGGAGGCAAGCGGTAGTTCAGCTGTAGGTGGGGCTGGCAGAGCCCTGCGGTCCCTGGCATCCTGTGGTTGTCCCGCTAGAGGTGGTGTTGGTATGGGGTGTTCTCACGGCTCCTGTCAGGACACTTCCAAGTCCCTTCTGCTTCTCCAGGGCCATTACAGCTGGGATGTTTTTATTACGGGGAGTTTTGAGTGAGTGAGTCCCACGTGCTGATGGGGATGGCTCCGGGTCCCCGCGGGCAGGACTCCACCGCCCCAGACTCACACCCCGCAGCGAGGTTTACCTCATGCTTTACACAGGGGTAGAACTGTTGTTTTGGGTGTTTTGGGTGTTTTTTGCCAAGCCCATCCCGACAAATGAAAGCAGAGAGTCTCTGCCATCTTCGGATGTGCAAGATGCAAATAGGCAGCAGCTGATGCAGGGCAGACTGAAGTTGTTTGTGTGTCCTTAATTGAGTAGACACTTGATGTAATGGGCTTCTGGTGTGGTTTAAGTGAGTGTTCATGCTTGTCGAATCCTCTGGGATTTGGGGCCCTGGAAGGGTGTATCCCTTACCCAAGTTGCTCCGAGGTTTCCCGTTAAGTAACCCACAGGCACTGACAGCCAGTGCTTAATGTTCTTGAAGTGGTTTGCCTTGGAAGAGCCCTGGAACAGGGTGTGGGGCAGCCCTGCTGTCGGTGTGATGCTTAGTGGGGCTCTGAAGGACGCTGGGGAGCCCAAAGCCCAAAGCTCGGCAGAGCCCGGGTATGGCCGGCCAGTCCGCGACTGACCCTCACTCCCTGATACAGCTTCATACAGCTGCAGGCTCTGGAAGCTGGGTTTTGTTTTCCCCACGGAATAACCAGTCACCGTCTCCGCCCGCATCCCAGCTGGAGCAAGATGTCATTTACGAGGCCACACAGCATCCAAAGAAACTTTCCCTGAGCTTTGAATACAGACACAGGTGGCTGTCACAGCCAGAACAGAGCCTAACCCTCAGAATGAAAAATCTTTCCTTCATGGCTCTTGGGTTTGAAAAATGGAAGCAGCGTGTTGGCTCCAATTACCCCGCAGCAGCTCCCAGAAATCCCCATGCACCCGGTGCTCTGGCACACCAGTGTGATGCCAGCCTAGCTCTGGAGCTGGAGTGAATCCTTATTTACTGCACTGCACGGAGAAAACTGAGCCAGGACTGTGCTCAGCTCCATGGGGTGCAGTGAGGGGCTTCCCTGGGCGGTTCACGTGTGGAGTGTGGTGAGGGACACTTGCTCTTACTGCAGATGCGCAGCTCTGACCCAAGGCCAGCCCTTCCCGTGGGAAGAGAGGGGCTGGGAATGTACTGGCCCTGCAGAGATGTGGCAGCGAAGGAGGGAGAGGTCAGACGTGCATCCCTCTGCCCCTCCCTCCTCCCCTTCCTCCCACACTTGGCAGTGAAAGACAAATAAAAGACGAGCCCAAGAGGACCATAGGCTGAATTGTAATTGGAGCAATACGGGCCGATGATAAAGTTCTGTGCCAACCCACATTAACTGGCAGCATCTGCTGGAGTTATTGGAGATGCCTCATCACCTACTAAAAGTGCTGGGATTTTCCTGGAGGACAAGCCAGGCAGGCTCAGCGGTGCTGGAGACCCAGGAGGGCTCGGATGGAGCCGGTCTGAGGCTGCTGCAGTGTTGAAATCTACTCCGGGCCCTCTGGAGATGCTCTCAAGAAAGTCACCTCCTGTTTCCAGCCAAGGGGCTCGTTCCTGTTTAGGTGGTCACCCCACATACCCCTCCTAAGTGACACCCCATCCTCCCTCTGCTCCAGGGTGATGGGGACAGGGCAGGATTTACTCCAGGCAGTTGCTTTTAGCTGAGTTTCAGGCACCACTCTGATTAAACCTGCACAGCTGCCCCCTTTGCTGCCTCAAAGCCACCAGCAGCACCCAGGGAGGGGATTCTGCCCCTCTGCTCTGCTCAGGTGAGACCCCACCTGCAGTGCTGCCTCCAGCTCTGGGGCCTCCAGCCCAGGAAGAACATGGAGCTGTTGGAATGAGTCCAGAGGAGGCCACAGAGATGCTCCCAGGGTTGGAGCCCCTCTGCTCTGGAGCCAGGCTGGGAGAGCTGGGGGTGCTCACCTGGAGAAGGAAAGGCCCCAGGGGGACCTCAGAGCCCCTTCCAGGGCCTAAAGGGGCTCCAGGAGAGCTGGAGAGGGGCTGGGGACAAGGGATGGAGGGACAGGACACAGGGAATGGCTTCCCACTGCCAGAGGGCAGGGTAGATGGGATACTGGGAAGGAATCCTTCCCTGTGAGGGAGGTGAGGCCATGGCACAGGGTGCCCAGAGAAGCTGTGGCTGCCCCTGGATCCCTGGAAGTGTCCAAGGCCAGGCTGGACAGGGCTTGGAGCAACCTGAGCTAGTGGGAGGTTGGACTGGATGAGCTTTAAGGTCCCAGCGTACCCAAACCATCCTAGGATTCCATGAAGCTCCCAGACAGACGCTCTCACCCAGCTGACTGAGCAAATCCCACCTCCTGGGATTTGGGCAGGGTGGAAGACACGTCTGAGCTGCTCCTCTGCTATGAGCTGGGCTCCTCTGCCCTGCCCTCAGCCATGGGGGGATTCAGGATTCTTCCCTGCAGGAGCAGCCCCTCGGAAACACCTCTCACACCCACGTGGCCCCAGGGGAGTGGGAATGCTTTGCTGTAAGGTGCCCTGGGGTGCTGGCATTAACCTGGGTGGGAAACTGTCTCTGCTGTCACCCCAGCTTCGGGGACTGTCCTTGTGGCTTGTGGACCCACTGGAGATGCCGGTGCCCCTCTGATGGAACATGGAAAGCGGAAAGCTCCCCAAAACCCCAAGATATCCATGCTGCCAGGCTGAAGCCCCAGGCAGGGCTGCGGGTGCATTCCCCACCCCAGCCAAAGGGACAGGGCCGTGTTCCCTGCCCAGCCCCGTGCTGCACCCGCAGCGGCTCCCGAGCCTTTCCTCTCCCGGTGCCACGGCAGCCCATGCATTATTTACCACCCTCTTCCTGCATGCCGAATTATTCATTTCCCTCGTGGGCCCTTTCCCTGGCTCTCTAATCAGAGTTTCTTAGCTCCTTATAAACACTAATGAATTTATTTCCCCATGCCCTTACGAGGGAGATGCGGTATTATATCTTCTTTATACACAGCGAGCTCAAGTGTGCATTTGGGGACTTCAAAGCATGTTGGCACCCTGGGAGGCCTGGAGTGCTGGTGTTCCACACCCCGGGGTGTTTGGCACCCAGCAGTGGCCGTGGGCATCAGCTGGCTCCGGATGTCCTGGCAAGGAGAGGGAGGATGTCCAGCCTGGTGCTGGCCCCACGCTGGTGGTCGCTGCTCAGCCTTCACCCCAGCAGCTCCATCCTCCCCGGGAACCCACCTTCCCTCCTCTGGTCAGTATCTGCTTGGTCACCTGGCTCTGAAAGCACGTGGGTCCGATGTCAGGGGTGGGGGTGGGTGACCCCGGCACGGGGCTGCGGTGTGTGCGCCCTGGGAGGCCGACCAGGCCCCCAAACTGGTGTCCAGCTGGAGACTGTGTGGGGGTGGTTCTTGATGTGGCTCCTGTTTTGATCAGCGGGGCTCAACAGGCTGCACACGAAGGCAGTGCCTCAAAACAAGCGTGACCAGGGGCCGCACAAAATCACCTCAGCAGCTTCATCCACCACCGGGTGCTGGTCACTGCCCAGGCTCCCCAGGGAATGGGCACGGCCCCGAGGCTGCCAGAGCTCCAGGAGCGTTTGGACAGCGCTGCCAGGGATGCCCAGGGTGGGGTTGTTGGGGTGCCTGTGCAGGGCCAGCAGCTGGACTTTGATCTTCATGATCTTTGATCTTTGATCTTTCCCCCTTCCAGTTCAGCCTATTCCATGATCCTGTGATTATAAGTCAGGGAGAAACTGGTGGATTGTCTGGGACCCGCTGTCCCCGGCGTGAAGCTCAGGTCTGTCCGCAGCTGTGACAGCATCGCTGGCATTCCCTGCGGGCGCACCGGGAGCTGCCCAGCGTGCAGGAGCATCCTGTCCGTTCCTCATCCCCTCTCCATTGGCTGCTGCAGACATTCATTGATAAGCTTTGCTCCCCTCAAGTTGCACCAAGGCCCCCAGGCGTTTCCTTGCCGCTCTCTCGGACGCCTCTGCCCTCCTGGGGCTGCCGGGCTCCTTGCCCTGCCCACCGCCCACGTTCCCTCGCTCTTCAGGTGGCCTCGCTGTGCTGAGTCAGCATCTTTTTCCCGTGCTCCGTCCTCGTTTGCTTCCATTGCGTGTCCCCACACTCTCTTCTGGAGCCCTTTCCTTCAGATTTCGTGCCCTGCTGAGCCCGGGGGCCTTGCCGGGGCTGTGGAGAGCAGCCGGGGCTGGAGGTGCCCGCCAGCTCTGCCCTCAGCGCCGGGAGGGTTTGGTTGGTACCTGCCGTGGGATGCGGGGAACAGCCGGGGCTGCGGCTGCGAGTGCCAAGCGCTGCTCCCGCTCGTTGAGCTCTGCTAATTACCCTCGGCATACCCTCGGTTAATGAGCCCAGGCGGGCCGAGGTGTGCGGTGCCGCCCCCGGGGTGCCTGGGGGCGGCCGGAGGGACCCGCGCTCCCCGCGGACCGGGGTACCGCTGTCCGACACTCCTCTCTGCTGGGAGGGGGGGCCGGTGCTGCATCCCCTGGAGCAGAGGAAGCCCCCAAGGAGCAGGAACCAGCCATTCCCAGCCTGTCCCCGTCGGGAAGATGAACGGACCTCTCCTCCTGCGCTGCGCACAGGGACAGGCCCAGCTCCTCTGAGGGAGCACCAAATGCAGGGAAAAAATGAATAGGGTTGGGAGATCTGGGCAAGAGAGCTGGAGAGGGACTTTGGACAAGAGCATGGAGTGACCAGACAAGAGGGGATGGCTTAGATGCGATATTGGGAAGAAATTCTTGGCTGTGAGGGTGGGGAGGCCCTGGCACAGGGTGCCCAGAGAAGCTGTGGCTGCCCCTGGATCCCTGGAAGTGTCCAAGGCCAGGTTGGCTGGAGCTTGGAGCAACCTGGGAGAGTGGAAGGTGTCCCTGCCCATGGCAAGGGGTGGAATGGATGAGTTTTAAGCTCATTTCCAACCCAAACCATCCTGGGATTCTGATTCTGTGCTGAGCCTTCGGTGTGCCCAGCCAATCCAGATGCCTCCAGCAGCGTGTGGAGATTTGTCCCTGTGGGTGTCCACAACCACGATGGATGGGGAACAAACCTTGCACTCCTCAGGCCAGGAGTCCGAGCATCCTCCCTCCATCCTCCCGGCTCCCCACACAACTCGGACCAACATCCCTGTCCTTCCCAGGGCCGTTCCGTGGGTGAGCTCAGTGCCGGCCCTGTGGCACGGTGTGCACAGCTGTTCTGCCAGCAGATCTCCTGGGATGCTTTGCAGCTCCACGCTCCTCCCTCTCCCAGCAAGGCTGCCTGTGAGATTGCTGCTCCTGTTCGAGCAGGGGCTGGCACCGATAGCCCTGACAAGCAGCAATTATTGCGCTGACAAAATAAAAGTTTTGAGTTGTTTTGCAAATATTTTTGAAGCCCTGATACAGCAGCAGAGGTAGGCGTAATTACACATAAAAGTGTATCTCCTTTATAGTCTTTTAATTATCTACTCAGGTGAACCATAATTTGAGGGGAAATGCTTCGAATCTGTTCATTTCTAATAATAAAAAATGAGGTGGGAGAGTGTTATTTTAATATAATTAAGAGCAGATACAGCTGGATGGATGGCTGAGAGAGCAGGATCTGTGCGTGCTCTGGGGCCCTCGGGCTCTGTCCCTTCCCCTGTCACCACACAAGTCCTGTCTCTGTGCTGGACAGTCCATCACCTCCGCAGTGGAATTAAGTGTTCACATGTGCTGACAACACTGCTGTGTGTCAATACTGAGCAGTCTTGTCACCAGCCTTCCTGAGCTCAGCTTGGCCAGGCCCTGCCCTGTAAAACCTGGGAGCACTGGGGGACACGCTGAGACTGGTCTGCTCTTGCAGGCCACTCTCCAGCCATGCCAGAGAACATCTGGAGGCCAGTGTGGGATAGAGAGTTGTCCTGGGGAAGGGAATCACAGAATGGTTTGGGCTGGAAGGGACCTCAAAGCCCATCCAGTGCCACCCCCTGCCACGGGCAGGGCCACCTTCCATCATCTCAGGCTGCTCCAAGCCCTGTCCAGACAATCTGGGCACCTCCCAGGACTTGGCACCTCTTGCTGGGGACCCAGCTGCCCACACCATCCGTGGCACCTCCAGGCTGAGCCCTGCATTGAAACTGGTTCCAAGCCTCCAGCTCCTGCCAAGCATTAGCTGAGACTCTGATTTCCCCTCTTCCATCCCTGAACTGCTGTCAGGAGAGGCACCTTTTAAAGTGAGTTATTTCCATCCAGTCTGCAGCTTTCCAAGAGAACACTGAGTGTTGAATTTTATTTCTCTTCAGATGGCTCCTCAGAGCCCCAGATAAGATCAAAGCCTGGCTCCGTGGGGCGTGTGCTCCACACACGTGGCACATCTCCCCTGGAGCCAGGAGCTGGATGGATGGATGATCCATCTTTGGGGAGGAGAGCTCAGGCTCGAGGGGATGAGGTGACTTTCCCAGGAGACTGCAGGCAGCCCATCCCAGGGGTGCTCCAGGTGTTTGTGTGAGCTCCCTGCCTTTGCATCTCCCAGGGAAGCTCCCAGCTCGCGGAGAGGGAAAACCTGTCTGTTTTTCACTCACTTTCACGGGAATCTGGAGCCCTCCCCGCCTGCCTGCGCCGCTCCTGTTATCGTGAATGTCAAGCACTTTGCAAACAGAGGCATTAAATGTCAGATCCTGTCCCTTACAAGCCCTGCTTGTAATTTGAATGCTCAGACATGCTCCGTGCTCACCTCAATCCCATTCCCTTCCCCTGATAAGTGGCATCCCCGGAGCCACTGCATCGGGAGGTGAGGCCACCAAGCAGTGCTCTTTACACCCCTCTGGACCCTCATCCCAGCATCTTCATCCTCCCTACCTGATATTTTTAAACCCTTAGGATCAGATTTCCAGCTGGCCCTCTGCTTTGGGGATGGTAATGGGCATTTTGGGGGAGGTGTTTGGATCCCATGACTCTCCACCTCCCTGTGCTGGAGCCTTTAACAACCGGAGCCAATCTTCCCTTGCAGCTGTGTCCAGGTGCTCCTCTCCTCAAAAGCTCCTGGTTCCAGCTGAGGCAGAGTTGCTCCAGGATTTCTCACGTGGATTTGCCCTTGCTCTCCTCTTGGATAAGTGAGATGAGGCCTCCTGCATCCATCTGGTGAAGTTCAACGTGGCCAAGTGCAAGGTCCTGCACCTGGATCGGGGCAATCCCAGGCACAAACACAGGCTGGGTGGGGAAAGGATGGAGAGCAGCCCTGAGGAAAAGGGCTTGGGGGTGTTGGTGGACAAGAGGGAAAGGCTTTAAACCACCAGAGGAAGATTTACATGGGATATTGGGAGGAAATTATTCCCTGTGAGGGAGGTGAGGCCCTGGCACAGGGTGCCCAGAGCAGCTGTGGCTGCCCCTGGATCCCTGGAAGTGCCCAAGGCCAGGTTGGATGGAGCTTGGAGAAACCTGGGAGAGTGGAAGGTGTTCCTGTCCATGGCAGGGGTGGGCCTGGATGGGCTTTAAGCTCCCTTCCGAGCCAAACCATTTTGTAATCTCTCACACCTCATGCCCCAAACTATCTTAAGGGTTCTCTCCCTGTTTTTCTGTCACTTCCCTGTATTTGCTGTTGTTTTGGATACCAGGGTGGCCCAGCAGTGCACTGCTGTGAGTCCTAAAGGTGATACCAAGCCTTTCCCTTCCCTCCATCCCTGCCTTCCCCCTGGTGTGCACCCAGGCACTGCGCTGGTTCCTTCCCCACCCCTGGCAGCGGGAGCAGCCACGGTGGCTGCCAGCTCTCTGGCTGTTTGTCCTTGATGGAAAAGCTTTCCCCTGGAACAAAGGACGTGCCAGCTCCGAGCCACTGGGAACAGAGAGTGCTCAGCTCTCTTCCCTTCGGAGCCCTCGAGATGGGGTTTCTCATTGGCACCGTGGCCCTGACACAGTAAAACAATGCAGAAAGCACACAGAATAAATTAGAGCAAGCACCGCATGTGCCACTGCCCAGGAATTTGGGACTTGCCGCATGGCTAACAAGGTGCATTTTAATAATTACAAATGAACCTGTGGCCAAGAGAGCCTTCACTGAGCACACCTGGAATGAATGCTGATGCTGCTGCTCCCCGCAGAATGCTGATAATCACATTTGCCAGTGCATTAGAGCTGATTTAGGGGTAAACAATAGCTTCCATCTGAATTTGTTTTACAACCTATTGACTGTAGCAGGTACCTTTTTTCCATTGAAATAATTGTAAATATTTTACTGGGCCTTCACGCTGCATTTTTCTTGGGGTTTCTTTGTTTTGTGTTTTGGTGGCCTTTTTTTTTTTTTTTTTTAAGATTTTATTTATTATTTATTTATTTTGAATTGACAATAATTGTGTTCACCCTCCGTCTAATCCAAGGAGCTCACGGTTGTTTCCTCCCCTCTCCATCCTTTGTTGGAATAATTGTTCTTCCCACAGTGCTACTGCATGGTTTGTAAGCTTATTTCAGGCTCAGCTGTAAGGATTAGTGATAATGCTGCCTGTTGTAGGAAGGTTCATATTATTTAAAGTTGGAACTAGAACAAAGGCAATTCAATCCCAGTTCCTTGCTGCCCGGGTGAAACTGCATTTACTGCCACTGCCCAGGGAGTGCCAGGGAGGAGCTGAGCCCTGCCTAGCTGCAGGCTGGGGAAGGGAGGAGGATCTGGCTGGGCAGCCTGAGCTCAGCCCCAGAGCTCGGGCAGGAGCAGGGAATGGCTTCTCCTTGGGTGCCCCTTCCCTGAGGGTTGTTGTGAGTGCCTCCTCAAGCACTGCCCTTGGCCTGGAGATCTCCAAGTCGCTGCTGCAGCAGGGATGGGGCATTGTGTTGGGGTGGGAATGCTCAGGTTTTAATTTTTTCCCAGTACAGCAGAGTCTTGGGGGCATTCCAGTAGGTTGACAGGGGCAGTGGGGAGTGGGACAGGGGCTGCTCCCAGCCCCAGTGGTCAGGTGGCTTCACACACACAGCCCTGCTGGGGCTGGGCTTTGGTCAAGTGACAGCAAAGAGCTTGAGCTGGCAGCTCCTTCCCTCTCTGCATGCCCAGCAGTGTGAGACCAGGTCTCCAGCAGATAGCCCAGATCCCCCATCCACCCATCCACCCATCCACCCATCCACCCATCCACCCATCCATCCATCCATCCATCCATCCATCCATCCATCCATCCATCCATCCATCCATCCATCCATCCATCCATCCATCTTCCTACCTGCCTATCTCTGTGCTTCAAGCCAGGTTAATGCCCAGAATGTTGCTAAGGAGGTCTCCGCTGGAGTTAGTGTCCCCATTTTGGCACACACAGAGTCTGTGTCTTCGAGCACCACACAGCTCTTGAGAGGATTCTCCTGGGCCGGTGAGGGCAGAGGAGCTTGTGGCAGGGCGGAGGAGCTTGTGGCAGGGCGGAGAGGGTGCAAGGAGGTCCCAGTGCTGGCACCACTGGACCTCTCCCTCGGGATTCTGCAGCCCTCTGTCCCTGGCAGTTCATGCCTTGGCTCTTTAGAGTTCACCTGGGGATTCCAGGGGTGAAGGAAAGGCACTGCTGCCTCTCCTTCCATGGAGCTTTTACAGCCATTGAGGTTCATCGAATCAACAGAATATCCTGGGCTGGCAGGGACCCACAGGATCATCCAGCCCAGCCCCTGACTCTGCACAGACACCCCAACACCCCCACCCTGGGCATCCCTGGGAGCGGTGTCCAAACGCTCCTGGAGCTCTGGCAGCCTTGGGGCCGTGCCCATTCCCTGGGGAGCCTGGGCAGTGCCCAGCACCCTCTGGGGGAAGAACCTTTCCCTGATATCCAACCTAAACCTCCCTCCTCCCCCAGGACAGGACCCAAGGGGATTTTACTGTAATATTTTTGTCAGCAACACTGAACTGCCTGCTCAGCTCTTCCTCTACCCCATCCCTGACCCCGAACCCCTGCACTGGCTACACCCTGCGGGGAATTCTGACTTTCCTGCAGATGCTGGTGTGACCTGCCCTGGCCACTGCTGGTCCTTGAGCTCGCCATCCATCCCCCTCCCCTGCTTCCCCGGAGGAGGGGAGCACGTGGGGTGTGCGAGTGCGCGGGGGGCGGTGAGAAACCCCAGACACACAAAAGCTGGAGGAACCACCAGCAGCTGTAACCCTGGCAACTGTGTCTCAGCATTTGAATGTAATTATACCTCGAACGTGATAAACACTCCCAAGGACTCCTTATGTGGAGATCATACTAAACAAGTCTTTGAAATTACCCTCATCAAATATTGATAGAGGGAGAGTTTTTTAAAAAAGAAAAAAGAGGGAAAAGGGAAAGAGAGAGAAAAGGCAAATTCTTGCTCTTGCCCACGGGTTAATGAGGATCTGTTGGTTTATCACCACGGTGCAAACCCCGCCGAGAGCTCCAGAGCACTGCAAAGTTAAAAGTGGGGGCGGGAGGAGAAGAGAAATAAAACCATCAGGTGAGGCAGCTCTATCGATCGGCATTTTGTTTTATGTTTGGCATGCAGGAAAGCCATCCCAATAAACACCATTTATCTTGCCCAGCCCTGGCAGCCGGGGTTTAATTGCTCGGGAGCAGGAGTGGGCGGCGGGGAAGGGGCGTTCCTGAGGTCCATCAGCACGGAGGGTTGTGTCGGTCAGCAGAGCACTGAGCATGGGCATCTCCTCCCACCTGCAGGGCTGGAGACAGCAGGCAGAGTGTTTTCCACCTGGAGAGTGGGTGGAAGTCCCAGGTGGTTCCCAGCAGCTGTGGATTAGGTGTGTAGGAACATCCCTGGAAGTGGTGGTGGCCCAGTGTGGGGATGTTCCTTGCTGGTGCTCATCTCCTACCAACACCCTTGGAAAATATCCACCAGGGGCCTTCCCTGGCTCTGGTGCTGTGCAAAGGGAGGGAGCTGGGCTGCAATTGTCTCCTCTCCTCAAGCCAGGGAGGGGCAAGAGATGCACTAAAAAAGGGCATGAGTGGAGTTGGGATGGGCTGCTGTGCTCAGCAGATGCCCTGTGCAGTGCTTGGGGGAGGTTTGGTGAGCAGAGCAGCTTCTCATCTCTTGGATCTCCCAGCAACGTGTGGGGCCAGGGAGAAGAGGGGTGAAGAAGCACCAGTGCTGCCCAGAAAAAGGGAGCAGCTCAAACTTTGTTGGAGCAGAGGCTCTGGAGATGTGAAGGAGGAGGAGGGGGAGGAGGAGAGGGAAACAGCTCTTCGTCCTGGCCCTGCGGGCAGTGAGTGTCGGGGAGGAAAGCTGCAGGGGGCCAGTTTTGTGAGTTGCTGGTTGTGAGGTACTTGGTGACTTTCTGAGTTGGATTTTAGCTGGGAGAAGAGGCAAACGGGGCCCTGGGTGCAGTTTGGCTGTTGTGAGTGTTGGTTGATTTGCCATAACCAACTCTCACCTGGCGTCACGGAGACCTGGGAGCCAAGGTGTGCTTTCCCTGCGTGCTGGGGGTGGGGATGGTGGTGGTACTGATGTGCTTTCACCCGACTGAAGGTTTTATCACTCAGGAGAGGTTTGAAGAGCAAACCTGAGCTCCAGAAATCGAGGCAGCAGTTGACATCCCCATGGGATCCCTGTGGGAACTGTGGCCAGGGGGGACTGGGAGTGCAGCCAGAGGGCAAACAGCATTTTAATAGGAATGAGGGAGGCATGATGGGATCACCAGCTTGGTGGAAAGCTGTACATCTCTGCTGGAAAACCTCCCTTCCCCACTGAGCATCTCTGTTCCTGGCAGGCTTGCAGCTAAACCAGTCTCTCAGCACTCTCTGAAAGGACCTGGAAACATCCCCCGAGCAAGAAAACTCCAACCTTCATCTCCAGCCACCCTGACCTGCAAAGTCAGCCTGATGCCAAGAGATGTGCCAGGATAGATGCCAGCCTGTGCCCGAGCAGGACTGGCACATTGCTGAGATCCACCCAGTGTGTCCCCAGCCCTGTGCCAGGGCCAGCTTGGTCCTTGTGCTGGGTGGGAACAGCGGGTATGGCTGCGACACGCAGACACCGCAGCCCTCTCGAGCACTGCCAGCTGTTTTGCTTGGAAACAGCTGGAAAGCCCTGTAAAGCCAGCCCTCAGTATTAGTTACTGCTGATGCAGCTGGGAGAGGAAATAGGGGGGAACTGCAGCTCTGGAAAATGTTTTGGGTGTCGCTGGTCCAACATTGAGGGTGGGTTTGTGGAACACGAGGCAGCTGTGGCTCAGGTGTGGGAAGTAGAAGGTCTGCTGGACTCCTCCACGCTGGGAGAAGATTATGAACATCGTGGAGCGTGTTGGAGGGAAAGAGCCACATCTGAAATGTATTTCACAAATGTTTCAAAGAAAGCTGCACTCATCCTATGGCTGTTCTGCCTCCTGCTGAGCTGCTGGCTGGAGCTGTTCCCCATCCAAGGATGGACTGGGGTGGATCCTATCCAGTATGTGCTGGTCATCACTTGCTGTTTGCTGGAACAGGGAAGAGGAGTCTGGACAACATGTTGGATCTGAAGCCTTTGAGGAGGGATCCAGACGGTGTCTGCATCCCTTGTTTATCAGGCAAAAAATAAAGAACTTTGGAAAAATCTCAGTCTTCCTTTCCCACTGAAAATTCCCCGTGCTGGAGTCTTTGGAAGGGATGAAGGTGTTGTGTTCCTGCACAGCCCCCCCCGGGAAATGCTCCTGCCAGCGGCAGAAGGTGCCAAGGGCGGTGCAGATGCTCTGAGGGGGAGCTGCTGTGTGAGGGAGCTGTGAGAGGTGCGACAGGAGGGCAGACGTGGTCACACATCACCCGGGCTGTGTGCAGGGAGGAATCTCAGCTGAGGGCAAAAAAGACGCTTTGACCTTTTGGAAGAGCTGTGTATGTGAGGTGGCTGAGGGGCAGTGAGCCATTTAACACAACAGCTGAATCCTTGGGCTGAGCCACGCGAGGACTGTCCCAGCAGAGGAGCTGCTTCTCCCAGGAAGGCTCCCAGGGTTCACGCTTAGATGGTTCCTTTAAAGGTTAATTCTCACCGGCAGCATCTGGAAGAGAACTTGGGAATACTCAGAGGGAACTCAACCCACTACAAAGGGTCTTCACGCTCGTGGTTCCTTTTCTCTTTGTTTTTTAAATGTTAAAATTTGTTCTTATTCATCTCTCAAGTTGAAAGTGAAGAGAAAGCCAGCCCTCCCAGCTCGGCTCCCAGCGCAGAAGCACAAAGACACAGCCGTGCCGGTGCCGGAGCCGGCAGCGCGGTGGGCTGCGCTTCCCCCTGCTCCAAGGTGGCAGAATAAAGAGCTCCTGCAGTCACCTTTTTTTTCCAAGAGTTGCATTGTTAAACCCTTCCGCGGGGAAATCCAGGGAGTGTAATTGCTCTGGTCTGACTCTGCCCGCTGAGCCGCCTGAATTAAGTGGGTGTTTTGGCATCCTGAGCTGAGCCTTGTGGGAAGTGACCTTCGCCTTCCGCCGCTGCTCCCTGCAACCTGCCGCTAATTAGGATGGAGAGAGCCCTCCTTTGTTTCCAAATAGCGGTTTACCTCTGTCTCGGCGTTCTGCCGGGAGCTGCCCGGTGTGACTCGGCGCATAATGAGCGCGGCGCAGCGCACGGCCGGGCTCCAGCGCCGCCCAACGCGCCTTTCAACTCCGCGGAGCCGAGCGGGAGCCGCGGCCGGCTCCGAGCCTATTCACGGCACAGCCTCTCATTAGCCAGCGTCGCAATTAACATCTCAAACGACGCTTTGTTTGAAAAAAAAAAAAAAAAAAAAAAAAAAAAAAAAAAAGGAAAAAACCAAAGTAACCCCCATCATTTCCATGGCGCCTTTCATCCAGTATTTGCAAACTCGGGAGCGGCGTCAATGCCCGCGGTGTCACACAGGGGTCAGCGCTGGAGCCTGCGGACATGTGCGGGGTTTGGGGAGGTGTCAGGGGTCCGCAGGTCCCCCAGAGAATCACAGCATGGTTTGGATTGGAAGGACCTTAGAGATCACCCAGTTCCCAGCCCCGAGCCGTGGGCAGGGACACCTCGCGCTGGGCATGGGCTTTGCCTGCTCTTGGGACCATTTTCCCAGGTCTGTAATGGTCCGGGAACTGCCTCGGCTCCAGGCACTGGTAAACGGGGAATGAGGAATTTCTGCCTTTTGGAAAGACGCTTATCTCCAGTTTAATGAAACAAGGACAAAGATGATCAGGTTTTCAGTGGTAAAACTCAGCAACTCCGCTGCGGGAGAAACTGTAATATGGGACACTTAGAGGGTTTAAGGCAAATTTACTCAGAGAGAGGATTAGTTAAACTGTGCTGAAGTTCTGTGTGAACGCCCCCATTGAAATGTAATCCGGTTTATCGGCATTTGTGTTGTAAATGAGCTTGGTAAACCCAATTAATGTCACTTCAGTTCTGAGTGAGAACACTCTGCAGGGATTTCCTAACTTCGAAGCAATGCGTTTTAAATTCACACCTTTAACTTTACCCAGTGCTTCCCTTGAGCAGTTTGGCACATCTGGTGACAAAGGGACAAGGAACCAAATGGATTTATGGGGATGTGTGACAGACCTCTGCCCACGCTCCAGAAATACTCAGACCCCAGTTCTCCCGAGACATCTTGGATCACGGGGATGCAACCCAAAAAGCACTGGGCGCGTGAGTTGGAAGAGCAGTGGGTTGGAGATGCGTGTGCAGACAGCCCAGCTCCCAGGAGGCCACTGATGCTGTCAAAAAGGCACCTTCAAGCAGTGGCTGCTGCTGCTGCTGCAGCTCCCACAGATCCCGTGGCAGGCTCCTGGCATGGGCAGCTCAGCCTCGGACTCCTGCGGGACCTGCCGGGCAGCGGGCGCTGAGCGGGCAGAGCAGCGGAGGTGGTGCCCTGGGATCGGCCGGGGACTGAGACCATCCTTTGGTGGCAGGAGCTGCTCCCTCTGGGACAGTTGTGTGGCAGGAGCAGGAGGAATGTTCTCGGAAGCAATGGGGAGAGCTGGGATGCGCCAGGCAGTGAGCAGGTACTCAGAGGAGAGGGATGTGCAGAGACGGAGTGATCCACCCTGCAGGGGCCTTGGGGTGAGCAATCCACGCCAGCGCAACCTCAGCAGCATCCTGCCCAGGCTTAGGGACGGGGTCTTGCGGGCTTGGCCGGCTGCCTTGGGGCAGAGCAGCTGCTCAGGTGGGGATCTGCACGGAACAGGATCCAGATCCCGTGTGGTTCTGGCTGGGCGCTGGCTGTGCAGGACCCAGACCTCAGCTATCCCTCGGACAGCCCCAGCTGAGTCCCCTCCTGGCTGTTCCGCGCTCGCTCAGCCTTGCCGGGGAGCGCGGGCGATGCCTCGCCCTCCGCGGGTGCTCCCTGAGGGTTCCCTGGCGTGAGCTCTCTAGGAACTGCCGCTCGGCAAGGAAAGGGCTTGGTAGCGCAGGGCACAGCCTGCCCACCTGCCACATCCTCCTCTCCTCACCAGTTCTCCCTGTGTCCTTAGATGCTGCTGAGAGATATTGGAGCTTGGATGGCAGCGCCGAGTTGGCAACTTTTAATATTGCTGAAACATAATCAGCTTTCGCTTCTACAGCAATTAGCATGTTATTACCCGTAATGTTTTGCATGGCAATTTTGTTGTAAACATTTGTACTAATTCACCATAACCTAATTATTTTTATGACACATAATTATGAAATATTTTTGGAGGAGGAATGGCTTCGTTTTCTATTTATACCATTATTTCCTGGAAGTGTCAGTTATTTTTACGTCAGGAAACAGCATCTCCCCCCTTCCCCAATTAGCCCTTTCTATTTACTGCCTCAACTTGCCTGGAGAGTGCAGTTGCTGGGACTGTGTTCTCCGGGAGCTGTGTGATGGATTCCAGGAGAGCCTAATTGAGCTGTAATTTGTGGTAGCGTGATACGTAAATGGAGGAAGGTAACAAGTGGTTCTCTTTGCTGCTTGCTGGGTGGATGTGATGATTCCCACTCACAGCACCTGCCAGAATGGCCCTTTCCAAAGTATCTAAGGAAAGAGAGACGTGGTGAAGCTGTTGCCTTAGGACCGTGTTTTTCAGGACTGCCAGCACCCTGAACTCGGGGGCAGGACCTCTTGAGGGAGATGCTCTTAAGTTTCATAGAACCATGGAATATCCTGAGCTGGAAGGGACCCACAAGGACGAAAGTCCAACTCTTGGCCCTGCCCAGGACACCCCAAAAATCCCACCCTGTGCATCCCTGGGAGCGGTGTCCAAACGCTCCTGGAGCTCTGGCAGCCTCGGGGCCGTGGCCATGCCCTGGGGAGCCTGTTCAAACCCTGACCACCCTCTGGGGGAAGACCCTTTCCCTGATATCCAACGTGACCCTCTCCTGGCACAGGTTTGGACAGCAGTAACCTATTGCTCAGATCTTGGCACCCGTGCACCGGAACATCTGAGAGACTGCCCAGCCCACTCTGTCTTCCAGCCCAATGTGATTGTGCCAGTGTGGTGAGCGAGGGCATGGGGGGTACCAGACGTGGGTGGGGATGCCAGGAGAAACATCTGGGCTGTGCTTCAGGCTCCAGAGAAACATCCCAGGCCTGAGCTAGAGAGGGAAACGCGACGTGAACGTCTGGAGCGCAGCCGCGGTGAGCCTGGCCTTTAGGGAATGCTGCAGGATGATGGGAGAGGGGGAGCTGCAACCCTGCAGCCAACATTTAATGGCAAGAGGCCTTCCTTAATCACATTGGTGGAGGCACTGTGTAGAAAATTCCGAATTCAGGCTTGCTCCTAACGAGTATGAAACTTGGCAGGCTGAAAGGCTTGTATATCTTGTATGATCTCCAGTCTGGAGAGGTCTCAAAATGGAGCCATGTGGAGCGCATTGACATCTTAAAAGAACTTCTTAAAAAAAATAAAAAGAAGGCATTTCTAGATGACTGTATGTCATATAAATGAGATTTATTTCAATGCCTGTCATGATGGTTGAGGCAGTAACAAATCCAGTAATTGCTGGTGCTCTGGTCGTGTATGCTCTGAATGTTTAACTCGGAGCTACGTTTTTGCAGCGAGTCTCAGGTTGTTGAGTCAATCCCTTTCCCATTTTTCCTGGCTCCTGGCTGGTGAAGGTGGAGCTGCACGCTGTGTTAGGCACGTTGGGCAAGGGGAGTGTTGCGTGCAGGCTGCTGGCTCAGAACCTGCCTATAATTACCTGTTAATTGTGTGTAACTGATGGGCACCGTGGAAATCGGGTTAAGAAAAACTCACTGGCATTTTAAAATCATTCTCAGTGCTGGGTATTAGTGCAGAGTCACACTTCAGGAAAGCCTGCAAGTAATCAGGGGTGCAGAGCTGAAATGATACAGTGGATTTTGGGACTGCAGGACCTGGGAACTGAAGGGGGTGGTTATGTGAGGAATTTTAGCAGCTTTTTGCCCTCCCCAAATACCAACAGGCTCCCTCAAAAGTGACTTGTCCAACAGCCCTTCTTAAACGAGGTGGCTTTGTTCTTTGGTTATTCACTGCCTGTGAGAAAAGAGAAGGTGACTTGCCAAGTTCTTTCATCTCCGAACCCCAGTGTCATCCTTGATCTTTCCACAGAAGTAATGAACTGAGATAGTGTAAAGACTATCTCATGAAATACCTTGAAAATGAAGTGAACTCTGCACTGGGTTGTGATCCAGCTGATACTGCCAGATCCTTAGCAAAACTTGAATACTTTGGGCCCAGCTGTCACCATGACTCTTTTTTTTTTCAGGGATTATGAACCAGGAAGGTTATTCTGTGCATCAACAACAGTTAAAAATGTGTCAGAACTTGATATGGTGTTTGACGTCTATCAGCTGAACTCCCTTAAAGGCACCACCTTTAAGCATCCTGGGCAGGGATTTTGGGGTTGAGTCCGGGATATCTACAAGGTCCCAAGTGACTGGCAATCACACTGATAACGCGGGGAGGTCACTTTTGCACGGGATGACATTTTTGCAGGGGACCTGTAAGAGGTGAGCAGGACAAATGCAGCTGCAGTGGATGGAATTGGGCATTTTAATTTTTTTTTAATACTCTGGGGAATTGTGTCCTGGGTGGGAGCAAGCAGAGGATATTTCTGTATTTTCAAGGTATCTGGTAAAGATCAGACCAGCCTAATCTAATGCTATGGAGGTCAGGAAATTGGAAGTAAGGGTTCATTGCAGCAGAGAAGTTTCCCAGCTCATGACTGGAAATAACACAGTCAAGAATCTCTGATATACTCCAGGAAATATCTGTTGGGTCATGGCACTGCTTTGTTTTTTGCAGAAACAGGTGAAATAAAAACAATAAAAGGAGGCAAAGACAAGGGACGCCTCTTCTATGTCAGGAATCTTATGAAAAATCCATCCCTTATCACTGCCTGAGGTGTTATGAGGACTGAGTTAAATGTGTGTATGACCACATGAGCCAGATCGTATTTGTGAGAGTAGACAGATTGGTATCATCCACTCATAAAAGATTATATTCCCCAAAATATTCCACCTGCCTCACTGGAGAGCACGTTCACCTCTGCCTCTGTGGCCTGCTAGGCCGCACGCTTTATCTATCTGTGTAATTAATCCTTTATTAGCATATATTGGTAAGTGCCTTGGCAGGGGGCGAGACGGGCAGCCTGCACCAGGAGACCTTCTCGAATCATCTGCCTGGGAGTGCTCATCAAAGCAGATTTTAAGATGGCTTTTAGAGGTGGTGCGAGCGGCAGAGGGGTTGTCCACGGTGCACCCAGCTGCGTCAGCCCAGTGGCGAGGGAAACCATGGGCAGAGCTAGCAGCTACCTGCTCACCCCCAAGCCAAACTGTGCGATCTCACAGCAGCCCCGAGCTGCTTTGGTTTCCCCTCAGATGGGGTTTGGAGCACCGGGATCTGGAGGGAGCATGGCGGGAGCTGACAGATGGGCTCGGAGAGACGCGGGGAGGTGGCTGAGGCCTAAGTGCTCCAAATTTATGGTGGCCATAAAAAACCCGTGGAAATGATGGATTCTGCTCATTGCTCACACACACGGTGACAGGTTTTTGAATAAAGCAGTAACTGATAGCCCCTGGGCTGGGAATTGAGTTTCTCCTTCCATGATGTCATCATGATGTCATGCTTTATTGCCTGTAACTAAACCCCGTGGCTGTTGTCAGCGTGCTGGGCTCATGCGTGTGACATCACATGGGGTGTCAGCTCCGGCCTGATGACGGTGCTCTTCTAACCGTGATTTAAAGTGCTTTCTTGTCCTGATGGAAAAGTTATGGCTTCCTTGGGGCATATCGTGTTCCAGGCCAAGTGCTGCCATGGCTGAGGAGGGAATGTCATTTGGAAAGGTCTCTGGAGGGCAGCGAGTGCAATTCTCAGTGCTGTGTGTTCAGAAAAATATGGGTTTTGTGGCCTGGAGGACACTGTCACAGTGAGAATGATCGTGTGGGGATGAAAGGGTGACTGACACATGTAATCCTTGTGTCCTCTCCCTCCTCTCTCTCCCAAAGGAATGTTGAACTGCTTTTCTCTAAGAAGGAATAGAAAAGAGAGGAAATACGGACTCATGCACGGCCAGGCTGGTTGATGGATCCTCATGTGCACCTTGTGCTCAAAAGATGAATTTGTGAATAACCCCCCTGGGTAATGAGTGATGGACCTCTCCGTTCCAGTGAGATGCATTTTCCTCCTGCCCCGGGAAAGTGTGTCTTGCCTCTTCCAACCGCTGGCTCTGGGACCCAGGAGAAGGCGGTCCCAAGGGCAGGAGGGGCACAAGCAGCAATGCCAGGCCTGGGTGTTGGCTGCTTGGATCTGGTGAATGGTTCAGGTATGGTTACCATGGTGATACCCGTGGGATGGAGGGTGGGGGTATGGCGGGGGTGTGGCAGGGAGCTGTAATCCCGTGCTCCCAAGGCCTGTACTTCACAGGAGAGCTCACCAGGCCCTGCTGTGGCCTGCCCACAGTGGAGAGCCCAGAGCACGTGTTTTACCAATATTCCTTCTATGCAATACCTATTTTCTCCTGTTGTTTTGGAGAGGGCAGGCTCCTGGAGCAGGTCCCTTGTTCGAGCACACCATCGTCCTCTCCAGCCCTGTGGATTTGTATCCCTAAACCCCCCCACCCATGGCTGTTACTTTGAAGTGAAAGGTTTATTTTGGCACTTCTGTTATGTCCCATCCTCCCTTCAGCCTCCTCCCCAGCTGGCTGAACTGAGCCTGGATTCCCTGGAACAGAAGGGTAGGCACAGGAGCAAAGTCTGTCGTTCTTTTACAAAGCCTGTGGCAGCAGATTGCAGCGTTTGCTGTCAGTTCATTAATTACGAGGGCATTAACTTCCGAGGCTGGAAAACACTGGAAACACCAAGGTTGCTGCTTGGATGGTATAAATAACATATTGGATAGTTTTGAATTGGTAGTGAGCTCAAACGCTGCCAGGTTTTCCTGGGAATACCTGGAGCTCCTCTGTGATGGGGCTCAGAGTTCCTGGAAGAGCCTGTGCTTAGTTGGCTGACACAACTTGTCCAGTATGGGAACATAAAGAGCCAGTGTGGGCTCTGTGGTGTGGGGGTGACAGGTTAAGCTTGTTGTAATTCCTGCTGCCAGCTTCTAGGAACAACCCTCCAGGAGCAGAGGGGTATTATTGTTGGATCGTGTCGGATGTGCTGTCCCAAAGCTGCACCAGGAAACCTTAGGGGCATCAAAGGTCTCACCGATATTCGGCGTCTCCGGTGAGCGCCAGCTATTGCAGAAGGAGAAAACCAAAGCAAAGACACAGCAGCAACAGCAGTGACACCGATTCTTTTTTTTTTTTAGTATTTTCATTTTTTTTTATTAAAAGTGCACCCCTGTGGTGCAGCTGGCTACTTGCTCAGCGCAACAACACCAGAGAGGAAATTCCTTCCCAGCGCTCACAGGTGATCAACTTACACATTGAAGCATGAAGTTTGATTACCCTTGTAACATTTTATTAGCTTGCATAGCTGCAAATGTTATTAATGCTCATAAAATTATCCAGTCCTTTAAAATGTCTGTTCCACTGGTGTGCGTCTCCATGACTTCCTGGGGTAGTGGATTCCAGGAGTGACTGTGCTGGGTCAAGTCGTATTTTTCTTTTATGTCTCTTCAATCTACAGCCCTTTTGTTTCATCAGGTGCCCCCAGTTTGCTTTTAAATTACGGGGCAGGTTAATGTGAAGCAGCAAACTGGTTTTGATGGCAAACTTGGCTCTTCTATGGGCTTTAATTTTTTTTTAGTGTATTGGTATTTTCATGTATGGAATGTATTAATAAGTAATATATGTTTGTGTATACCTGTAGTTGCATGCATATACCTGAAAGTGTGTGCATCTATTTATGTATAAACACATAAACTCGTGTATTTATTGTGTCACTTGAACATTTTTTGGGTGTCTTGGGTGCCAGTGGTTTGGGTGTCTTGGGTGCCAGCAGGGATCCCACCCCACTCTCTGTGTCTCTGAGGGATGCTCTGGGAGGCAGAGTAATAACAGGGAAGAAAAATGTGGCTCTGAGCCGTGTGTCAGCAGACTTCAGACACAATGGGGCCCGTGTTTCCAGACAAGCCTTTTTAGCTAATTAGCTGACTAAAAAATCTATTTCTCTTCTTAAATTCCCTGCCATCCATCCACCTAATAGAGTCAAGCAGCTCCATATTGTGGGGGTTATGCAATAAATCATCTATCTCCAGAATTTATCTCATCACTCCCAGCCTGGGCTCTCCATCTCTCTGTCCACAGGAGCTGCCTGGCTGCCCGTTCTGGCTGCTCCCTTCTGGCAGTGACTGTGATGGAAAAGTGCTGGAGTTCTGCTCCTGTTCTGGGTGTCCCTTGGCTGTCCCCCAGCACCTCAGCCGTTGCCATGTCCTTACTCGGCCATGGGTTTTCCTACAACAAACCCCCAGAAAGCGGAGGCTCCTGTGGCTGTGTGGTCTGGGCGACCTCCTCACCCTGGGCTTGCAGCCCGTATAGGGTCTGACCTGGTCTCCAGCGTCACCTCTGGGGTCGGGATGGATGAGGGATGGGACTTTGGGGAAATTAGGAAGAGCTGTCTTGGCTTCGGCATCACGCAGGCAGAAGGATACACCCCCAAATTTTGGTTGTGTGGTCACTGGAGTAGGGACATCTGTGGAAAGACATCTGAGTCTCATGGACCCACATGGCAACAATTTTCACCTCAGATCTGGATTTGGACACTGCAACTCCAGCCTGTGGCTGTTGGATTGCAGTGAGCAAGAGCAAAGAGCCACTAACATTGTTTTGGGTAGCAATGCATGGACTGGAGTCAAGTTGCTTTTTAACCTTCTTCCTAGCAAGCAAAATTGACTGAACTCTTTCAGGTTCTCACCTCAAGGCTGGTTTTTCACACCCAAAATTTATTATTGTAGCTATTGTCTGAACTCGATGCTTCTGACAATACTTTTTTTTGCAGGTGTGAATACAAGAGCTGGACACAATGTTCTTGCCAGCACCAGATAGCGATGTGAAACACGACTCCCTTTGTACTCCACGGGGTGGGGGGGGTATGGGTGGCTCAGCTTGGTGCTGCAAGCTCGTGTTCAGCCAGGCGTTCACCCTGCCCTTCCCCCGCTGCCCCACGCGGGGCTCGCTGAGCCCCCTCACGTCCCACCGAAGCGAGCTGCGCTGGCAGGGACGCTGCGTGTGGGGGGGCCGTCAGGCACTTGGCGATGACAGGCTTTGGGATGGATAAAGGCTGAGCTGGTCACTGCTTCACTGGGCTCCGCTTTTGTTTGCAGCTCTGGAGACATTTGAGGGACGTGGAGTAGGCTCCTCTGGCTGGAGGAGCAGCGCTGCCGCGTTTTGTTTAATCTGTTTACAACCTCACATTGTACGAAATGGTTGAACCCTCATTAGTTTACCAAGAAAACACATTTCCTACAGCCTGGTGACCTGTCCTTGGCTGGAGCTACTGTGCTGTTGTCCTTTGCATTTCCTACACATGCTCTCGGCCGTTTTTCAACACGTGGCTGGAAACCCTTGAATGTGAACCGAGAGTTGCCCTGAGCCTTCCCCTGGTTTGTGCATCGTTTTACTGTCTTGCTTGCTTCAATAAGAGAAATTAAAAGTGCTGGGCAATGATTTCTAGAACTGTTTAAAAACAGAACAAAACCCCAAGAAAATTCTGGAACAGAATGCTTTGGTTGGCGAGAGTGAAGATTTGTAAATATTTATTCTTCACAAGCAAAAAATATCAGGCTGTTGTGATAGAAAAAAGCCAGGCAATTCAGATTTAAAGTGACAGCCCCCACGCAGGAATCGGGAGCCTGCAGAAATGTCAGTAGGTCAGGCCCAGTTGTTGTGTTGGCATCAAGCTCCTCCAGCATCCAAACCCAGGAGAGTGTTTTCCACCCTTTGTTGTTGTTTGGAAAACAGACACGAGCGTGTTTGTGTCTCTCTGCTCCTCTCACGGGATTGTCCTACCAGCACCGAACCTGTGCTGCAGACAGCTGCCATCCCAAAACCTGCCTTAGGATCACATTAATGCTGGATGTTCTGGAAAATTTCTTCACTGAGAGGGTTTTCAGGCCCTGGAACAGGCTGCCCAGGGCAGTGCTGGAATTCCCATTTCTGCAGGGATTTAACAGATGTGTGGATGTGGCACCTGGGGACATGGGTCAGTGGTGGCCTTGGCAGTGCTGAGGGAATAGTCAGACTCGATGGTCTTAAAGAGCTTTTCCAGCCTAAACCATCCTCTGATTCTGTGCTGTTTGGATGCAAGGAGAAGATCTTGAAAACCTTTTTCTGACAGGAAAACCTCTACAGCAACTGCATTCCGAGTGTTCTGTAAGTAGAGTAAGGCGTGGAGGAGGTTGTCCCAAGAAGGACAAAACAAGTGTGGGTGTGGGACTTGGGGACGTGGGTCACTGGTGGGCCTGGCAGTGTTGGGGTAATGGTTGGGCTCGATGATCTTAGAGGGCTTTTCCAGCCTTAATTCCAGTGATTCTGAGTATCTCCTTCTGCGAAGGTGTGATGGGAAGCCCCGCACTCGGCTGTGCTCTCCCTCTTGCTCTTGGCTCTGCTTTGCCATGCCTTGAAGCCAGGTGGAAGAGTGATCCCAAAACACCTTCAAGAATTCAAAAGAATTGAACGGGTTTTGCTGAATGACCAGGTGCTCTCTAGACCTCCCTGGTGCAGATGACTGGCACTAAGGGGTAGATTTCCCAAGTGCCTCTGCCTGGACAGACCCCCTGGGAGCAGCATGAGGCTTCTAGAACGTGTTGGCTGCCTGAAAAGTCTGCTGGGGACTTTGGCTTTCCGGGAGCTTTGCTTCCTGCAAAGGCATGCTTGAGTTTTGCAAAGTCAGGACTGTAAGCTGGAAGTTGTGCATTGGAAGTTTTTCCCAAAGTAAATGAAATAAGTAAAATAAAACTGTGGGGAAGGAACTGAAGGCATGACAAGGCCTTTGTTCTGCTTTGCATTCTTGCCTAGGAACGCTCTGCTCAGCTGAGCATTAATCTCTGGTTTACTGTGCAGCCTTGGCGCTCACACACCGAACCCTCAAAGGGAGCGTGCGTGCAGGTATTCATGGAGGTCACTTCACCCCGGAACTGCGGGGCGCCAGGCCCTTTCTGTGAGCAATAATTCATTGCTGCTGTGGCGCCTTGATTTCCCTGTCAGAGCAGGAAGGAAAACTGGGAGCTGAACCCAGCAACAGCTCCTGCAACCAGAGCAGCCGGGATGAAACGGCTTCAGCGAGGAGCAGCGACAGCCACGAGGAGCCCGGCGCCTCCTTAACTGTGACCTTCGTGGTCCTGAGCCAAAAGGTCGGGCAGTGGTAGATCCTTTCAAAAATCAGATCCTCTCCAGCAGCTGAGAGTTGGGTGTGGGGCTGGTGGAGAGCTCTGCCCCAGCTTTGGTCTGGGGATGTGATGAGCATTAGCAAGCTGCCTTCTTTCCTCTCTGCCGTTCCTCAGAGCTGCTGTGCTTGGCAGGAATTAATGGATCTGGAAAGGGATGCCGTGGTTGCAGGCTCGGGTCAGGTAGCAGCAGGCCTGGAGGTGACAGGGTGGCTGTGCCAGCTGTTTGACAGTCCTGCCCAGCATCCTGCAATTAGAGTTTCGCAGAGCACATCCCTGTGCCTCGAGCTGTGACGTTTCCAATTTTCAGGCCCTGCTACTTGGTCCTGTGGGCGTGCTCCACCTCATGGAAATGGCCACCTAACGAGCCCTAGGTGATTAAGCTGGAATTGCCATGCTGGTGGGTACGTGTTCCACCTCAGCCACTCCATCTCTCCTGCTCTGGTGTCTTTCCTCACATCCCTGACTTCTGCAGGATTGGGAAGAGCAGGGAATTTTTATCCTCTCCCATGCAGTTAATTAGGAAGCATTCCAGTTTGTGCCGTTTGGTGGGGAGCGTATCCCGGCTGTTCAGCAATGCTAGCAGAGAACAGACCCTGCAGGGAAAGCAGGAATTCCTGGTGCCACTCCCTGATTTGGGATGAGCTCAAATTCACCATACTCTAACCCTTAAGTCTCATGCTTGCAGGCCCTCCTGTGATCATTGGCACCAGAGAATGGAAAAGAAAGAATCATCTGAGAGAGGGGGTCTTGGTCTGTCCTTGGCCTGGAATTGCTGGCTGTGTGTTCGGTCAAGGACTCGCAGCAGGGTGGAGGATGCTGAGTTCAGGGGGAAACAAATTCCTCACCACCTCCGAGCGGTCTCCACACAACAGGGCAGCAGCAGCTCTTGCTGGGAGCTGCGGGGAAACAGATGAATTGGGTATGGCAGGGAGCAAACTTGTCCTTTAGGATCGGGTGAGCTCTGTGGTGGGGCCGGGCTGTGCCCTGGAGCTCCAGGAGAAGCTCCCATGCTCAGAGGGTGCCTCCGACCTGAGCGTGCCATGAGGGTGGCAGGTACAGCACCACACTCGGTCCAAGCGTGCTCCTTAGAGAATCCCAGAATTCTCCTGGTTGGAAAAGCCCTCTCAGGTCATCGAGTCCAACCCTCAACCCAGCACTGCCAAGGCCACCACTGACCCCTGTCCCCAAGTGCCACACCCACATGTCTGTGAAATCCCTGCAGGGGTGGGGACTCCACCACTGCCTCGGCTGCCTGTGCCAGTGCTTGACCACCCTTTCTGTGAAGAAATTTTCCAGAATATCCAACCTAAATCTCCAGTGGCACAACTTGAGGCCATTTCCTCTTATCCTGTTGGTTGTTATTTGGGAGAAGAGACCAACCCTCACCTGGCTACAACCTCCTTTTTGGTAGTTCTGGAGAGCAATTATTCTGTGTTTTCTCACCAGCAGCTGCTGGGGCTCCGCAAATGGGAAAGGAAGGTGGCCCATGCACTCTAGGCCGGGCAGAATAATCTGTTTATGCTTGATTGACACTGGGAAAGCATCACTGAACCCTTGTGGAGGGGTGGCAGCTCATTAGGATTCAGGCCCCGTCGCTCTTCATTGCCTGCAAAGTGCACCACCTGGCAGGATCACTCACCTCGACCCTCGGTGACAGAAAGAGATGGCCACCAGCTCTCGGTCACCAGTGGGGCATGTCACTGGGAATGACAAACTGGGGGGAAGGAGCACGGGGTGGGGAGAGGGGGATGGCACAGAGAGAAGAAACATCTGACTTGGCTGAGCTCAGGGAAAGCTGAAAGAGCAGCTGCTGTTGCATGAATAATTCCTATTCTCCATCCTCTTCTGGACAGGCAGACAAGAGACTCCTGCCCCTCCACAGGGGGAGACTCCAGCACATCCCCCACAGCAGTGGGGATGTGCTGCCCGGGGGCCAGGAGCCGTGGGCATGGAGCGGTGTGGGGAGGAGCAGCCTGCAAGCTGGGCCATGTGGGACAGAAATGCCTGGTTGGGACAGAGCAGTGGGTCACCTAAGCCAGGTCCCTGCCTCCAGCAGCACCAGCAGTGGGTGCTCTGTAAAGAGAACACACAGGAATGGTTTCTCTTACCATCCATTCCAGTTGTGCCCAGAATCCCCAGTCACTGGAAGGGGGTAGTAGAAGGTACTCTCTGTCTTGTCCCTGTAATCTCTCGTTTTTTAATCTCCAGTCCATGAAATCTGTGGAATCCCATTTTGCTGCCTGCTGGTCCTGTGCTGTGATGCTGATTTCCCTTCCCCACATCCCAGCTGAGTTTGGTGTTGTGCCATCCCATCTGTACGAGGGTTCAGGAGCCTCCCTCTCCCAAGCTCCCCCCGGTGAGGGAGACTGGGAATGTTGGAAGTGTCGCAGGGTGGTCCCTACCGTTCCATCATCACCTGCATCTTCGTGACAGGTCACGAACTTCAGCTTCCTCCAGCTCCAGCTGGGATGGCCATAACCTGGCATCTGGAAGGAGCAGCTCAGTGTGGTGCTCTGCTGTGTCCCTGTGTGTGGGAAGTGCCTGCACCGACATCTCCTCTCTGTCCTGCTCTGCTCCCATCTCTTGGCAGGCTGAAACTCCTTGGCTGAGGCAACAGCTGAGCTCCTGGAAATGAGAGTTTGTTCTTGCTGACCTGACTTGTGATCTTTGCTCCTGCCCGAATTAAGGGTGACCCCATGGCTCTTGGTGTCCTGCTCCCACCCAGGACTCAGTAGCTCTTCCAAGCTGGAGCTCCAGGCAGAGGGATGAGAGATGGTGTCTGCTGTTAATCTGTGTTGAGAGGTAAGCTCTGAGTGGGTCACTCTCCTCTGGGGAGCCACTTCTTCACAGTCATTGACCTTTATTTGGTTTGCCTTATTTACTCAGGTGGCGAATTAGGTCGCACTGAAGTGGCTCCTGTTAAACTGAGCAATGGCCACTTAAATCTGTAGTGACCGTGTCCACATAGAGCTTAATGCAGCTTAACCCAATCACTTTAAATCTGCCCTTGCTGTTGCGAGGAGGGATTTTCACCAACACCCCTGGTCAGGTCTGTCCCTTGGTGAGGCAGAGGAGGAGCAGGCTGCTCCCAGGGGGCAGTGCTGGGAGAGGGGAGCTCAGCCCTGCAGCTCCTCTTTGCCCAGAGCAGGAATCCTGGTTCTTGGAAGGGTGAATCTCTGTATGTTGATTTAGAATTCCAGCTGAAATAAAATGAGTAATACTTATTGCTGTCCTTAGACTCCCTTTAGTCTCTGTTTTTACAGCTCTTGACATGCCCAGGACAGAAGAACAAGGTTCCCAATGAAGTAAGAAACTTCCTGATCATGGCAGGCGCTGGAGGGTTGTGCTAACACTGTAACTTCGCCAATCTTGGGCTGGGTAATAAGAAATTATCAAAACAGGAATGGCAGAGCATGCTCCTCTGGGACCTGGGGATGGTCCAGCTGCAGCAGCTCTGACCCTGACAGTTTGGTACAGCTGAAGAAGAGTTTTGTCTGGATTTTCTCTTGTTTGGGGTGGCTGGATCTTCTGCCCAGTGCCACTCCTCTTCCACAGCATCAAGACCTTTGCAGTCGGTGGGGAATGTATTAACTACTAGGAAAAAGAGATTAACTCTATCCCAGTGAAAGCAGGGCTCCTTCTGTGCCTCAGTCCAGAGGTTATCCCCCTCGCTCCCCCATCTCCCAGGGCTTTGGATATCTAAAGACTGAGAAGTGTCAGCACACTCCAGCATGGCTGGATGGAGAACTGCTCTCCATGTAGATCCCATGTGAGACCCTGCCTGAGCCTGCAGCAAAGGCTCGGTATGGACCTCTGGACACACCAAATGCTCTTGGCCTCTGAATGCCCCCCAGGCAGTAGGATGGCACCCGTCATCTTGAAGTGGCACCCACCACCCATCCCCACTCCACTTCCCATCTTGCACTGTTCGAAACCCCATTGCTCCTTTGTAATGCCAGGCAGGATCAGCAGTGGATTCGCCTTAAGATCAATCAGCCAGGATCAGTGGGGTGCACTGGCCTCTGTCAGCAGCTGTCCCAGTGCTTAACACCACTGGCAGGATCTAATATTAATTAGTGGTGCCAGGTGTGGGGAGGACCAGCTGGCCTGCAGAGCTCGGCCTGGGAGGAGGCATTTACACATGGTGTTATTTTGTAGAGTCACAGAATGTCCTGAGCTGGAAGGGACCCACGGGATCATCCAGCCCAGCCCCTGGCCCTGCACAGACACCCCATCAACCCCACCCTGGGCATCCCTGGCAGCGGTGTCCAAACGCTCCTGGAGCTCTGGCAGCCTCGGGGCCGTGCTCATTCCCTGGGGAGCCTGGGCAGTGCCCAGCACCCTCTGGGGGAAGAACCTTTGCCTGATATCCATCCCAACCCCTGGCACAGCTCCAGCCATTCCCTGGGTCCTGTCCCTGGTCAGCAGAGGGAAGGGAAGCTGCAAGGCCCATGTTGTACCTTCTATCCAGCTTGGTCACCCTGAGCCCAGCTGGGACAGATGCTCTGTCCGGCCCTGCGGAAGCCTCTGGCTGTCAGGAGCTGCTCTGGGTGGCTCTGACAGCTTTTGTCCTTGAAGTTCATCACTTCGAGCATCTCCCCTCAGAGGAAAGGTGACTTTTATCCCTGTAGTCTATGAGTAGAAAGGAGGAGAAGGAAGGGGAGGAAAACTGGAGTTGTTGTGTGGTGGTTGAGATCAGCAGGAAGTCACAGTTGTCCCCCAGACCTGCAATACACGAAGTTCCCTCAAACTGAGCACTTAACATGCAAGGAAACAAGGTGACTGACAACAGAGATTACCCTAATGAATAAACAAATGTTTTAAAAGACGACTCCTCGTGCAATGTGTTATTTTTAACTGAGCTGCAATTTGTATGTGAGTTAATTTGCATACATTAAATACATCTCCCCTTCTGCACCGAGCTCCCCCTCCCCTTCAGTACAACACCTCATTATGGGGCTGCTGGGACTGGGGAGCTGGTGGCTCTGGAAGGGATATTAATTTACCCAACACGTGCTGTGTAGGTTTTTATCACTTGCTGCACATTGGACCTGGTGTCTTTGAAGTCACCAGTGCCTCGGAGGGCCTTCTGCTTGAGGTGGTTGAAATGGAAAAAGAAAGGAAGGGGAGAGAGAACCACCAGGAGAAGAAATGCACGGGCAAGAAAGGAGATTGTTCAGCTGGTGTTAACCTGACCAACAGCAAGCGATGCAGAAACCTCTCCCCTCTGCCAGAGAGCCTGGGTGTTGTGGGTGAGGGTTGTTTGGTTTGCTTCTTGTTTGAGGTGAAATTCGCTGTCTTCCTGGGAGCCACGGAGAAGGAGGAATGGGCCAGTGAGAGCCCCAAGAGGAAGCCGTGGGGTGGAGGCACAGTCTCGCCAGCTCTGTGTTGTGTTGTGGCTTTGGGCGGGACGTGGAGGTTTGTGTGCCGTAGGACCCCCTGCCACGGTTTGGTGCGTGGAGATCCCCATGGGGACTTGGGGGGGCGGCAGATTTCTGCCCCCAGGAAAGGTTCAGGCTGGATATTAGGAAAAAGTTCTGCACTGAAAGAGCAGTCAGGCACTGAAACAAGGTCCCCGGGGAGGTGGCAGAGTCACCATTCCTGGAAGTGTTCGAAAAATGAGGAGATGTGGCTCTTTGTGATGTGGCTTAGTGGGCAAAATGGAATTCAGTCAAAGGTTGGACTTGATGGTCTTGTAAGTCTTTTCCAACCTGAATGATTCAATGATTCCATGCTGTGGGAGCTGCTGCCACCCCATGCCTCAGTTTCCCCTTTGGGACATGCTCAGAGCATGTGGTGATAGAGAACTGGTGGGGGGAACTATTCTCCAGTACCTCGATGTCTGTTTGAGGGGTGTTGTGATGAAAACACACAGGTGTCGTGACATCCCTGTGTCTTTGATAGACAGAGAAGTCACTTTGCTGCCCCAAGATCAGCTCACAGGATTTTGAAATGCTGCTGATGCCGTGGAAAAAGCTTTTGCTGTTGTACAGCGGAGCCCAGGGGGATTTTTCACAGTTCCAAGTACTGACCAGAAACCCTGGAAACGTTTTGAGGAAGGAATGAAAAAGAAAATTTCTTTCAATTAGTTCAGCATTTTTCAGCCAGTTCTGGTTGCAATCAAGAACATTGCAGCGAGCTCGAGAGTTTCTTTGAAAGAGCCTTAAAAAAATCACCCAGGGAAATGAATAAAGGAAGTGACCCAAATCTAATCTAGACTGATGGGCTGTGGAGGACTTATCTTCACCAAGTAACAAGGTCCCTTCTCTCTTCCCTTGTAACACGAGTCTTAGCCAAAGCTCCTGCAATGTGGCAATGCAGGAATAAATGTCAGCAGCTCCCCCATGCAAGGAATATTTGGATGTCAGCAGCCAGAGGCAATGTTTCTGATAAACTGATGCAAATGGGATGCCGGGATCAGGGCTGGGATCAGCGCTGGGGAGCTCTGATCTCATGCAATTTCCGTGCTTCGAGGGTGCCCAGCCCTCACAGAGCAAAGGGTCTTGGGCAGGTAATGGGCAGCCCACCGCATCCTCCTCGGCAAACCCTTCGGGGAACCACTTGTTGTGCCCCACAGAAACACCAGCCAAGG
The DNA here is from genome assembly GCA_013397975.1 of Machaerirhynchus nigripectus. Classification (NCBI taxonomy): domain Eukaryota; kingdom Metazoa; phylum Chordata; class Aves; order Passeriformes; family Dicruridae; genus Machaerirhynchus; species Machaerirhynchus nigripectus. Next base: position 33,655 of record VZRQ01003249.1, on the reverse strand, counting down.
GAATGAAGAGCGTGGCATGTGGGTTTTGTTAATTGGAGAGGATAGGGCTGCAGCCTTTGTGCTGTGTGTGCAGCAAAGGAGAGCTCCTGCCCTTCTGAGTGTGGGGCAGGGGGGCTGACCAAGGCGAGTGAAACATCTCACCTTGGACAGTGAGCACGGCTGGCCGGGAATAAAAAATACTTGGTGGAGGAGGATCTGTGCTATTCCAGCTGGATGTTGGAAATGGAAGGTGAGCCCAGTGCAGCTCGTTTCCAGGTCCCTTGGACAAGAGGCAAGTGTCAGACTGGAGGAGAGGTACCTGTGGAAAGGCTGAAATCTCTGCCTGCAGCTGTGCAAAGCAGCTGCTCCCAGCCTGGGATGCATTCCAGTGGGGCATGAGCGAGAGGGATGGATGCAGGGTTGGAAAGTGTTCTTTTTGGGTGTGTTGGGACGGACTCTGGGCCACCTCCCTGAGCCCCGAGTGTCCCGTTGCCCGCCAGGCAGTGCCTGGATGTCTCCATAGAGGGAAGCCACCTCCAGCCCCCACAGACCTCCGTGAGCAGCCTGGGCTTGTCCCACTCGTTGGGAACCAGCTCACCCTGCCCTCCTGAGCGCTGCTTTGCAGAGGGGACAGCACAAAACGTGTCCCTCGGAGGCCGCCCTGCCATACAGGATGTCGTAAGAGCTGCCGAGTGAAGTATCCGGCCCCGTTCCCTCCTGGCTGGCCCCACTGCCGGGATTGTTTCCACGGCAAGAGAACAATACCTCTCCTTCCATCCAAGAAACATTTATTACATGATCCGTTTCAGATGTCTCTTCAGGGAGGAGGGGAAAGTGGAGGAGAAATAGATCTCTTTTTTACGGCGGCACAGCAGGATCCATCCCGTAATGGATTAATTATCCCCGCGCGCAGGCGGGCTGGGGGGATGTTCGGAGCAAGCGCCAGGGTTGCCTTCCAAGAGGAGCAGACGTGGATATTTCTAGCCTCCTTTTTCACAAACTAAAAGGGGTAATTAATTAATCTGGAAGCTTTCACGTTCACTATAATTCCCTCCCTCCCCTCGTTTTGTTTCTCCCCTTTGATTGTATGAAATGCAGAGAAAGGTAAAGAGTTTAGGGGCCTATTGTGCTGCTCCTTCCCGAGCCCCTGTCAATCTCCCTGCTTGCTTTCATACCTCTGTCTCCTTTTCTCTCCCTTTAAAGCCCTCAGAGGTCAGAAACATTTCCTGGCTCTCCTTTGCATGCCCTGAAGGAAATGGTCTGGGCTGGATTACCTGCCGGTATAAACCAGCACTGATGCACAGGCTCCGTCAGCAGAGTATTCCATGCTTCTGGAAGCTCCTTCCATCCATCACATGGGCTAGGGAGGAGAACCATCCCTTGGGCCTCCTCCTCCTCCTCCTCAGCTGGGGAGGAAGGCACAGGTTTAGTGCTGACAATACAAACACGACCTAGGTAAAGACAGAGGCTCCGAAGCCCAGGAGGTAAATGCTGTTACGATGCCATTTCCCCGTCCTTTCCTGTTTTTTATTTCCACCCAGCCAAGCTGCAACTCGAGCAAGCAGCATAAATCCTGCTGTCCCTCGACTCCATCTGCTCATGAAGCTAAAGAGATATAATGGATGTAGCCAGAGTGAGCCAGTCCATTACTGAGTGTTCTGGGGAGGCTGAGGCAGAGACGGAGCCAGGGATTAGAGGACATCCAGGAGCAATTGCAGCCCCTTTGAACTAAGCATGACTTCTCGGAGACACCTACCAAAAACTAGCTTCCCAGGGATGGAGAATTGGAAAAATCTCATTTCAGGCTGTAGATCCCAATTATTTTAGCTCTGTGAGGCCAGAGGTGGGCTGGTGGGAGGCGTTTTCACATCTCCCAGGAGGCAAGGAGCCCTCAGCTGAAGGTCTGGGTGCTTGCTGGAGGAATGGTTCTGTTCCATGCCTGGCTGACAACCCAGCTTTCTGTAGGAAAGCTTCTCTCCCCTTACCCAGTGCTGTGGATGTTTGACATGGCTGATCTGAAGGTTAAAAAAAACAGCACAACCCCAAAAAAATGCCCTTCTAGATGCACCACCTGGTGCCCTTTTTTAGTTTTTCTGGATGAGAAAAGCATCCCACTGGTAAGGGAAGGAATTCCCGGTGTCTCTGAAAGCCTGTTTGATTCTCTTTGTCTGCCTGCCTGGTGTACTCATGTGTCATTTGCTGCTCTTGGCAGTGAGTGGGAGTTCACGGAATGAGAATATGAAATTCTTCCCTCTTCCACAGTGGTACACAGCTTAGAAGGATGGGTTGTCCTGGCTGCATCCCTCCGAGTGGCAGAATAAATAACTGGGATGTGAAGAGCTGCTGCCCAGCACAATGTCGTGTTCAAAGGCTCCTGGTTGACGGGAGAGCAGGAGAGGCTGTTCCAGTAATGGGCTGTCTGTTGTTCCTCTGCCCAAAACCAGGTTTAATTAAGCATTTGTTCTTTTACTGCCCTCTCCTTAACTGGGTTTTTAAAGCTTTCCCTCAGAGCTGGGTGACAAAAGCAAAACTGTGTCCTGATATGTTTGTTTGAATTCTTAAGTGAGTTTGTTTGGGCGATATTCCCAACCTTTCCCTGGTGACTTTCCAAGAACATTCAAGCAACGAGATTTTCACTGGCAGAAAACAAAACGAAACAACAACAAAAAGCAAATTTCAAAGTCACATTTGCAGGGATTTTTTAGCACTATTGATACCTGCAGCGCTAAAATATCCTGACATGGTCTTGAAACAGGTTGGTGAAGATTTTGATGAATAATGAATTGTGATTTCTTTTTATTTGCCTTCTGGTTCTGGTTGAACTCCTCAAGCTCTTGAGCTATTCTTTGTAATCATGAGACCTGGAAACTGATTTTCCCTAGGTCTGAAATGATGAGTCTTTGTAGCTGAGTTTGCTGAAATGCAGATGTTTGTTCCTCAGCATTTCTTCAAGTGTTGGTTCCGGTCCAGTTTGGACCAAAACTGGATGTTATTATTATTTCCCCCCAAATCTCGCTATAAACAGGCAATCCTAGAACTAAGCTGTAGCCAAGGTATGATGTTACATCCCTCCAACTCCGTGTAACCTTCATTTTTGTTAATGTGATCCGTACTTGTACAGGGTTTCCCAAGACTGCAGACTGCAATAATTTGGGTGGAAAGGGACTCGGGAAGTCTTTTGTTCAACATCTTGCACCTGGGTTAGTTTTGGGATCGGACCAGGGTTTGAAAGCCGCCAAGGATGGAGACTGCATGGGCTCTGTGGGCAGCCTGTACCACGTTTGCCCATCTGCTGTAAATCCAGAGTTTATATCTGCTTGTTTCAGTTCAGGCCTCTTGTCTCCCACCTCCCTCTTCCTAGAAAACCCCTGGCTCCAGCTTCTTGCTAACTCCAGGTAGGAGTTAGACTGTTAAGTGTCCCTAAGCCCAGCTCCCTTGGCCTCCTTTTTGGGCAAAAAAATGGCTGGGACACCCTGGTCTCTGGATCCCTTACATCGCCATGCTTGTCACACAACTCCCCCAGCTCAAAGCAGGTCAGCCAAGCCACAGTTTCCCAGTTTCCAGCTGGAGATGTGGAGCTGACAGGTGACTGACACCAGCGCACGGCCAGAGCCTGGGAGAACGACCCGCAGGGATTTCTGAGGGCTGGATTTGCCAGGGAACCTCTCCTCAGCTGCTGCAAGTCATTTGATTGTGGGGTGTTTCTGATGAAATGTGTCTGCTTCAATGGGTTATTGCTTCCCAGGAAAACTCAATTTCACTGGGAGACAACTGACCAGCTCCTTTCCTAATAAGCACCACCAAATCATCTGGTGTTATCAGCAACACAATGAGAGCTGGCAAAAAATTTAATTTGAAATGCAGAAATAACTAATATTGGGGGAAAACCCAACTTTTCTGCTCCACTGGGGACTAGTGCCGTGCCAGGGGATTCACTGAACAGCACAGTTCATATTTTAAATATTTGCTAAGTGAATGTAGAGGCAATTGTTTGGGGAAGTATTTGTCAAATAAACTCAAACAACAAATGCATTTGAGGAAATTGGATTTGTCCACCTGATATTGCAGGAACAGGAGAAGCGGCTAAATTCATCAGATAAACTGTTCAGCTGAACTGCTTGTTCTCCTCTATCCACCCTCCAATCATTATTTTAGAGAGACTACAACTGTTGTAGGCACTGTGCAGAAAATTTATAGGAAACAGATCTCTGGTTGCTGAAGCCCAGAGCCTGCATGATGGACGTGGCAGATAGGGGAAGATTTAGCATCCAGCGCTCTGGGGAAGGAGGCGAGCCGATCCCTGTGCCCAGGGTGGTGGATTCTCTCCCTGCACCCACATCAGACACTCACTAGGTTTGTTTTGCTTTACCCAGCTCCAACAGGGAGCTGCCACTGCGACCATCGTGGCGTGGATTGAGCCTTCAGCTGGTTCCACCCTCAGCGACAAACCCGCAGCTGGGAAGGCGGGTCAGGACTTTGGGGATGGGAGCACAGGCTAGGAAACCTGGGGCACCAGTAGCTGGTACAAACTCCATCTCCTGGCATCCTCCCAGCATCTGAAATGAGGAGGCAATTGCCCCAGGGCCTCCCAGCTGCCGTGATTTATGGCTGAGGGGGAAATGGGGTCTGGGCAGGTGCTGCCCATCTCCATCAGTTTTATATGGGAAGCCCTCGGCCAGGTGCTTAAAGCAGGATGGGGAGATGTGGCTTGCTTTATTTTGCAGGCAGGGACTCTAGAAATCAATTTTGTGGCTGCCCTGGTTTCTAGGAGTGCTGAGCTCAGAGAGCAGGAAGGGGCTCCTCAGGGCTGGATGCTTGGATTTGAGGGTGTGAGCAGAGCACAGGGGGTGCACACAGTCCCTACAGCAGTCTGGGGTAGCTGTTGAAGGAAGGAAGAAAGAAAAGAAGAAGGAATTTGATTTCCAGAAGAGCAAATTCAGGGAAGTAACTCCAAGACAAATTCAGGAAAGCAAATGGTGCAAGGTTGCTGTTGTCAGAGCACAGACAAGTTCCCAAATGGCTTGGGAAGCTGAGATCAAGACAGGAGGTGACTGTAGTTTGGAGATGCAAGATGTAAGGTCAGGAGCCAAATCTCTGAGCTGCAGAGAAATGAAGCTGTATTTGAGGCTTGAAAAAAGGTGGAAGAGTGATGGAAGAATGTGTGGCAGTGAGAGAGGAAGGAGCTCAGCTGCAGGGGAGGCAGCACAGCAGGTAGGGGCAAGGGATTCGTTCCCTTGGAGGGGTCTCAACTGAGCTCCCAAGGCCTGTCTGGGTAATCTTTACCCTTTGAGACCTGTATCTCTCCAGTGGGGCTAAAATAACGTGAGTTTTCTTTGTTCTTCCTGTGCACACACCGTTTCTTTGTAGGGCTGTCAACCAAGTGTTTTCTAGGCCTGGAAAAATTCCTGCTTTTAAAGCCTCTCAGATTTTCACAGTGGAAGTGAGACTGGCGTAGAAGTATCTGGAGAAAATCCAAAGGGCAAGCTGTGGGTTAGAAAGTGCAGGTCTCCCTTCCCTGTTTGTACCTTGGGTCTTTTGGTATTCGGCTTTACCTGGATTTAACAGGTTGAACTGGGGTACGTTCATCTCAGAGGGCAGTGAGCACCACGGGAGGGACTCCCGTGGGATACCACAGGAGGTTATCTCTGGGTGTTTCTCTCCATGGCCTCTGTGCTGGGCTTGATCTGTGCCCCACGCTTTTAGCTTGGTTTCCAGCCTTGTTGCAGCTTTCCCAAGGTAAATCCAGGTGCTGTTCCAAGCTCACAGCTCCCGGCGTACACGGAGCTGAGGGCCAGCTCATCCATCTGCACGCTCCCCTGGGACACTTCCTGACCTGGGATGTCCTGGGTTGTGCCTAGCTGACCTCGCTCACCATTCCTCTTCTGGGTCTGTGCTAAAACCCCTGGCAATGCTCGCTGCCCTGGAGCAGTGGTGGCTGCAAAGGGCAGCATATTCCCGGTGAAAGGGACCTGTGATGTTCATCCAGCCCGCCCTCCTGCCTGCCTCAGGGCTGACAAGTTACAGCCAGGTTTAGTGGAATGACCTGGTCTAGTGGAAGGTGTCCCTGCCCATGGCAGGGAGTGGAACAAGATGACTTTTAAGGTCCCTTCCAACCCAAAACATCCTGGGATTATGTTAAGGGCATTGGACAAATGTCTCTTAAACATTGAGAGAGGCTTGAGAGATGAGGTACCGTGTTCCAGGGTATGAACACATTTTTGGTAAAGAAATGTTTCCTGATGTCCAGACCAAACCTTCCCTGGTGCAGCTTTGACCCATTCCCACTCACCCCACTGCTGGATCCCAGGGAGAAAAGCCCAAGGGAATAATTGCTTTGTTAGTGGGTGATGCCAGCATTTGGATTTATCCCCTGAGGGGCAGAGCAATCTGGCTGTGCCATCACAGAGCTATCACTGGCATCTCTCTGCAGTCCCAGGCTGGGGGCTTGTGCCAGGGGCTGGTTTGCTTTAGGAGCTGGCGATGGGATCCACAGAAGGATCCTATTGGAGTGGGAAGTGCTTGAATGCAGGACTCTGCCTCCTGGCTGCTTGAGCTTGGCCATGGCAGAGCATTGGGGTGGTGGTGGGGAAGGTTGGGAATGGTGTTGTGTGGGGGTGGGCACACCCTGAGGCTCCTGGTCAGTGGTGGCCAAAGCCATGGTGGGCTGTGCTCAGAAGTTCTGTGGGATCAGGATTTGGCTCTGTTAGGAGAGTAGGAAGGATTTGCTTGCCTCACTCTGAAAATTCAGGTTAGTGGGCTTGGCTGCTTTTCCTCTGTGTTCAGCTTCAGCAGAGGGATTAAATTTCTAAGGAACTGAACTCTCAGAATTAGAAGCTGAGCCTTGGATTTGGCTAAAAAAATCTTGACCAGAAACCTCAAGCATGAATTTCTTGTTCCCCAAGTTCCCACTGTTATTCCACGAGGGGCACCCCAAGAAGTGCAAGCACCCCAGCTCTGCCCCCTTGGCTTTCCAGAGGGGGTGGGAGGGATTCCCAGGGGGGAAATCCTCCTGGGGCAGTCGCTGAGATCCAAGCCAAGCCCACCTGTTGGGGCTGTGTGCTGCAGTGATGCAGAGCAGATGTGTGTTTGGGCAGGTGTGGGGTGGGACGGCTGCCAGCCCCAGCTGCACATGTTCCCAGGCTGGAGAGGCCCTCCAAAGATAAGTCTGCAGTTCCGATGAGGGGATATTGAGTTTTGTGCTGCGGGGCAAATGCTGTCCTCTTTGTAATGCAGCTGCTGATGAAGTCATGTCCTTACTCCAGGCAACTCTGCAAAAAAGCAGATCCGGCCTTTTTCTCTCCAGCAACCTACTGGCTTACCTGTTTTCATCCTGGGGCTGGCAGCCTGGGTTAGGAACTCTGTCGGGGTGACACGTCAGCTGGTGGCATGTATCGTCTGTGCTGGGAAGTTTTCCATACCCAATTTCCATTCTCCATTTCTTTATTCAGTTTTCTCTCTGTCAGTGTTGGTGGAGGTGAGCTCTGCAGCAGTCTCTGGGAAGATTTGGTTGCCCTCCTTGCCCTGTGTGTTTTGCTCCCTTTCCAGACTCATCTGAAAGGGAAAAACCCCAACATGTCTAACTCTGCACCTGGAGGCCCAGCTCTGGTGCTCGGAGAGACCCCCTGGTCCCCGAGCAGGCACATGCAGGGTGTGACTTACCCTAAGCTGTCACCTCCCCCGTGTGGCAGGGCCACCCTCCCCGTGCAGGGGTGACAGAGGGTCTCACCTGCACGGTCTCATGGGAGCTGCTCAGAGTTTTGGCTGTTTAACTCGCTCTTGTGCAAAATAGTCCTAGCAGGACCCTGCTGAGCACAGGAGGAGGTCAGGAGCTGATCTGCGGGGCAGGATTCACGTCTCCAGGGTGCGAATTCCCCTCGGGTCTCCTGGTGGCTTGGGGTTGAGAGGGAGGAGGATGGAGCCTGCTCTCTGTGCTGGCATCACCTCCTTTGACACCTGCACTGAAATCCTGGGCCAGCTGTCTCATGCCACTTCAGCCCCTGGCCCAGCTCTCTTAGAAGTGGCACTAATCAGCCTTTAAATGCCAGGGACATCAGGAGAATTATCTCTGTGTTCTCCAGCTCTGGGCGTGGGTGCTGGTGCCCAGCAGCTGCTAGGCTGTGGGAGTGACTCACGGAGCTGGGAACCCCGCTTGGGTTCACATCCTCAGGTCTGCCCCAGATTCCTGCCCGGTGCCAGGGCAGGGATACTCTCCAAGCCCAGAGTAGTGTGTGCAGCCCTTGTTGTGTTGTGAGCCACAAACAAGCGTGGGGACTGCCTGCTGGAATAAAAGGGCAGGGAAATCACCTCGCTGGAGCAGCTTGTTTCCCACACCCCTGAGGACACAGAGCCATTCAGCGCCTTTGTGGAGAGGCCCTGCTGCTCCATCCGTGCACATCCTGTACGTTGCTGATTTATTTAGAACTCATTCTGTGCTGAAAAAAATCAAGAACAAATAAAAGAGCCACTCGAACACAGCAAAGCCAGCCCTCCCTGGGCTTGCAAGTGACATGCTGAAGCTTCTGGAAACGTGTGTTTGATGGTAATCACAGGATAGCTGGGGTTGGAAGCGACCTTAAAGATCATCGGGTTTACACCCTCCTGCAGGGGTGGGGTTGGATGGGGATGGGCAGGGACAACTTTCATTAGACGAGGTTGCTCAAAGTCCCATCCAACCTGGCCTCGAATCCTTCCCTTGCACTGCCAGGTTCTTTCCACAGGGGTTTTCTCCCCATTTCTCTGTGTGAACAAAGTCAGGGTTGATTTTCCTGGAGCTGCCCCTCCCAGCAGTGGCTGGGACCTGATCTAAGAGCCTCTGCTGCCCCACGGAGTCTCCAGCAGAGCAGGAAACAAATCAGGGCCATCACTTCCCCACTGTGTCCCAGGGGACTGTGCCAGGCCTTTTGCGGGGGTAAGGATGATTTTTGGTTGCTGTGTAAGGATGGAAACCAGACCCAAGCTGTCTGCCCTGGGATGAACATGGGGAGCTCTGACCTCCCCGTCTTGGCTCTTCCCAAAGTGCCGTGAGCCCTTTCAGCCTGACTGCATCTCCTCCTTGCCCCATCCCAAGGGCACGGGCTCAGTGGGGTGCTTGGGCACGGGAGAGGTTTCCAGATGCCACTTGTCATGGACTGCAGTGCCATTTGCTGTGTGGGAGAGTATTTAAACCACTTCTGCCCCTGTGCCAGCCTTGCTGCCTGCAGGAGCGAGAGGATTTTCCTTTGCTGAGCTTGGCTGTGAGGGTGGATGTCATGAGATTGCTCAGGGCTGTGTTTCCACTTCCTGCTGGACACGCTAGGCAGTCAGCCTGGGAGATCCAGGACACGGGGAACAAACACAGTGCTGGGTAGAAACCTGCCTCCCTACCTGGCCAGCAGCTTCAGCTTGGGCTGTTTTCCATGACATCCTTCTGAAAAACGTTTTTCTTTAGGAGAAAGAGGTTAGCTTTTTTCCCTTTTTTCAAAAGGCAAAGACTTTCCTTTAAAACCAAAAGCAAGAAACAGAAAATTGGAAGATTTTTCATAAAGTTAAGGTTTTGTCAAGACCTCATTTTCCTTTGAGAGGTGAAGAGAGGAAACGAGGGAGAAGCCTCTAACTCATGTCAGGTACCTGTGTGCATGAGCATGATTTGTGTGCTCTTTCCTTTTGCTTCCTTCTTCTCTCGCCACGTTCCCTCTGACAGAATATCCCTTCCAGGGCCTTCTGCTTCAAATGTTCTTAAAATTGATTTCTCTGTAGCACTGGCTATTGGCTTGTTGTACTCCAAGCTCTGTCTCACTCAGCTGAAGATCTCTGAACTCCTGGGTGGACTCTTGCAACCCTGTGACCGCTCGTACGGCCGGTGGTGCCGACAGGGATGAGCCGACCCTGCTCCCGCTCCTCCTGGCCGTGCCTCCCTCGGCAGAAATCTCCATTTACAGAGGGATTTTCTTGGCTTCTCTCTCATGATTCCTGGCTCCCCCGTTTGTATCCGAAGCGGTGGTTTAGCAGAACTTGTTTTGACAAAAGCAAAAGGATATTCACAGCCAATTAAAAATATGGTAATGGAAAGATGGGGAAGAAACGCGGCGCTTCCTCTGCTTGAGGGGGTTGTTGGGAGCTGTCACTGTGCTTAGAGGGATTAACAGTGCGTGCTGCAGGTCTGTGTCAGATTGAATGTGAAGCTCCCAGGCTACAACCGTGCTCCTGGGAGCAGGGGAACAATCATTCATTACTGTGGGGATGGAAGGATTACTTCAGTAATCTGCTCATTGCCTCGTGCTCTCTCTCATGCAGGCACACACACACCCATGCAATCACAGCACCCATTTTAGGAGTGTCTCGTGCTGCAGGTGATGGAAATTTAGGGCTGTTGGGGTAACTTTCCCTGTCTGAGATGCCTTGTGGTGAGAAGGACAGGCCAAGAGAGGAAGGCCAGAGGTACTGGAAGATCTGGACTTGCACCCCTCCTTCCCTCTTAGGACCTGTATTTTTATGTGGGTTTCTCTCTGGGCTGTGCCAGGGGTGATGGGTGTCTCAAATGGCTCTTCATCCTCTTTGGGTGCCTAAGGTTGTGTGAGCATCCCAGGCAGGCAGCGTGAGTGCAGATCAGAGTTTGTGCCTCTGTTCGCTGCCTGTGAAGAGCTCTACATGCAATTCCTCCCGTGGTGTGGGGGTAGGTGGTGGCTGAAGTCGTGTAAATCCATGAAGGGGTAAAAATGGACGTGTTTTGGGAGTCTGCTGCAGAGTTCGCTTTCAGCTGTGTGCAGGGTGTAGCAGGGCTGCTGGGAGTCTGTGTCCTGGGTTTCTGCAGGCACAGCTGACAAGTGATGGATCACCTTTGAGGTGACACCTCAGGCTGTTTTCAGAGATGTCATTCAGCAGAAACTGAGCATATGGAAGAGAAGATGTGGCAAGAAACTGGAGCCACATCCATCCTCTTGCTCCAGGAGAGATGGAGAGACAGACAGGCTCTCTGATCTCTGCCTTTTTCTCTTTGCTCCCTTTGTGCTCCTCATCTGCTGCTATTTTGTCACCCCCTCTGGTTTCTCTCTTTCCTCTCCTCAAGAGGTAAAAGTCCCTGGATTAAGCTGGAGTTGCCAGTTCCCTGGGAAGCATCCTGCTCGATGGACGTGATGAAAACGGTTCAAAGGTGTCTGGCAGTCGCTGTGGTCCCACTTCCACAGCTTTTGTGTGGCTCCAGAGAAGCCCCCGTGCTCCTGATTTCACCCCCACATTGCGACTGGGAAGGTGCAAGGGGAGAATTTGCCTTAATCCCTCTTTGTGGGGTCCCAGCATCTCCTCTAAGACAAGCTACTCCCCCAGGAGCAAAATCTGTGCAGGTTGATGTGCAGAAGAGTAAGCGATGAGCTGCTTTCTGGCAGGCAGCTGGAGCAGCCTGTAAAGGGTTACCTCAGACAGCAAGAAAAGCCAGACTCTACAGCACTGCTGTGTTTTTTTAACAGGCAGCCCAGACTTGTAATATCAGCACTTACTGAATTAATTTACTGAGTAGCACCAGTAAAGCTCTAAGTTCTTTCGGTGAATTCTAGTTTTGAGAAAAATCAAGAAAGCAATTACTTGGCTTGGTCATTAATTACTCACTATTGGACATTTTCGAAGGCGTCGCATGGAAAGCCTGAGGCAGCCATTAAGAGCAGCTCTAATGCTATTGATCTATTTGTGCTTATCGTGGAACTTCTCTGCTTTTATGATGTTTTATTGAGCTGGGGGACGCAGGTGTGTGCAGCTGGGGAGCGTGAGCTGCTCTTTCCCATGCTGGGGTTGCCCTCTTGGCGGGGAGTGGTGGCTTCTCAGAGCATTCCTTAGGGGCAAGCCCCTCAGGATGGTGGGCACTGGGAATTCTACCCATTGCACACCCCGGGCTGTGCATGGCGTGAGGAGAATCCCTGTGCAGGGCCGTGCTGTTAACAGGGGGAATCCAGCGTGGGAGGGAAGGGACAATTGGAGCCAAGCAAAGGGACCTGCCTGAGGACTGGCAGAAGGGCAGTGACAAAGGGTGTCCAGACAGAACCACAGAATCATTGGGGCTGGAAAACACCTCCAGGATCATTGAGTTCAACCTTCGATCCCCACCTTGTCACCAGCCCAGAGCTCTGAGTGCCACCTCCAGGCCTTCCTGGGACACCTCCAGGGACGGGGACTCCAACATCTCCCTGTGTAGCCCCTTCCAAGGCCTGACCACCCTTTCCATGGGGAAGTTCCTCCTGATGTTCAACCTGAGCTTCCCCTGGCCCAGCCTGAGGCCGTTCCCTCTCCTCCGGTCCCTGTTCCCGGGGAGCAGAGCCCGACCCAACCCCGGCTGCCCCCTCCTGTCAGGGAGTCGTGGAGAGCTCCTGGCATCCAGATCTGCTCCGTTCCTGAAAGGTCACCTCTGTCTTAGATCTCTTTCACTGGCACTTGCCCTCCCTGCAAACAGCCCGTTCCCTCCACTTCTGCCTCTCTTCTTGTGGTTCAGTATCACCACGGCCATTTACTGACATGAAGCCGTTGGAACTGGACATCACCTGGGGAAAAATGTTACCTGCCAAGAAATTAGGGGCCAGGAGTGGCAGGAAGAGCTCTCCTGGGCAGGGGTCTGTGCTGCTTTGCTTCCTTCCTCTACAGCTTCTGGGATAATCCTTCCCTATTCCCTCAAATGGGAACAGCCCAGCTGCCACCCTGAAATGCAGTGACACGGAGCTGAGAGTAATCCTGCTGGCACGTGAGAAAGGTGTAAGCCAGCAGCAGCAGGAGCATTGTCTGGTGAGCTGGAAATGCAGCAGGGAACGGTGACAGCTCCTGGAAAAGGGCAGGGTTGTCATTTGGCTTCCAGGGGGTTTCTCAAGGTGGACCAAGGTCTCCCAAGGTTGGTGCTGGTTGAATCAGGATTTGTTCTGGCTTCATTCCCAGTAGTGAAAGGTGCAGTTTCTCCATGTACAAACTGAGACAGAAAATGCCACCGTGCCATTATTCTGTTTTTCCCCCTGTACCTTGAGGAACTGGAAAAAGCAGCACACATTTAACAGTGCCAAGGGGATGTGGCTGTTCTGCCTGTGCCTCCTGGCCTTTCTCTTCTCCCATCACATTTGGCATGCAAAATTGAATCATACCCTTCTCACCCGCTTCCCACTGGGGGAAAGGTGGCCTTTAAATCATAATATGATTGCAGACAATGTTGCAGAAGGGGAAAATGAGATGAACTTTAAACTCCCCTTTGCTTTACAAATTTGTTCACGTCTTCCCTCACAGCTGCTTAGTCATGCCCATTAGATTTACCATTTCCTGGGAAGGAAAAGGGAAAGTGAATTTTATTATCTATTCAGCATCTGACTTGGTGCCTTTCTTCCCTCTTTTGTCTGGTTTAATCAAAAATTTGCAGAGGTTTTGATTGGGCTCCTTTGATCAGAGCACAGAATCCCCCAGGTAAGAGATCGTTAGTTCTCATTAGCAGAAGAAACATTTTTCTGTGACGCTGCACATCCTTGTCCAGCTAATTGAAGACTCATCACAATGACTTTCCTGCCCCATTAGTTCTCATGGATACCTCAGATGCCTCCAACAACTGACCAGGTTGAAAAGGAAGGGGGCTGGAAAACAACCCACAGAAAGGACCAGGCTTTGAATTAATTAGGAACTGCTAAAAGAAACACTTTGCATCTTTCTGTGCAACTTCAGTGCTACTGGATGGAACTAAGAAAATGAAATCAAGAACTTGGCAAGTTTTATGGGGAGGCTGGGTTGGTATTTGCATATCAAAAGTAGCCAGAATTTTTGGAACAGTGACACACGTTTTGAAAGGGATTTTGGTCTTTGTGTTTGAAGAGTTAAATCAGTTTTTGGGCTATTAAAAACTGCAGAAGGAGCCCTGATTTGCATATGTGCTGTCGGTAGGAATCTTATCCTCCAGCCTGGCATGTCCCCAAATTGGACACTGGACAAGATGCCCGTGTGCCTGCTCCTGCCCGTCAGCTCCCCTGTCCTGCCCCGGTGGTGGCAGGGCGGAGGAAATGGGGAGGAATGGGAGAACCTGCAGCGGGAAGGAGGAACACCTCAGCAGCGGGAAGGAGGAACACCTCAGCAGCGGGAAGGAGGAACACCTCAGCAGCGGGAAGGAGGAACATCTCAGCAGTGGGAAGGAGGAACATCTCAGCAGCGGGAAGGAGGAACATCCCTGCAGCAGGCTGGGAGCCAGCAGGGCCGCACCAGCCGCGCGGGAGCCTGGCTGGCAGCAGGGCACGGGGCTGGATCCCAGCCCTGCTGCTCCTGCAGCCGTCTCAGCTCGTGGCACCGCTCGGGGCTGGAAAATCTGCTCCGCTCTCAAAGGTGGTCGTGCTGTGCCCCGGGGTGAGCCCGTGGGAAGGGCTGGAACAGGCAGCGCTGCTTCCTGAGGTGTGGAAGGGGAGAGAGGAGCCTGGCACCTGAGGGCTCCTGCCTGGTGGAGCCAGAATGGGCCCCACCCATTCAGGGCAAAGATAAGAGACCTGTGTGGGGGCAGGAGGCTTTCCCTTCTTCATGTGTTTCAGCTTTTGCTTTGCCTTTGCAGAAGAAGTCTCTGGATGCTGGAGCAGAGGAGCAGGAGATGCAATCAGTTCTGTCCAGCTGGAAACCATCCTGGTGGTGCTGGGTTCCTGCATACCAGATATGGTCCCTCAGGTGCCACGGGTTTTCCATGGAGGGCATTTTGCCAGGAGCTGGTTGGACAGGCCAGAGAGCAGCATCAGGCCCTCCCCGGCCTTAAAATCAAGAGGTGACCTCCGCAGTGGGCCCCTTACCACGTGCTGTGTCCCAGACCCTGTTCCAGTCAGCACTGGGGACTGGATTTCCAAGCTGCGCCCCGTGTCAGTAGCCCAGCCTGAGCCTGGTGTGGTCTGGCTGTTCCTGCCATGTTCACAGAATTCCAGAGTGGTTTGGGCTGGAATGGAACTTAAAGATCATCCAGTCCCAGCCCCTGCCATGGACAGGGGCACCCCCCACTAGAGCAGGTTGCTCAGGGCCCCATCCAGCAAGGCCTCGAACACTTCCAGGGGTGAATTATCAGTGGGCTGGTATTCCTTAGCCTCGGTCCTGGGGATGTGTGATCTTCCTGTGGCGTCAAACACAGGTGGCCTTTGGCAGTGGAACGGTGCTGAATAAGCACTCCCTCCTATTTATCATCCCATTTTCCATGTCTGGTGGGAGATCAAGGTGAGGAGGAGGGAAAGGCACTCGTGAGCCGTAGCTCAGTACAGAGAGACTCTGGCGCAGCAGCCAGGCACGCACATCCCCCAGCCTCCCAACCATGTTATTGTATTACAGCTGACATTCCTTCCTTCCACTAATATGTTATTTTTGGTCTGACAGCTTTATGAAGGAGAAAAGAGAAATAGAGGGAGAGAGAAACACGTACCTGGACAGACACAGACAGTATTCATTCCTTATCAGCAAGGAATGGGTTTGCCTCAGACACCAGAGATCTGCTGATTGAAACATCTTGCCATCTCCAGCAGCTCACTCTCTGTCATGGAAGGCAGACTCCCAGAGCCTGCAGATTCGAGTGAAAGGGACAGGATTAGGGGGGGAGGCCTTCCGGGCCTGTGCATTCCTGGGCTGAGATACTCCCTGAACTCTGCTTGGGATGTCCAGTTAGTGGGAGGAATCAGTCTGATGCCTGTGTTGGGACATTGCCAGCAGGGTGGCCATGGGGCCCATTCCCTTTAGTGCCCGGTTCTTGTGCTGGGAAGGCTCCCCAGCCAGGTGTGGCTCAGGGAGGGATGTCCCGTCCGTGCTGGCGGGAGAGCAGTGACATCCCCACGGAATCCTGACGTTGTTTCCCTTTGGAGAGAGAGACGGGAACTGAAAAGGTGTGTGGGAAATGGCACTGGTCACCGTGCTTCAGCCAAAGGCCAGTGGGCAGAAGGAAGCCTGTGTGGGAAGTGGGAGAGGCAGGAACAAGACCTAAAAGGGTGAGGGCTGTGATTATGAAAGTGGAAAAAAGGAATGTGAAACAAGCTGGATTTCACTTGAGCTGGATGTTTGCTGGCAAAACCTAAAAGGGAAAAGAAAAAAAACGTGAATGAAGGTGAGGGGAAAAATGTTCCAATATGAAAATAATGCTGAGGTTTGCTCTGCATGCCATGATTCATCAGGTGACCTGGAAAATTCCTGGAGTTCGCTCTCATCACAAGAGAGGTGGTTAGAGGCTGCCAGTCATGGAGGGGCCAGCCTGGACAGCAGGTCCCCGCTCGGGCACACGGATCCTGGATGGTTGGCTGGGCAGGGGCCGGCTGGAAAAAGAAGTGAAAGGCCAACCCAGCATCCTGTACATCCACATGCTTCTCTGCCTTTGGCCCGTACCCTATTCCCAGGGTGTTTAACCTGCCTGGCTGCCCTCTGCAGCAAGATCTGCACCGGGCACCTCGTGCTGCCCCCAAAACAGCCCCTCTTGCCTGCTGCGTGCTGGCTGCCAGGAGAAACAGCTCCAACCTTCTCCACTCCCACATTGCAGCAAAGCCTTTCCATTCCCAAGCACGATGGGAGAAAGGCCGATCAAACAGAGCAATTAATTCAACAAACAGTACAATTAAGCTGCGATCCCAGTGTAGTTTCCACCCTGAAACAGAATAAACAGCCTTCCCAGCACGGATAAATAAACTCACAGATGGAGGCTTTTGTGAGTGGTGGAGTTTTCCCTCCGCAGCCCTTCTTGAGAGCACATAAAAATCGTGGAGTACATAAATCTCTGGCTCTCCATCCTGCTGGATCGGGAGGAAGGAATGGTGCTCCTGCTGTGGGGCAGATGTGTGCTGGCTCGGGAGCGAGGGAAGGGAGCTGCCGGCGCACAAAGGCTGCGGCAGCTGCCTCCTCCACGTCCCCGAGGCCAGCCCTTGTCACGGCCCGAGCACGAAACACAGGGTGTTAAAAGCTGTGAAGGAGGAGAGTGGCCTGCTTCACGCTTGCCTGGACTCACTTGTTGCCTCAGGAAGCGATGGAAAATCCCCTTTTTTGAGCAGAGTTTCAAAACAGTCTGAGCTGGCAGTGGGAAAAATCCTCTGCACAGCCCTTGGGTACAGAGAGCAGAGCAGAAGCCTTTACCCAAGGAAAAGGGAGGTAAATATTTCCAGGGATGATGCTGTCTGCATGGAGCTGGTGGGATCTAGGCTGGCTGCTCTGACCCTTTCCAAAATCAGCTGGAGACTGTTCTGGGAAAGGCTTTCCCATTACCAGCTGATCTCCATCCTGAGTTATTGGAGTTGGTGAAATGTTACCTCCCTGGAGGGCTGGCTGGCTGCAGGAACATCAGGGCAGCCTGGGGAAGGAGGATGTGCGAGTTTGGGCTGGACTTGTGTGGGAAGAGCAGCTGGAGTGGAGGTGCTCTGCTGGCATCAGGGACGGAAAGGACGGAAAGGGCAGGCTCGGGTTATATTGCAGCTTGCACAGGGTTTGGGGTCATTTCTTTGAGAAGCAGCCAAGCCGGAAGCGGGAGGGAATTGCGCAGTTTAAGAGGTGTGAAAAGCCTGTGTGATATGACACTTGTGGATGTTGTGGGCAGAGAAAGGAAAGGGTTTTTTTCCAAGGAAATCTTATATGGTGCTGTGTGACCACGGTAGTGCTGGGAGAGGCTGGGGGAGGCCAGGGAAGATGGGTGCTGCAGGTGAGTGTCACCCTGCGGCAGCCCCTCTGCTCAGCCCGGTGAGCAGGTGTGGTGGGGAGCTGAGGAAGTGTGTGGAGGTGACTCACCCAGCCAAACTCCCCCACCCCCCAAAAGAGATGAAGCTGAATTCTTTCCTTTTTCCCGCTAGATGTTTGTGTTCCTCTTCTTTCCCTTCTCTCCTGCCTCCTGGATGAATTGCTCAGGATCTCTTGAGCACCCAAAAGGTTTGATCTAGCATCCAGGATCCCCAGCTGGTGACTCGAGGTGGTGAACCTGGCTGCTGTGCTAATGGTCAAAGGAGCTGGGGAAACAATTCCCAGCCTCCAGCTGGGTAAATCCAGACGGTGGGAAGGGTTGTGCTGAAGCAGTTCAATCTTAGGGATGTCCTGTGCACAGCACAGGGAGTTCAGCACCTGGAGTTCAGGGCAGAAGACACCTGGGTCAGCAGGCAGGGTTCTAGTGCTGTGAAAGCTGTACAGAAACATTGTGTTTGGCTCTGATGTTTGCAGCAAGGGGACCTTTTTGTACCAAAGGCCACATTCCTCCATCTTTATAGAGCTGCTTCAAATGCAGCTGCTGGACTCTCAAACCCAAATCCTTCAGATACACTCTTTAAACCCAAAACCTTGAGACTTGGATGGGGCTCTGAGCAACCTGCTGTAGTGAGAGGTGTCCCTGCCCAGGGCAGGGGGTTGGAACGGGATGATTTTTAAGGTCCCTTCTAACCCCTTGTGTGACTCCATGGTAAGGTCGTGTGTGCTGTCACCTGGCCAGGAGTTTCCCAGAGATGTTTCCTTGGATTGCTGTTGTCTTCTAGGACTTACCCAGCTGCGGCTTCACTTTCATTGTTGCCTTGGTGTTGCTGTTCCCTGTTAACCAGCAGATCTGATGGCTGCAGAGCAGACTTTCTGAGGCTCCACATACCCTGGGCTGGGTTTGGACTTGGAAGAAGAAGGAAAACATTCCTTTTGTCCTGGCTGGTGACTCGCATGGGCTGAGATCAGAGCTCTTCCACTTCCAAATAGGAAACAGCTGCCATTGTGCTCATTCTCCAAGAGCTCCCAGGACTGGCCACCCTCCAGCTTCCTGCAGAAACACCCTCCTGCTTGCGGGCAGCCAGAGGTAAGCCAGCTGCTGTGACCCTGCCCTGTCCCCAGCCCGGCTGCGGCGCTGACACAGCCAAATCCCGGGACGCAGGACAGGAGACTCAGAGTCACCAGGCCAGGGTGTAAACCACAGCTGGCTGGGGAGCTCAGCTAGGGAATGGCCACGTCAGGTTTGGAAGGCAGATGTTTGCCTGTGCTCCAAGCTGGCCACAAAAAGGTCATCGTGGCTGCGGTTCTCTGGTGCTGAGTTCCACCAAGGAGAAAAATACTTGGCTTGGAGCTCCTCTAGTTTTCCCGCATGACTTCTGGTTGTCTCAAATGAGCTTGGATCTGCTGGTGAAAGCTTTGCTGTGTCCCATGGACCTCTGCACCACCATTGTGGCTATTAGCTTCGTCCCTCTTCTCATCAGAAATCTCCCTAATGCAGCTCTTGATTGTTCAGAATGAGGGTCTTCCTCAGTGGGAATGCTCTCCATGCAGAAAGGCTTTGCCAGAGTGCAGGCAAACAGGGCCCAAACCTGTTCCTCCCTGGGCTGGGTTCATTGCTTGCAGTGGGGCAGGAAGGGGATGCCGCTGCTGCTGCCCAGCTCTGTCCTGGTGGCCCTCGAACTGAGGGGGAACCTGGAAGCAGCCAAGGGCCTGACTGAGAAAGAAGCTGTTCTGGCCACTCTGTGGACAGTGGTTTGGCTGGTGCTGAAAGGTTTAAAGCTGTAGCTGTTCTTGGAGTGTCCTGGGCAGGGCCAGGAGCTGGACTCTGCTCCTTGCGGGTCCCTTCCAGCTAGGGTTGTTCTGTGATCCTTGGCAAGGCTTTAGCATTAAGGGATGGGTGTCCTGGGTGATACCTGGACAGGAATCCTGCTGGATCATGGCACAGGTCTGCACCTGGATCACCTCAGTGTCCCAAGGAGGTCTCGCCTGTCAGCACCGTGTCCTTGAGCTGAGGCAGGGCAGGGATGGGATCCGGCTTTGCCTGCTCTGGCCCAGCCTGGAGCAGGATCCCACGGCACAAATCCGGGGGGTGCTGCTTTGCCCCTCAGTGGCAAGTCAGCTGTGGCTTCTGTTGTCGTGTACAAATCTGGGGCCCTCTCTGTAGGTGCTGCCACTGCTCCGTGACAAAGTGCATTTCCCTCGCTGGCGTCCCTTAGCAGAGATCTCTTGGACGGAGTGTTTGTACTCACTGACATGGAACAAGCTCAATGGGAACGAAATCATTTATAAAAGTCACGAGAGCCTTTGGATATTGGTGCTTCATTTCCTGCCACGTTCGCCGAGTTGCAATTAACACCGACCTGAAATATTGCACGGGGCTATTTGTCCTGCCTGTCCTCTTTCATCCCTCGCTTCCTTTTTTCCTTCCTCATTTCCTTCCCTTCTGAGCTGGGCATATGTCTCTGTTTTCACCTGTTTTTTTTCCTCTCTTCACGCGTTTTGTTCTCGGTTTCACTCCTTTCCCTTCTCTTTGTGCTTCCTTTTTTGCCTCTTTGCTTCCCTTATCTCTTGTATGCTTCTCTTCCCCTTGCTTAATTTTCCCTCTATATTTAAACCCAGGCAAAAAAGCAAATTATTTATGAAGGGCTGTAATTTATGATGCATTCTTAATGTCTTGGAAGACACAGATAATTTATTTAATGAGTAAAGACACAATAATTCACAGATGATGATTCCAGTCAGAAAATTAGTTTCATTAATTTGCTGTAAATTCGCTGCCTTGATTTAGTGCACAAGGAGTTTCTGAAAGCCCAAGAAAATCTTTGCCACGGTGTTTTTGTGTCATCGCTGGACCAGCGTGGAAGTGTGTTGGCTTTCCCACCCCTTGCTGGCTCTGTCCCACTCCCGCTTGTGCTCTCCCAGCAGTGAGCAGAGATAGCTAAAGCATTGCTTTTGCACTCTAAGTGTGTAAGAAGCTGAGGAGGAACAGGGATGGAGGTGGAATTCCCATTCCAGGAGGTGATAAAACAGGCAGCAGTCTCAAAATGTTTGTTTTGCAAAGCCACATGCTGTTCCCCGAGCTTTTGCCTGTGAAGTTCAGCTCTACGAGAGAATAAAAAAAAGTCAGTTTGCTTTTTTTAATAGAGTATAAAAGGTACTTTTTCAAATAAATTTCAGCACAGACAATTTTACACGAGAGTCTTGCTGATAACTGCAGTCTATATAAATATTATAGGAAACCTATAGAAGTGATTCATGGTGTACTATTGATCTAATCTGATTTAACTAAGTGTTTGCATCATGCCTTATTAATCACAAATAATGGGGCTCCAAGGACACCTTGCAGAATCAGGGCTTTGCTCTTCACGGCACTCAGTGTCCACAAATTCTGGCTGTATCCTGCTGGGACTGCTGCAGTCCACGCAGATTCCTCAGGGACGAGTTCCCTACTGCATTTCACTGCTTTATGTTCGAACAGGCCTGTCAGGAGTGCTCTAACCAGCCTTTTTAAGGGACACTGTTCTGCTGCCTGTTTGAGGCCAGGTTAGGAAAGCTTCCAGGTGTAACTGGAAGGCAAACCTGCAGCGTGGGTCAGCGTTTGTTCCACACGTGGCGTGCGGGGTGGGGAGGTGTGTCCTGCCAGCGGGGCTGAGCTGTGGGCACACAACCTGCAGGAATTCCATGTGCTGGGAGCCCACCCTCCTTCCCTGGGTGCACAGGGAGATGAGCTGCTCTTCCTGGAGCATGTGGGCAGGGGCCTGAAGAGGAAGAATCTGTGCAAGCACCCTTAGCAAGGTCAGATCAACCAACCCCTCCCACCAAGAGCTGCGTGAAGGTTATCGGGAAGCAGCAGCAAGTTATGGTCGCTTGTACACCCGTAAGTCGACCTGGCTGGATGGGATTCATCCCAGACTACTGAAGGTGCTGGAGCATTGTCCTCTGCAAAGGCCTTGGGAGTCTGGGGAGCTCCCAGCTGACTGGAAGCCAGCCAGAATTATTCCAGTTTGCAAGGAGGAGCTGAGGGAAGATACAGGAGCCTACAGAGCTGTTAGTGAAAGCTCAGGAAAAATAGAATGGAGAGGATCACATTAGGCACTATTAAAGGCATTTAAAGGACAGTGAAATCATTAGGTGCACACAGCATGGGTTCACATTCCTGCCCAGTTGTGTTCAATATTTTTATCAGTGATCTGGATACAGGACCTGAATGCACTATGAGTGAATTTGCTGATGGTAATAAACTGGGAGCTGCTGCTGACTGTCGAGAGGGACAAGAGAACTGGCAGTTCTAATAATGAATTGGGAGGGGAGTGGCTGGAGAGCAGCCCAGCAGGAAAGGTTTGGGGGTGCTGGGTGGCAGCAACTCCACAGGAGCCAGCAGAGCCACGAGGGCAAACCGCACCCTGGGCAGGGAAAACACAGATGGTCAAAAAAGTTGGGTACCCCTCTGTGCTTGGAGGTGGTACTCGAGTGCTGTGTCCAGTTCTGGACTCCAACATCAGAAAAGGATGTGCAGGGACAAGAATATGGGTGGTCAAGCACTGGAACAACCTTTCTGTGTTGGAAGAGCCTTCCTGGAGAGATGCCTGCTGCCCCAAGCCTGTCAGTGGACAATGCCATTGATAACACATTCTAAGATTTAGCCAGCCCAGAAGTGGCTCTTGGAAAAGATGGTGGTTGTAGGTTCCTTCCAAATGAGCTGTTCTTAGTTCCACCTCAGTGGTTGCAGAGGGAAGAGTCTGGTAAGGAGGGGGTTGTGCTGGAGGATAATTCTGCTGGCACTGGCGGCAGCGCATGAAGCACAAAACTGAGCGCAGGGTGGATCCTGCTTCCTCACCATCGGTGGCAATAAGCTGTTTCTGGGATTCGTGTTTTGAGTATCTAGTCTCTGTGGACTGTGAGATTTCCCCAGACAAACTGCATCGGCTGTGTGCACTCACTGGCTTCCCACATAATTCCCGTTAAATGTATTTCCCTGTGGTTTTGCCTGGTGCCTTGGGTATTTTACCACAGTTGGGTTGATACGAGCAGGGCTTGAAAAGCTGTTTCAGAAGGTTATAAGTGTGCATCAGAGTGGCAGATCCTGCCCCTCCCTGCCTGCTGTCTACAAAATCTTGTACAAAGGGTTGCACAGGGCTGTGCCTGGCTTGTGGCAGGGGGAGATGTCCCCTTCTGCCAGGGCGGTCAAGTGAAATCCTCCAGGAATTCAGGAAAATGCTTAAAAAGTGTGGGGGGAGGGTGTGTCAAAAATTTGATTATACATCCCAAATTGTTCAAAAAATAAGTGATGTTGGGTGAGATTTGATTGAGCCACTCTTCCAGGTCCTCTGAGGAGCACAATCAGTGGGAGCACTCAGCAGGAGCTGATGGAGAGGAGCAGAGGATGATTCCCTTCAGTACAAGGCCCTGGAGGTCTGTCACTAATTTGCTGCCTGTTCTTGTGCTTCTTGAGCTTGTGAACACCCTTTTCTTGCTTGTGTCATGTAGGCCAGCCCCTTGGTCCCCACGAGGGTGGCTTCTCCTGGGTACTTGTGCCATGCAAGCCATGGCAGTAGTCGTGGTGCTGTTCAGCAGAGGCTCTGCTGGAGTGAGGGACGTGCAGGTCAAGGACTTTGTTACCCAGGGCTGTCTTATGCTTGAAACTTTTTTTGGTGGAAGTCTGAGCCCCAGTGGTTCAGTTTTGGCCTGGCAGAGCCTCACATCACTTGCACTTGCTTCTCAGGAGTGTGTGCACCTGTGGCTGACCCCACTGTGCTTCTTGGATGCTCAAGAGCAGCCTGGTGTGAGCAGAGAGCTGGATGAACGTCCATGGTCCAGCCTTGCCTGGTGCCTCGGAACAGGAGCCTTCACATCCTGATGTGTCCTCACCCCACCACTGCGCAGCCCAAGGCTGGTTTCTAGCAGGGGAGCAATCTTCCCATCCTTGCATTGGGGACAGACGGGGCTTCCCTGTGCCAGAGGACCCTTGTGCGGATGGGTGGTGCATCCTGGGGCCTGCATGCCGAGCTGCAGTGAGGGGTGGGATGCGAGAAACTGGTCTGCATTCCCAGCGCGTGGCTCTTGAACCCAAACCCGCCCTCTGTGTGAGGAACCCGCGTGCTGGGTTTGGGATCCGCTCGTTCGAAGTTCCTGTCTTGCAGAGGGCAGGGATAAGTGGTGGGAGCTTACGGTGAAGGCCACCATCGTCTGGTGAAGGCTGTGGGTTCAAAACCTGCTCACAGCCCAGGAGAACATAGTTTTCATGCCCTTGGCCCTGCTGCTGGCCATGGGTCACTCACCCTTCCTTAACAGTCAACACAACGTGAGTAAACTGCGCTCTTTGCTAGAGCAGCAGGAACAAGATCTTGGCAAAGCTTGTCTTGCCTGGGATGAGGCCTCCCCAGGTGCTGTCTCAGGCGTACACCGAGTGTTCCAAACCTCTGCTTGGAGTCTGACACTTGAGGAATGACTGTCCTGGGCTCAAACCTCTCCTCTTTCCCGGCGGTGGTTTAGCAGCACGGTGGGAGCAGCTGAGCAAACACAGGAGCAGCTGCTCACATGTTCCTCGGCACTTCTCCTCCCCGGAACGTCCCCTCCATCCCCGGACATCTCTGAGCCTCCAAAGTGGTGCCAACTTTGACTTCAGGGCCAAACAGCCTCTGCCTCTGGCCGAGAGTGTCCAGCGTGGGGGACCATCCCTGCCAGAGGCTGCCACTGCCCATCCTGCTGCAGGGGCAGAGGGGCAGCCAGCCGTGGTGCCCATGACTCCTGTTCGGCCCTTTTCCCTCCGGATCCTTGATGGATGGCTTGGATGCTTTGAGCTTGGGAACAGGCCAGCTCCTCTTCTCCAGAGGGGTCAGCTGAGCTGCTGGATTTGAATTTTCTGGGGAAAACGGGATGAAGTCCTTTCCTTCCTGCACCTGCCAGCAATGTGGCCTGCTTGCTACAGCCAAAAGCAGCAGGTTTTGTCTGACTTCTGCTTCATGTTCCACTGCTCTTGCCTAGACAAGGTCTCTATCCCTTATCCTAGGCTGATGACAGGGAGCTGTTTCACTCCTAGAGGAGTGCTTGTCCTTCAGTTTGTTTCATACTGTTCTTGGTCTCATCTGAGTTCTGGAGTAAAAACATGGTTTTCGTAACACCAGGACAACTCCATCCTGCCCCTTCCCTGAGCATCCCTTTGTCCCCTGTCCCTGTGTGCCCCTGTGGTGTCCCAGGGGTTGTTTTTGCTGAACTGCCTGCAAGGGCACATGGGCTGTCCCTGAAGAATTGCAGTGATTAATTATTTTTTAATTATCCCCCCCCCCCGGGCTGTTTCAGAATCTCCTTTCTCAAGGTGGCACAGCACAGGCTTTGGTGGTCGTGCCAGTGTCCTCAGTACTTCCCTGGGCTTCTTCCATTTGGAGCCATTTCCCCTCTTCCCCACGGATCCTGCAGCCCCTGCCTCCCTGCAGAAGCACCCCGCACCAGCCAGGTACAGCGGCCTTTTCCTCGGGGGGGCTTTTGCTTTTCCAGCTGGCATGGCAGAAACTGCCAAGAAGGCACAGAAACTGCTTTCCCTTCCCTGAGGCTGCTGGGATCTGCTGTTCTTCCTGGGGCAGTCTCCTGCCTGGAAGAGGGGCCCACCACCTCCTGAGGACATGGGGCTGCACGGGGAGCTGGAGACACGGAGCCCTGTCTGCGGCTGTCCTTGTCCCGAACGGAGCGGACGAGCAGCCAGACTCACTCGGAAAGGTGCTGCCTTGCCTGGATCCCAGGTGGAGAGGAAACAGCAGCCCCCTGGAGCTGCTCGGGCTCCCTGCTGAATGCGAGTTCCCGTCCTGAGACCTTTTCCAAAGCACGCAGAGGAGAAGCTGCCTGGGGCCGCGGGGAAGCGGTGAGTCCACAAAGCAATCTGGTTGTGTTAATCTCTCACGGCACAGCATAATCGAGCTCAGCCCCAGCAAAGTGCTGGGCAAACATTGGTGTCTTTTTTAAAAACTTGTTACAGAAGCTGGAGCTTATCACACTCTCTGAGCTACAGTGTCTGCTCCTGTGGGACAGCTGGTAGGAGCCTGGCTTTCTTCCTGAGGACACGATGCCTCTGGTGAATGGGAATGCCCAGCGTTGTTTGAATTTTGCACTCTTTTCCCTGCTATTACTGGATTTCCCCATTAAAAGCTGTCCTGGTTAACTGCTCCCCACACCTTCCACCCATAAAAATCCCCATCCAGAGACTCCCAGGGGTAACCTGGTGGGGTTACAGCAGGGCTGCGCTCTCTGCAGACACCAGGCTCTGGCACCTGCCAGGCTGTTCCTTCCCGCTGGGCTGCTCCCTGTGCAAGGAGGGAAAATGGAAACAGCTTTTCCTGCAGCAGCTCTGTGACCTGGGAGCTCATAAAGGCGAGAGCACTTTTAATTATGAGCTTGTTCCGATTATGCCCAGGCTTTGTTTCCTCCCACGGAGCGGGCCAACCCTCTGAGGTCAGGATGAACTTTGGATACAGAACTTCTGGCACTCGCAGTTAGGAAAGCTGGAGAGTTTCCCCCTCCTGAAGCCAGGCACCTGCAATGTGTGATGTATGGCTCCCCCGAGGCCACTTCTCCTGGCCATAACGCTGCTGAAAGCAGAACAAACACATTTGTTTCTGGACACAAAACAGCTTTTCTGTTTCCCGTGGCTCTGCAGTGCCCCAGGAGGCCCCTGTTCTCCTCCCAGCTGGGAGATGGCAGGGGCTGATGGAGCTTTAGCCTTTTGCTAAAGCTTCTCATCCTAGGCTTGGAGTTGAGATTTCTTAAGCTAGACTTTCTCCCTACACCCTGAACTCGAGCTGATGTGGAAATGAACTCTGAGGCCTCTCTGTAAAGGGAAAGGAGGGCCTGCAAGGAGAGGTTCAAGCCGGAGACCCCCTTCAGTTCCCCTCTCCTGCTGACTCTGTGTGGAAAATGACAGCTCAGGTGCCAGGAGCCTTGGACAAGGGGTCTCTTCCAGCACTGTGAGGGCAAAAGGTTAATTTTATTCTGCCTTGCAGCGGGATTATTTTGGAATCTTTCAGGGTACTGCATTCCTGTCTCGGCACTGTTGCCCTCGGTTTGCTGGATGCCAGTACAGCTGTAATGGTTATGGCCAATTAATTAGAACCACTTCCCCTTACAAATCACTTCCTCTTTAGTCAGCCTGCAGAGAAAACAAGGCGAGAGTGAAACGACTCTGAAGTAAAATATGAAGCTCCCTTTCATTCCATATTTCAGACAAAGGCAGGCTGTGGGACAGGCAGGGAATGGGCTTTCTGAGCCAGTGCTCTGTGAATTCACACTCTCTTTATGAGCCTCTCCAGTGCACCAAGTGAAGTTCTTAACGGCCGTGGCTGCTCACTTTGAATGGCTGTGAAGTCTGGGTCACGGCAAATTCCCTTCCTCTTCACTGCCATTGGAATTAGCTCTTTCCAAAGTGCAAAGCCTGATGAGGGCGGGTCAGCTCGGAGCTGGGCCACGATGAGGATCTTAATTAGGGCTCCAGACACAGTTTTCACCCTGATTGTGAAGGAAGAACAGGGTGATGCTTTTCTGTGTGTCTGGCTTTGTTTAAAGCCTTTCTAGAAGTTACCTTTGGCCAGCTCTGCCACTGCCTGGAGATGTAGCCTCCATTCTCCATGGAAAATGGACCAGACCCTGTGTAGCTGAAGCTGGGTGGGATAAGTCTGGGCTTTTGCACTTAGCTGCTCAAAAGGTTTGTGTGATCTTGGCTTGGGCTCTTTCCTGTCCCACCTGAGGGGTCTCATCCGTGGGTCTATCCCTACAAAAGGTCCCAGGAATGGATGTGATTTTGACTGTAGAGGTTTCAGGGTGAGGTGGGTGTGGGTATCCCTCATGGGCAGCCTGGTGGGTGGCTGCGGTCCACAATGCTGAGTGGGCAAAGGGGGAAGAACCAGCCCAACTCTGCTTTCCAAGTATCTGTGGGTGGGTCAGCTCAGAGAGCTTGGCCAGCACTTCCCCGAGGTGTGAAATTATCCCACAGGCTCCTGATCCCACCCAGGCACTGACACACCATCCCTGGTTATTGTGGGATGCAAGCGCTGGGAAAAGGGGAAGGGGCCTCAAGTTGCACCACGGGAGCTTCAGGTTGGATACTGGGGGACATTTCCTCACTGAGAGGGTGGTCGGGCATGGGAACAGGCTGCCCAGGGAAGTGGTGGAGCCCCCATCCCTGGAGATGTTCGAAAGTGAAGTAGGTGTGGCACTTGGAAATATGGGTGTCGTGGGGTTCGGTCGAAGGTTGGACTCGATGGTCTGGAAGGTTTTTCCAGCCTTAATGATTCAGTGATTCTCTGGCCAGAGCTTTTCCCAGCTCTTTCACACTGCAGCTGTGCTACTCTGTTTTCCATAAGTTGTTCTTTCCAGCCGTTGTTGGCTTCCCAGGTACTTTTGCCAGGCTCCTCCAGCTAAAGCTGGGCCGTGCAGCCGTTCCTCTTTCCCAAGCCTTTCATCAAAGTGAAAGTCTGGGCACTGCGTGAACTACACCGCTCCTCTTTTATCCCAGATTCAGAAACCTTAAATAAAATAGCCCCTTGGCATTGTTCCTAGGAAACCACTCAGCAGGCAGTTGGAAATAATCATACAGATAATTTACTTCAACACTGCCCACAGGCACATTTTAGTCTTCTCCTCTATTTCTAAAGAAATTGGAAAGAGGGGCAGCGTTACTGTCTTTTGAGAAATAATAGAGGCCCAGGGTTGCACAGGCAGCAATTCTGGAATTTCTTTTGTAGCATTAAGGGAAAATTAAAAAAAAAAAGAAAGAACAACCCAAACCTCAACCTGCAAGTAGCAGTAAGCAAGTAAATTCTGTTCTTTTTTCAGGTAGGAAAAGTTCATCGACAAGTTTCTTCTTCTATAAAAGCATCCAGAGGCTATTTTGAGTTCTAATGAGAGATCTTATTAGGCTCTTGTTTTGAAGAGGGATTAACAAAAGTTTGGGAGGGAAGCAGATTTTGGCTGACATGGTTATATTGTTGCGGTCTTCCCTCCCCCCGCCGAAGTTTTCATCTTCCAAAACTACAGATTTTAATTAAAAGAAAAAAAAAAAAGAGGGGAAAAATTCTCGGCCTTTCAGCTCGGCAGCACATACAGACAAATAAATTAAAAAGTGGGAGAAGTGGAACTAACCCAATAATCCGTGAAAACCTAATTTCCCTCACAAGCGTCGCTGACGCAAACGTCTCCCCTCTCCCTTCCCCTTCTCCAGTTCAGGGGCAGTGATTGGAGAAATTGGCTAACAAGATCAGAAATTTAATTACCGTTCTGCCTCCCCTTCCCAAGAAATTGGATGTCACACTTCCTTGTAGCCTGTTTTGAAGACGTGCTGGGGCTGGTGTTCACATGACTTGAACCTGACTCCTACCCTCTCCCTCCGCTTTCCTCCCCCTATTCCACACGGAAATATCCATCCAGCGCAGCTATTCCTTGGATTAGCTGAGAAGTGAGAGGCCATGGGGGTATTGAAGGCTGTGGTAAGACTTTGCCTGGCCTAAATGGAGCCAGTTTGGGTTCCTGGGTGTTGGAGGGAGCGTCCGAGGGGAGAGAGCAGGAGTTGGGATGTGCCGTGCAGCAGCATCTCCAGGTGCTTCCCGTGTCTCCTTTCCATGCTGGAACGGGCAAAGGGAGCGGACAGGGTCAGAGAGGGCTCTGGGTTTGCTCTAATCTTTCTCCTCTGGGTTTATGCCTGGGCCACAGTCAGCACAAAGAAGAGTTTTCCTGTCTGTTCAAGCTGTCTCAGGTCTATACTCCTGGTTTTTCCCTCGTTGCTCCCAGGCTGAAGCTTTTGCAGCGTTCCCGTGGGTGCTGAGGAGCAGAGCCTGTCTCTGCCTGGCTGTGGTGAGGGCCTGGCAGGGCAGAGATGAATGAGGAGCAGAAGAGAGGAAACACGGCTCGCTTTGTAGTGTCACTTCTTTCACCAGGAGGGATCTGGGACGTGTAATTAGCTGAAAGGGAGGCTGCTCTGCATAACACAGGCCTGTTGTCCCCAGCCCAGCAGGCCGGGTGACCCAGCCTTTGGTCTCCTGGCTGGCAATGTCACCGCAGTCCCCTGGCAGCACAGCAGCCTCGCTGGAGACAGATGCTCTGTTTATTTTCCCATTTGTATTCCCAGCGTGTCCCGCTCTGCGCTAACTGTAAGCCTGGCTTAGAAATTCCCTGCAAGCACCTTATCAGATAATGAATAATGATTTATTGAACGTATGGGCAAACAGCACAGTAAGATATAAATACACTTCGGAAGAGCAGTTGCATTTGTAAGGATCTGTACCGAACCCGCCCCGTGCATTCCGGCTCCGCTTCCAGCTGCCACAAAGGCATCTCCCACTCGGCTGCTGTGCGTCCCTGCAGCTCCCCATCCACGGGGGAAAAACGAAGGGCAAGGGGTGAGGGCAAAGTCACCTGCCAGGAGATACTCACAGGGATGTGGGCATTCATTTGCTCTGGCTGTAGGAGCCAGGCTGAAGCAGAAGCAGGCTGCAGCACTTGAGCCAAAATTTGAGTTCTGATCTGATTTTAAACAAGATTGAGGATTTGTTCACCCACTCGAAACAAAGCAAAGCTGTGGAAGCGGTGTTGCTTACACAGCTAAGCCAGGATGAAGACAAGAGGCACGGCTGCTCTGTGAACGTGGGCTGGGACCCCAAACCTGTGGCAGGGGTGGTGTTGGCTTCTGGAAAATGGGTTCCTGGCACTGAACCCTCGCAGGTGCACAAACCAGCCTGCTGGTGTGCTGGGCCGTGCTCTGCCTCCCCGTCAGTGGATTCTGTACAGCCTGCAAAGAGCAAAATCAGCTCTGTGAGCAGGTGGGTACCTGATTTTTGTGCTCTGGCTGCCTCTGGAGGGAGATGGAAGGCAGGATTCAGCTGGAAACTCAGAGATACGATATGAATCTGGTGAAAAATGCTGTTTGTGCTGCCGTGGGGTGGAAAGGTTCACTTACCTTCCCTTTTGGAGTAACTCATTCCCAGCAAACACCATCTCAGAGGCCACCCTCAGTGCAACGGATGGCTGCTCGCGTGCCCTCGCTGAGTCTCCCACATCTTTGCTGCTGAGTTTGCTGGTGGAAAACCCCTTGGAGATCCAGCACCGCTGTTTTCAGAGGTGCCCAGGAGTTGTGGCAACCCCTGCTCATCCTCTGTGCATCATCTCCTGCGTGGTGCCCGCTGCCTCAGGTGATCAGCTCCTCTCTGCAGCAGAGTGGGGGGGAGCTGTCAGCCTGGCCTCTGGATTTATTCTCCCTGCTGCCCTTGAGAGCCACTCCTCCACTCTGTGGCCAGGGGACCTGCCATCAGCCAGCCAGCGTTATTTGCAGGCCCCCCAAGGTCGTGGATAAATGATAGCTGTGCCTTTCTCTCTGTTTAATCATCAGTCACCGAAGGCAGGGATGTTCGGATCCTTGAAAGCAGAGCAAAGTCAAACCTCGCTGCGTGGGCTGGTAGGATGGGAAGGGTTGGGAATGACCTGGCTAACCTTGAGATATTTCAGCTCAGCCTGGCATTTTGGGCGTTGTGATGTTCACCTGGACAAGTGGGTAGAGACAGTTCTGGATTGTTCAAGCTAACATGGGATAATCCTGTAAGATGTAGAGGGGGAGACAGTTCAAGAGTCCTTTGAGATCATCTTTTGGGTGCAGGAGGTTGGTGCAATTGATGGGTATGGGACTATCATTAGTTTGGGTTTTCCAGCTTTGGTCCTGCCACCCGTGATTGCAAGGATGATTTTTGTTCCATGTGCTCTGCAGTAGTGATGGGGCATTGCTTTCCTCGAGGCTTTTGTGGGGACTTGGGGTATCATTTCCTTTTCTGACCTGGAGATTTTTCAGTGTTTCATTGTAGGAACGCTTTCCTCTTGCTCCCTCCTGGCTGTGCTCATCACCCCTGCGTTTTATCCCAGCAGGCCTGGCTCACCCTCATGTGACTTCTGGGCTAAAAGGTGAATGACAAAAGCCCAGGGACCGGAGCCTGATAAAGCTTTGTGATCCAGTCTGTAGGCAAGTACAGCCATGGAGAGAATTCGATTTGCATACATTTCCTACCCGGAATTCCTCTGGAGCTCTTGGGAGTCGCCATAGCTAACACAGGCTCTGAGCTGTGGGGTTTGTGTGCATGCAGAAACCACCCCTATTTGCTTTCCTGGAAAGATATTCACTGGAGCGTTTTTTTGTCTTATTGTCCACCCCCCTCCTCCTTTCCCTGCCCATCAGGGATTTCGTGCTGCTGTGGAGGCCCTTTGATCTGAGTTAATTCCTTGACGAAGCTTCACAAGACAATAGGAAAGCAGAACACTGCTCTGGGGAGAATCCTTCCTGCTCAAAAAGAAAAGGGTGGGAACCGCGCTGGCTTGGTGAGGTGGCGCAGCCCAAAGGCAAAGAGCCTCCCTTGTTGCTCCTGGGGCTGTACGTCAGCGGTGGACACCGAGGATGCGGGTTCTGCTCCAGGCTGGGGGGAAATGTGGGAAAGGCTGGATGCCGGAGGGTTGTTCGGATCAGCATGGGCAGAATCGGGGTGAGTAATCATCCAAGAGAGTGTGGGGAGTTGCCTGGTGGAGGGACATGGGCCCCATGTGCTTTCCTTGCTCCAGGAAGAGGTTTAGGGATCAGTGGTAGGGGACAACCCCATGGCCTCAGCCAGCTGGGAGTGCAGCCCCTGTTGTGTCTCAGCCAGAGCCAGGGCTGCTGCTAGAGGCACGTCTGGAAGTTTTTAAGCCCAGCTCTTCTTTCCCAAGGCCTCTTGGCTTTCCCAAAGAAAGCAGAGTGGATGTAGCCATGGATTCAGCTCCTGCCACATCAGACTCCTGTGGCTGATCTTCACCTTGGAGAAGCATCCGCCAAACGACGCTCTGTGTGCCAGGGACCGCCCGGAACCGTGGGATCAGCTCCCGTGGGAAAGTCACCGAGCTGCCTCTTGTTGGCCTTGGTGTCTCCTCCTTCCCCTTCCCGTGGCTGCTGCCCTGTTAATTGATGACTGCCCTGTTCAGCCGTTGCTTGTGGAGCTGAAAGCGCCGAGTTACAGCGCGAGAGTGGAGAAAGGGAGCAGTGATTCCGAGCGCCGGGCTCGCATCTGAGAGATTACAGCACAATCTAATGAGCTCATTAATTTCATTTCATTAACCAAACACTGCTTGTGGAGAATGGCAAATATTTAAAGAAGCGCAGCAGGGTCAGAAACACATTTAATTAATGTTGTCATGTGGTGCTGAGAACAGGAGGGGGGAATAAATCCCGGTGCTATACATTAACATCCACGGTGACTTCTCTTCTATATTTAACGTGCTGCTTGGGTGAAAGGCTTGCCTGGCTCCTGTGAGAACAGTGCCTGAGCAGCTGAGAGTGTTTCCCCTTCCTCCCAGGGTCCATGGAAGCCAGGCAGTGCCATTATCCCCTTTAGAAGGGAACGCTCAAGATGAGAGGAGGGGGCTCAAAGTGCATTTGTAATTGAGTTTTAAAAGGCCTTAATGAAATGCTCCAGAACACTAAACTAGTACTGCTACTAGTAGTGCTGTTTAGTGTGATAATCACAGTAGGCATGGCCTAGCAAGGAGAAGGACCACAGGGAACCCAGCATCATCGGCCACACACCATGCCTTCATGAAAATGTGTCAGGCGTAAACTATAATATTTCAGTCCCTGACAAGTGTAGCCCAGGCATCAGTACGGGGACTGGTCCTCTTCATTCCTGACAGTGGCATGAATAATGGGGCCCAGGGCACCCCCAGCAAGTTTGTTGCATTTACTGCAGTGGGAAGAGATGCAAGACACCAGACAATGACTCTGCACCCACAAGGACCTCAGCAAGATGGAGATATGGGCTGATGGAACCTCCTGAAGTTCAAGAAAGGGCTATACAGGGTCCTGCCAAGGGAGAGCTGCAGCCCCAGGCACCAGGAAACACCATGGAAAGCAGCTCTGCTGAGCACGTCTGGGCGACTGTGACTGCTACAGGCCAGTCGAGCAGGGACCGCCTGGAAGGCAGTTGAGTGAACAGTGAGGCAGAAGTTAAAGCAGATAGTTGTAGGAACTTGCGTAGACAGTAGGATAGTG
>VZRQ01003248.1:4884-138081 GCA_013397975.1 Machaerirhynchus nigripectus | reverse complement strand
TTTGGCTTCTTCTTCTTCTTTTACTCTGGAACTGTGCAGCACCACCAAAACATCATCCGGGAGCTCGTTCCACCGAGGCCCCGGAAGCGGGGNTGCTTTCTGAGAGAGGATGTTCCAATTCAGATGTTCCTCTGAATTTTGTCTCAAACGGGGACAGACCTCTGAGAATCTGGCCAAATATTAGCAAAACCCTGCACAGTAACATGTCTAAAGTAACTTTTTTACACATTTAAGCATTAGTGTTTCATTTAATGCGCCAGAGAGCTATGAATGAGAAGAGGGTTGCCTGCTTATTTTTGACAGGAGAGAGACTAGACTTACAGGAAATGTTGTTGTTACACCATCTATTCTGCAAAAAGCTAATGATGTCTTCCAGAAAGATATGGATGCCCTGGGGCACTGCAGCTTGCACCAGTCAGTCAGCAAAGCCTCATGGACAGAGCTGCAAGATTTGTTTCTGATGAAGCACAGGTATCAAGCACAACTCAAGTAAGAGCTTCCTTCTGAGGGTAAGCACATCTGCATTGCTGCATGTCTCTACCAAGGCACTGGCTATTTAGTGACCATGATCTGGCACACTGGGGATGGAGGGCTGCCAACAGGTGCTGCAGAGATGAAATCTCTGGATGAAATGTTGGGATACTCATTAATTACCTGCACAGGTGATGACAAATCTATGAACTTTGCAGCAGTACCTCTGCATGTGACATCTGCGTAATATCACCAGAAAGATGATACAAGTTACTTGTTGGGTTTTTTTTTCTCGTTAAGTACAAGCTCAAGTTCCTCTAAACTCAAAATATCGGAATATTTTGTACCACTAAAAATAACCCCTTTGTACTAACTAAAACCCAGCAACCTAAAAGCCAATCCTTAATCAGCTTTACCAAAATAGCTGATCAAGTGTAGTTGCACGTGGCTCTCTCACACATTCTAATTTTAACATCTGTAGAACACCATTTACATTTGACCAATACACACTGCAGACCAAACCCCCCACCACGCCTTTTAGAGATCACTATTACTGCACAATTAAGAACTGTTAGGATGTAGAGAGTGCAGCAGAACTCCATAGTCTATTTGTTATAGGAAAACCAATCATCAATATGGTAATTACAGAAGTGCAAAATGCACTTTTAAGACCAATGTGGTAATTTTTTTATTCCATGGAGTAGGAAAACTAATGAGGCACATCCTAGATTAGTTTAGGGTAATCCTAAAAGCAGTAAATAATGCTTACTATGTAAGTACTTTAAAGTAGATTGCTTAAAGTGAAAAACAGACAAGATTCCATCCTAATGTTACAGAGGCGGAAACACAGGAATTAAAAACACCATTAAATGGACTGTTTTTATTACCATCAATTACTCCAATTTGGCAGAATACTTCACATCACATTAACTCTAATTTTAGTATGTTCCATTTTCTAATTAAAAAAAAAAATCTATGGGTTTTTTTTTTAACAAATTACAATAATGTCCACTGGACAGAAACACAGAGTTTTAGGGGAGCCACTCTACGAAGCTGTAGTCATCTAAAAGGAGCCTCGTCTGTTCCCCTACCACGTGGAGTTAAGTAGGCAGCAATCTCAGCATGAACAGCTTAAGCTCTGCGTCTTAAAGTGGCAACAGTACAGACAGAAAGTCCCCAGAGAGCTGAAGTAGAGTCTGGGGCAGTTCATGGGGTACCAGGGTTCTCCAGGGGAAAAGCACCCGAGCTCTCCCTGGAATTCATAATGCCAGAAAGGACACGCTGACCTCCTTTGCTCCACTACAAAGGAACATCCAGAGCAACTCCAGGGGTCAGTTTTGCAAACACACGTGGCTTGGAAAAAGAACCAATCCTCGTAGTGCTGTGCTGTCACACAGCCACGCCTTTAACGTGCAGCCTCTGCCCTGGAACAGGCTCCTCTCCGGGTCTGCTCCAACACACTCATTTTTAATCACCAGGACCATTTACTAGATATCTTTAAGGTCCCCTCCAACCCTAACCTTTGTCTGATTCTCTGATTCCAGCTCCAAAGCAGCCAGCAAGAGGCATGCTTTCAAAGGGCTGTTTGGGATTGCTTTCCCACCAACAGATTTCTCCACATCCCAACATATTATTCTCCTTTGCATGTAACAGGGATTGAGTTTCACAGTGTTCACGCTTGAATCCTCCCAGCCAGGTGTTAAAGTTAACGTAATCAATAGAAATCCTTTCTTCATTTAATGAGGCTTGTACAGAGAATTGTTTAGAAGAAAAAAAAATACCATTAAAGTTCATGGGAATTTGGACCGACTTAGTATTTCAGCATATAGCACTGTGCAAACAGTTGCTTAATGTGCTTGATTCTCCCTCTGTAAATGCCACTGATCAGCTGTGTGTGTCTTCCAGCAGGGAGAAAGGAAACAGTACCCCATGTCCTATTCCATGAAATAGCTGCACTTCCAGTAATAAAACAGGGATTTATAGAAACATCTACTTTACACTGTTTTTAAAGCTCCTGAAATATATCTGGTCTAGTTTATTTTACCCCTGCAAACCTGTACGAACAAATGCACTCTGGCCATTAAGGCTTTAGAAGTAAGAAAACGCAGAAGGCAGCTGTACCAAAATATGCCAGTCCGTTAAACCATACCTAAAATCTCTCTTAAAAATAATAAATAAAGCAGATATTATGTGTGTACATGAGTATGAAACAGCAGAGCTTTATAATGCTCTATGTAATACTTAATCCTGCACATATAACAAGCTGAATAGAGGTATTTGGGCTCTTCCTACAAATCCAAGTGTTCCAAAATGGAGCAAATAGGGAAGAACGTTGATAATTGAGGGGGATACAGAAATGGAGTGTCACTATGCTGCTTTAAAATATGATCCTGAATTGTGCTTTAAGTTCTGACTGTAAAGAAGTCAAAAGCTTAAGTTATGTGCCTAACTTCATACACACAATTAGCCCCACAAAGCAGAGCTGGACATCGAACTGCACCAACTTATTTTGGTGTCAGTAGGATTAATTACATCCCTCAGCTTAACTATTGCCTTGTATACCTATGTCACTTGTGCAGAGAGCAGCTGGTATCAACCCCACCACTCAGGAGCCCCCATTCCCAGCTCCCTCCTATCGAGGGAGAAGATATTCCAGGTGTTGTCCAAGTCATACATGGTGAAGAAAAAAAGAGACATTTTATGAACCTGGTAAATCATTCATCTTGCCCTTGTTACTGTGTGTGTTTATATATTAGCAGAGCTTGCTACTGCAGCTGGCCTTCATATTTCTATATAATAAAGCAGAATATTGAGAACAGGTATCTGCATAATTAGCACATCAATCATGTTGCTCTTTAATATAAACCAAGTATTAATTCACTTCTCCATAGATCCCCTCACCGTAACTAACACAAATTATTCATTAGCTAACCACAAGAAAAAAAAATGCAGGAAACCACTGGAGGTACAGAAATTCCAGCAGTTATGGCTCAGGGAGCACCCACAGGAGTGCCCCACCAGCCCAGGGAATTTGCCTAGCATTTCTCAGAGGCACACTACTTAAAAATTTAAATCTCTTTGTTCATATCCACACTGCACACAAAACTATATAAATGTATTTTTCATAATACTTATAGCCAGAGACAGCAAGAGAAGACCATCCTTCCAGTTTTTCCCCAAACTATGCAGTGACCTTGTCTAGAGGCCATAAGAAGAGAGTAACTGTAGAACTCAAGAATAACTCAAGAGAATAACTGTAGAACTGAAAACTGGATACCATGCTGAGACAAATCCCTCTGAACAATACAGCACAGATAGCTCTTCTCTAACGGACATTACAATTTTAAATGTCATTTTCTTACTTTTGTTTCCGAAAAGAACCATCTTCCTCTTTCTGTATCCATTACAGCAAATAAAAATTTGAATTTCAAGGAAATTGCAGAGCCAGCTCATGAGAAACCATGCAACTTTTCCCCCTGGATCAGAGTGTGATCAGCTCACCAAACTTCCCTGTCACACGGTGGTGACATAGCTCATCCTACAGGATTCAAGCAAGTTTACTGACCCATTCCCCTCTATACTTTTGAAGCAGCTTTCTATTACATTCAACTTTTAACTCTAAATACACCACTTTCTAAAATTTGGCTAAGGTTTTTAGCTCTTAGAAAGTTTTAGGCCTACATGTGACTCAAAGGACACACTGGACATGTCTTTCTTTTCCTTTTATACCTGCTACCGTTCCCTGGTCACTAAGCAATGGAACCTTATTTTGTTCTTCACAAAATATATTGTAAGCCAGATGAAAAATACAGTGCCATCCAGTCAGCTATACAGAAAAATAATGAAAAAATTGTTTTCTAAGAAAAGCGTAAATACTTCTTTGAGGGAAGGAAGGTGAAATCATTTCTATTGATTTAGCCAGCATGGTTTAGCCAAATATTCTTCCAAAACTTATTTATATTAGGAGGATGACACGTAGTAAAACTCTTCCCCTTGAAGCATTTATCTGCAACAGCCATTAAAGCTCGGTGGCTCTGAGTGCATAGCCACAGAATCCTGTCCTTCCCTTCCCATTTGCCATGGCAGAGGCCTGGAGCTGGCTGTGGCCCTGGCATGTGCAGGTGAATTTGAACTCCAGGCCTTTTCCAAGTGCAGGCACCTGGTTTGGTTCACTCCACAGGGGAAAGTCAGAACCATTTTTGCCATTTTGGTCCACTGCCCTTGATATTTAATTAAGCAGCTGCTTCTCTGCCTGAGAGATTAAAGTCATCCTGGGCTTCAAGGAAAGCGATTCCAGCGTGCCTGAGCTTCTGCTCCTTGTGTCATTCCCCCAAACCAAACAGAACAAATGAGTGCAGCTGAGCACACTGAGCACTTCCAGGGGCACTGGACACATTAGCCATCCCTGCTGGCACTCTGGGCTCCCCTCAGACTTCCACAGCTCTGCGTGGCACACGAGGGCAGGGAGACACGAGGAGGAGCAGGAATACTGGTGCAGAAGCAGTGGTAAAAGGCTGGTTGGCTTAAGGGATTCCTTATCCACCACTGCACAGGAACAATTAGTATCGATCTGCATTCACCAGGAATCCTAGCCTGGATCAAACACTGCTGCCAGTCAGGAGCAGCTGCAGTGCAGTTGCCATGCCGGTGCAGTGCAACGCAGCTGGCTGGGGGCAAGGGGAGGCGGCCACAGCAGGAGGGACGCCGGGAAAACGGGGCACCAGGAGTGGCACTCGGGTGGGCACAGCAGAGACAAACTGAGTTCGTGCGTAGAGAGAAGGAGGCACCGGGGAGGGAAAGGATGAGGTGGGGGCACCAAGTTTTCACTGTAATGAGACTCCAAGGCTGTGAGCCAGGGGGGTGCACTTCACAGGCAGCACAAATACACAATGGGAGCAAAGGATGAGCTGCAAGGACCTGGCAGGGCTCGTCCCGAGGCTCCTCCCTGTCTTTACAGGTGTTGAGGCTGCCGTGAGGCATGAGGTGCCTTCCCCAACTTCCTCAAGGATGTGTCAAAAAGCAAATCAGTAAGTGCAGGATAATCTACAAAGGTCCTATCACTGGAAAAAGGAGCACAAGTAAAGCAGAAGTAGGAAATTCCCTTTCTAAGGGCCAAATTGCACCCAAGCAACAACCCCACAGGTGCATGAGCAATCACCAGGTGGCAGGATTTGCCTACTAAACTCAAACTATTCCCACACCTCCCATTAGCAGCAAGGGAGTGGGTAACACCCGGCTTGCTTACCTACCTACCACAGTTAATAGGCAGCGACAGAAGGAAAGTTAGAAAGAAACGAACTAGAAATGCAGCCTGTGCTATCATTGCTGTTAACACACCTCTAGCTCTGTAACTTTTGTCTATTGATCTTCATTTTTCTCCTCCCTGAGGGCTTCTAGATCATGCTTCCACGGACAGCGTGAAGCAGAAATATGTAACATATATAACACAAATCAATTTCCAAAATACTTACATTTTTTATCCTTTCCAGATGTGCAAAGAAATCAGTAGTGAAATATTTCATATTTTTACCTTGGATTGGTTGTCAGAGATTCTAAAAAGCCTCCTAATGCAGTTTTGCAAGCGAGGTCTTTTCTGCTGTTTGCCTTCAAATTAGCAAATGATGAAGGGGTTGGTTGGTTTACAACTCCCTTTGAAGTACAAAGGCTCAGCATAAAGAATCCTATTAATAAAAAATGCTGCTGTTTCCCCCTGCCATTTTTCTGGATGGATCACACGTTTTTCACATTTTCCCATGTCCTAAATGGCTAAGCCTGGAAGAAATGTTGGAGAGTAAGTTTTCTGCACCACATCCCAGAGGGTGAGAGTAAGAGTGGGAAAACATTCTTTTTCCAGTGACTCTGTGATGCAGAAGTGGCAGCTACAACGCACACACTGGGGTAGAGAAGACAAAGTACATTTCAAATCCAGAACGAAATCTGTGTGCAATCAATGCAGAAAGGACACACTAACAGATGCTCGAGCAGAGAGTCTCTGTAAGATAAGGAATGTGAAAAGAGCATTTTTTCAAATAAACAAAACCATGACAGGTTTTTTTTTGGGTTTTGTTTTTTTTTTTTTACAAGAAAGAATTGAGGAGAAGGTAGGCCTAGCAGAAAAACACTGGAAAAATGGAATCATGTTTCACAGTAATTGACACAGGTGATAAACGAGCCCAGGAGGGACAGACCTCAGAATGAGAGATGCAACAGGGCTCTGCCTGCTGTGCTCTGGCACTGCTGCAACAGCTCGTAACTCTGATTAAATGATCTGGTGTGTGTATGCACATTTACACACCATACACACACAACGAACAACCTATTTTCTAGCAAGCCTTGCCTGAATCCAGGCACAGCACCACTGATCAGTTCATCCCACCAACACCAGCCTCAGCAAGCCCAGAGAGCTGCCCTCCTCTTGTCTCAGCTCTATACTTGTTCTGCCATGTCCTTCAAGGGAAAGAAGTTAAAGATGTCAGTTGTGCATATAATACAGTGATGCCTTAGATGGCCACCTAAAAAACAGAGACTAGACAGGAATAAGGGAATAAAGGTAGGTATTTATTGAAGAGCCTTCAAAGGTACACCCTGGGCAGTCAAAGGCTACTCCCAAGATGGACCCTGGGTCACCAGTTCTTCACACTTTTATAAGTTTGGTTCATGTGCATATCAGGGTTAATTCTCCAATTATAACCTCAATTCATGATGTAATTACCCCAAGTTTGCCCCCCTTCAGAGGCTTTTAGTTTACACATTTTGGGTCCTGGTGTCCTTGAAGAGCAAACGCAGAGAGGTTTGTTTTGTCCAACCAGCATGAGAGAACAGCAGCTAACAGGCCACACCAAACTTGAGAGTTACACACCAGGCAGTACAGGAATTGAATAATATAAAAGTTAAAACTTAAGGCATCAGCAGCTTGTTACAATCTCATCATTCTAACCACATGAATACTCTTAAAACTGACCTATTTCTGTCGGAGAAAAAGAGAGAGAAATGTGAAGTTCTGGATTCTGCAAGGAAAAAAATTTTTAGCAAGGTGCACACACACATATGGGTCATTTCCAGCCCTAAAAGGCCTCTTGGGCATTTTTTCCTCATCATGTATTGATTCCTGAAACGTGATCACTGACATAGTTCAGCCAGGGCTTGACGAAAGTGTCACGGAGATCCTGACACACACACTCCCTCAATACTACTTAGAGGAAACAGTTTGACTACACGTGACATGCTGGGAGAGTATTCCCTGCAGGCTGGAGATAAGGAAGAGAATGCAGAAGGCTTTGTAACCACGCAGCACAGTGGCAGCACAACTCTGCAGGCCAAGAAACCTGCTGTGTCACACTAAATCTGCTGCACTGGCAAGAAACATCCTCGTATTTCAGACCAGTTGGACCCAGCTCCTTCTGGCCAGTGCTTGGAGGTTTCCAGTGCCATGCTTCCTGCAACTGGCTATGGCAGGAGAGAACAGACACAAGGCATCTCCAGTTTCTTGGTAATTTGTAAACTTTTAAAAAAATTCAATTGCAAGTTGGACAGGAGACGTTTAACATACAGAAATTTGTGTTTTTAAACTATTCCCCAGTGCCTAGAGCTATGGACTGGTGTCCTAAATATTCAACAAATATATAAAAAACGCCAAATGCTTAATTTCCAGAAAACTTATTTCTCAGCTTAACACTGTAAATTTTCATTAATTTCTTCCCCTAGGTTAATATGAAACAAATTACATTTCAGAAAATGTTAATGCAATTTCCCTGCAGTTTCTCCCTTATGTACTTACACCTGCAAATGTTTAA
This sequence comes from Machaerirhynchus nigripectus, assembly GCA_013397975.1. Lineage (NCBI taxonomy): Eukaryota > Metazoa > Chordata > Aves > Passeriformes > Dicruridae > Machaerirhynchus > Machaerirhynchus nigripectus. The sequence goes on along the minus strand of VZRQ01003248.1, from coordinate 129,817 downwards.
ATATTATAAAAATATAGAAGTAGGTCAAGACAATGGACAATTTATTCTATTGTAAGCAAAGCACTGCATAGGATGGATTGAAAACATGAGAGGAAAAAGAATCCCTATCTGAAATGTCTGGCTGCAACAGTTTGTTCTGTCCTTAGAAGAATCCTGAGAAAAATGGAAGCATTAGATGGTGTCCTGCAGTGCTAGGGAACAAATGGGTAGGGATGCGAGGTTCAGAGGAGTGGAACAAGTGGTATCAGGTACAGAAATCAGGTCAGGAAGACAGAGAAATAAAGTCTGGGGTGATTCATCTATAGCAGGGTAGGCAGAGAACATCAGTGACAACAAATCAAGAATCCCAGCTGACATTCACTGCCGTAGAGGGCTAACAGTACAGGATTTCAGATTACACTTACACAGGATCTGCTGCTGTTCTCCCAAAGATCAGGATAAACACTACTGAGTCAAGGCACCACCCTTCCAAATCAGCTCTACGTGCTGTCAGCATACTGTTATGCATTTTTCAGTGTCTCTGGTTTGACATATCCACCCCCAAGGACCATTTCTAATAGACAGTTAAATGAAATAGTAATGCGAGTTTTTCCAAAAGCACATTGTGTTCCTTTCTGACACTGCTTCCAAAGGTAAAAGCTCCCCATTTCCATTGGTGGTTCCCACCGGACAGTCAGCAGCAGAGCTGCCTCAGCCCATTCCCCCAGTCCACCTCCCAAGTACAAGGCTGCAGATCAAATTCACACCAGTGTCAGGCTTCCAGAAGGATTCTTCCCTGTGTGCATCAATGGCAGAGGATCCAGCAGCACCTCACATGGCCAGGATGAGGAGTCTCCTGCCAAAGGGGTATGTCCCAAGGGAACTATGCAATTCTGTTGTAAATGGCACCTATTTGCCCTGGTATTCCAAGAGGCAGAATTTCCTGTAACGATCCCCAAGGAGTAGCACAGCTCCACGAAAGTGCAACCCGTGTTTTACAGGGATCACACACCTTTCATTCTGAACCTTCAAGTGCCAGGCAATTCCTAGAAAGCCACTGCTATGGCTCCCACAGACAAAGTAAGGTTTGAGAACCTCCACGTGTTTCCACATTCAGAGAGGGGGGCGTTTATAAATCCAGTGTCAACCCAGGCTTTTACAGTAAGGGACAACCAGTTTTTCCATCTGAGCCTCTGCAGGTCAGGGCAAACCTCCTGTGTTGGTACAGCTGGAAGTGAGAGATATGGTCAATAAAGCAGGATGAAAAATTACATGGTCCAAGGGCTCTCCCGAGTTCAAGGGGTGGGATCAGCAGCATCAAGTCCAGCTGGCATCGAGTTAGAAGGGTACTCCCAGGGTTAGTCCTGGGGCTTGAGGCTGTTTACCATTCTTTAGGAAAGATAATCCAATGATTAATATCTTAACTGAAAAAATAGTGCTAAGACTAAACCAGAACATTTCTTTAAGTTTTCTGCTAACTAAAATGAGAATTCTGGGAATCCAGTTCTCAATACATTGCAAACCAGAAGCCACTTCACTGGTTTTAGAAGTATTCTGATGGCAGTACTAATAAAAGGAAAACTCCATCAATTCAAGGGCTGTTACCTTCCAGAACACAAAGCTTTCAATAACTTTCTCAGGGTGCACAGTTTGATGATGACTCCAGTGTTTTCTTCATGGCCAAAATGCAGCCTCCCTTAAGAAAGAATCGAGACCATTTCCTCAAAGTCACTGAAAGCAACATATAGGACAGGACATGGTTATCACAGCTCTTCACTTTCCCTGCCTCACCATATTCCTTCATGTTGGTGTATTGCTAATGACTCGGGCAAAGGAACTGCAGCCATTCCCTGTGTAAAAATGGCATTTCTAGCTCCCTTAGAAACCACCCCCATGGCTCTAAAACATAGGTTTCATCTTGGCTAATGGCTGCTTGACAGGTGGTTTGTCTTAAAGTAAAAGAAACTATGTCCCTCCTGCTCCTAGTTTTACTCGGAGTAGAACATTCTTGGTCCCCCAGACTTCACTGAGGGAGGGTCCCTCCCTGCAAAGTGATGCACAAGGTGCAAAACTACTCAGGGTTGTTGGTGTATCTGTTCACTGATGTTTGCACACACAGCCACATTCATTGCTTTCAAAACCAGGACCGGTCGTGTATACAACAACAAAACCGAACCAGACTCGGGAAGCAGAATTCTCCCTGGAGCTTTGTCTTCAGTTCTGGTATTCCAGTTCCCCCTACAAGCACCCACATTTCAATAGTGAATGTAATGCATGCAGAACACATTTTACACTTCAAAGAGACGGGCCTGGAATCTGTTTCCATTTCAAAGAGAAAAGGCACACATAAACTGATTGTCAAACAAAATCATTTTTAGTGATTTGGAAAACAAAACTACTTTAAGTTGTATTTCCTTTTTGTATGGTCTGTAAAGAGAATCCATGGAAGACAAAGGTATTTTAAGAGAGAATGAATTAGCATAGTTTACAAAAGCCAATTAAACTATTGAAAAAGCACTCAGCACGCCACATTTTAAAGAAACTGTGTCAATTCATTAAGAGAAAACTACTGCCTTATTTATGGTTAAATTCCCTTCCCTTTATACTGGGGTATTTTCTGTCTTTCATAGTACTGACACATAAATGACAAGAGGTTTTTTTCCAATCTAAAATAATGCAACTCAGGTAGGACACTGCACTTTCGTATGGCAGAAAAGAAAAACATATTCAGAAGCTTCACACTACAAATGTTAACACTTCCTACACCACCTTCTTCAAATAAAATTATGGATTACAAATGCTACGGTCTGTTTCATTAATATTAAAGTTCAGCTAGATTCATCAGGCTTTCTGAGGTATCTCAAAATGGAAAATAAGAATTACAATGCATCATAATGGAAATAACTTGAGACATAATTATGTAGGACAAATTGCAGGAAAAGAAGGGATGGAGTATGGAAACATACCGTGCCATGGGCAGGGATGCCACTCAGTGATTAGGGTTAAAAAGACTTTGTGCTGCTTTCAACCATCACCCTTACAATAGTGTGGCTGAGCCTTGGCTAAATCTAAATAAAAATCTTTGGACATTAATTTGTGAGTCTTCTCAAATGACTGTAAAGAAACACAGGGTGTGAAACTGTGCCCCAGCTCCCACTGACTACACTGCAATCAAAATTTCCCTCCAACTGCCTCTGGTAAGGTACTGGGTAGTTCTGATTTTTTAAAACTTTGAATTAAAATCTAATCCTTTAAGAACCTGATCCATACAGGTGATGATTTTGTTCTTACAAATATTTATTAGCACAAATCTTCCTGCTCACACAGATAATCCGCTCAGGTTCAAAACCAGAAACAAACATGCTGGACTAAGGGAAAAAGAGGGGAAAGTCTGCAAGAAGGAGGAACAGAAGATGGTCACAAATACTGACAGAGGCAATGGGAACAGAGCAGAGCTTGGAGAAAACAAAAGAGCAGAACACTGAAGTGCTGGAGAGAAGAGATGAAAGTGCAGAATCCCTGCAGAATAGGTGACACAGCCCCAAGAGTGGGAGAAAAGGGCACCTCTGACAGCAGTGATTTCCTGAGACAACGAACTGGGAGGGTGTGAATGAGATGAAGGGAAACCAGGAAGGCGGAGGTTTAAATCTGGCCAAGTCTAAGTACTGGAGACCCCTGAATACTGAGTACCCTCAGCAATCCTTTCTCAACAAAGAGGAAATAGGACAGAGTAAAAGGAACAGAATATGAAACACAGGATACCAGGGCTGGAAATAAAAGCAGGAGAGTAATGTAAAAAAAAGTCAAACACAAGCTTGTATTTAATGTAATGAAAAAACATCATTTTCTGATAGCTACAGGCTCTTTATCTGAGTCCGTGAGAGCTAAAACAATTCACATCAGAATGCCTGTACCACACGGAGCAATCTTGAACTGGGATGAGCAAAGCCATACACTGTCATTTCCACCTCTTATTTCTCTGTTTTCCCAAATATAAACCCCTGAAACACTACTTAGGTTCTGGTCATGGGTATGACAAAGCACAAAATAGACACAAATCCTGTTCTGAGGTCCTGCATTTCCACCAGGCAGGTATCAAACAGACATACATGGAAGAACGTAGATGTTTTAAGATAATTATGTCCTATGGATGATATTTCAGAAGAAATCTCGGTAACAAAAATATAAAATAAAGAAATAAAAAGGGATGGGCTCGGTAACACTCAGAATATTTGGTGACCAAGAGAAATGCGAGGTTATGTGTTACTGTTCAACACACTTCAAGAAAAACATGAAAATTACCAAAAGGCAACTAAATGCTATAGTATAGACTATCTATATTTACATCCTTGTCTAATATAGATTGAAGACAACAAGAAAATTAAGACTTTCCAGTCAATGTTTAAGTGTTTCAGTCAATCAGGTTAAAATTGGAGTCTTGTTTTTCTCCCCTGTGACTCCTAAGCATCTTGTTAGATGCCATTACCAGCCAGTTAATAGCAGCAGTTTAGCTGGACGACAGAATTAATTCATGGTAGAATGGAAAATGGCAGCAATTTCATTATAAAATGTACAAGCAGTGTCATACCCAAGTATGAGGCCTTTGGATGGTCAGGATGTGCAGATCCTGACCCACCTCTGGATGGCTGGATCAATTCTACATCCCTGCCCTGCCAGCAGCACAATAAACCTGGGACAAATCAGTGCCTGGGGGCACACAGGATTAGCAGCCGCTGAAGCCATTACTCTGTAATTAAATGGGTTGGTCCTTGTGTTATGTGTTCAGCCACATCAAACCAAGTCCTGCCCTGTTCCACACCATTCCTGGTACTCCCAGGCAAGCACCTCCCAGTGAGCGCCATATGAACATGTACAAACAATCTAAATATGTTTTTATTTTGAGGAGTATGCCAGAAATTAAAAAGGACTGTCTTCTAGAAGTGCCAAGGCAGAGAGATGCAGCTACATTACAGCCAGTGTGGAGGGTACCTTGCTGTGGTGGGCACAGACCTCATAAGAGAAAAACAGTGATAATGAGGAACAGGGGGATGAGGAGGAGAAATGGGAACTGGTTGCTAAAAAGTATGAGCTGCCCATGTTCCCTGTGACACCCAAGGTTAATTAAAATGGTCACAGAGTTAGTACCGGGCCATGCAGCTTCTAGAGTGTGACTGCTGAACTGTGAGCTCCAGCTTGATTGCACAGACTTTGATTTCACAGCATAATCTGAGTTGGAAGGGACCCACAAGGATCATCAAGTCCCATCCAGGGATGAACCCATGGCCCATCCAGGGACTGCAGCCACAACCCTGGTGTTATTAGCACCAGGCTACAGCCAACTGAGCCAATACGTTTCTCCACCTGGAAAATAGTCATCAAAACTGTCTCTAGTTTCTTAAAGTTCCATGAGCTCCATGCTGGGGGCTAAGAAAGTTCAGTGAGATCTGGGTCTCAACCAAGTTATTCTGAAAAATATATATATGTGTATTAAATACTACAGTGGTTGTATCTCCTCCTTCAGAGTGCAAAGTTATTGTTGAAATCTTGTTATTCCAAATTGACTTTGCAAGTACAAAATTTGACAATTCTTCCTCGTATATCCTCAGGGCACAAGTAATAATCTCAAAGCAAAACCTTTGAAGGAGGTTTATTAAGACTTTACATATTCCAACTGCTAATGAGCTAATGAGAAAAAAAATTACTTAAGAATATTTTTTTCTATAGCAGAAATCAGTGATAAAAATGCCCAAAAGGAACAACATCACATTCATCACGATGCAACAACAGCCACACACTGGGATGAACACGGCTTGGAGGCTCCAGTGTTTATAGGGCTGCGTGTCAATTGAGGAAGGGCTTCCCAATGCAATCTCCTTCCCACAACATAGGCAGAGTTATAGCTTTGCTTAGAGCCAAACTGTCATAAAATAGTTCATCCTAACACACAACCATTTGGCGACAGAATTACGGCTTGTTCCAGACCACAGCATAACAAAAGAGCATCAACTTCCCACCGGGAGGCTGCTGAATCAATCTTACATTTTACACCTGAGCTGTCTGGCTTTAATTAGAGCCTTGCAGTATCACAATGTTGCTGCTAATAGCAATATCACCAGCAAACAGATATTGATATCACAGGGCCTGGAAAAATCCCACTATTTACTCTTTCTAACTCATCCTGATGCAGGACATACACACGTGATTTAATCAGCATGGAAGAGACAATTTTCACTGAGAGGCAGCAATCAGTTACTGCTCACTCAGACACAGAATGTCACAGGCCTGAGTTTGTTCCCAACTTTCTGTTCTTCCCTGAAGAGCTGTAAGAGATTTGTGCTCTTCAAAGTAATGATCATCAATTCTTTATAAAATAATTACAAACAACTCCTTATAGGATAATTACCATCTCAGTTATCTCCTCGGTGCTTTCAGAAACATTTACTTTCTGAAATGCACATTCTAAAGGTGACTGGTGTTGATAGGTGACATTTCTGAGGGGCCCATCCTCACATACCTTCAATGGTTTAATTTGCAAAATCACAGCTTTGAAATCCTCTCCCAGCTGTCACTACTTCAAACCTGATATTAATCACCACCTTTAAAGAGAAAACATGCCATTCATCTAAATAAAGCAGCATTTTGTAAATAATTAATAAGGAAATTAATAGCAGAGTGCCAACAGTAGCAGAGAACTTCCTGATTTATTTTCCTTCAGACCCATCCACCTTTCAAGCAAAGCCTAAGTAGCAATGCCAGGCTATTAGCTTAATAATACTTAGGTTAATATTTGTACTAAGCCTCAGAATCTAACACTGTAAACATGGCTTTGCCTAAATCTGCAACAAGTTCATAATCTCTTCTTGATAAATCTGATTCCAGAGTTCTTATTAGGACTCTCTAACACATTTCTTTTACTCATGATTACTGTGCCTACTCAAAAAAATCCAGGTGCAATCTCCCCTTTCTCCAAATATTTTTTGTGCAAATGGTTAACCTAAAGGAACCCTTTAAACCCAACATCATTTACTGATAATTTTTAACATGGGCCTGATTAACTTTACCACAGCTGACACCATTCATCTGTCAATAACAGAATATTAACAAGGGTGGAAGCTGTGTAATGAAAAGGAAAGGGAACACACCTGCTCTAACACCCAAATACTGCTGGCTACAAATTAGAATTTCAACGTACTCATCGCTCCAAGTGTGTAAGGTCAATTTTATACAAGAAGGACTTCAAGTCCCTTTGCCACTCATGACAACCACAATTAAATATTCACATCAAACAGCCCTTCAGTTTCTCTAGGCTTATGGTCAAAGCAGGTCAGTCACATCCCTGTTTTGTAGACAAGTTCTTCTCCTGAATAACCATTAATTTTTGAATATTAAATATGACGTTTTCTTGGGTTTTTTGTTTTGCTGCCATAGAAGAACCAAGGCCAGAAGTCTTAATCACACACCTGGATGCCATTCTGCCATTTTTATATGAAAAGTACTACTGTAAAGATGGTCCCACTGCTGCTGGCTTCGGGCTGAGCCACAGCAAAGCCCTTTTTTTGTCTGGATGAGCTGCTTTTTGTCTGGCTCCACAGAGAGGAACAGCGCAAGGAAGTCTCGTGTCAAGCAGGAATGATGACAGAACAGAAAGAAAAATCTTTTGGTTTTAAGGAAAAACCTGGGGAGATGGCAGAGGGAACTCCCTTGGGCTTTTACATAGGTGTAAAGAAAAATACCTTTTTTTTGGTGGAAACTGAACATGGTCTGTTCATCTTACCAGCTCGTTCCAGCCAACATTTACAACAGTACCACACTGCAGGAAGCAAGCACACATGGAAACAAAACTTTAATCGAGTGGGATCCGAGTAAAGGGCTAAAGACAAAGCTGTGAAATAATGTTACTGTTCTTTAGCATAAAACCCATAATTTGCCAGACTCAAAGTGTGCACTCCTGCAGGAAACAGATACATAAATAGTGAGACAATACAGAGATGTTCTGAATTGATGTTCCACTCAGCTCTCACTCTTACTTAGGAGAGTCGAGATGCCAGGTGTTTAAACGTGTCAAACAAAAAAAATCATAGGTAACAATCATTCCACCCATATTTCAATACTCAGAGATAAAAATCAGGCTTTTCGTTGTTTAGAGAACATTTTCGATTTCTCAGGGATAATGGCTGCCAAATTTTGGTTAGACAAACTGCAGTAAACTTCCAGGAAGAGCTGCAATTTGCACAGCAAAACAAAAACTAAAACAACAATCTATATTTTGTTCCTTTAGGTTTTAAATAATAATAATTATAATGATTTATTGATGAATATAAAACCTTTGTATGTCTTGTGCTGCAACATATACTTAAATTAATAAGAAACCTACCTTCACCTTTCCCTTCACCTGCCCTTCTCGTTTAAAAAGCACAGATAGCTTTGGAAATCCATCCTAATAATGACAGGTTAATTATCATATCAAGAATCCTGTTTTGGCCCCAGTATCACTGCCTTTGTGCAGACCACAAATTAACACTCCCAGATTGCAATTTCTCATCTACCAGCCTGTTCCTGTGTGTCTGTAATTTTAAATCAAGACAAAATTCCACTATGTAACTTTTGCCACACAGGAATACAGAAACTGAAAGAGAGGGGAACAATTGACTGTCACTTAGCAGCCAACTATCCACCAGCTCAACGGTCTGGTTTGCAAATGAGCTTTAAACAGCACATAAAAATCAGAGTAAGCTTTTGGGCTGAGAGACATTTGCTTTCATCCTTTCTGATACAAATGAAGGGGATCATGGAATGGTTTGAGCCGGAAGGGGCATTAAAGCTCATCCCGTTCCACCCCTGCCATGGGCAGGGACACCTTCCACTATCCCAGCTTGCTCCAAGCCCTGTCCAACCTGGCCTTGGACACTTCCAGGGATGGGGCATCCACAGCTTCTCTGGGCAACCTGTGCCAGGGCCTCAGCACCCTCACAGGGAAGGATTCCTTTCCAGTATCCCATCTAACCCTGCCTCTGGCAGTGGAAGTCATTCCCCCTTGTCCTGTCACTCCATCCCTTGTCCCAAGTCCATCTCCAGCTCTCCTGGAGCCCCTTTAGGCCCTGGAAGGAGCTCTGTGGTGTCCCTGGAGCCTTCTCTCCTCCAGGTGACCAGCCCCAGCTGTCCCAACCTGGCTCCAGAGCAGAGGGGCTCCAGCCCACTGATCCGTTTCACATCCTAATGCTGGCAGCCCCAGGGCTGGAGGCAGCTCTGCAGGTGAGGTCTCACCTGAGCTGGGCAGAGGGGCAGAATCCCCCCTCCCCTTCTGCCCACGCTCTGGGATGAGCCCAGGGCACGTTTGGTTCTGGGCTGTGAGTGCACGAGGCCAGCTCATGTCCAGCCTCTCACCCAGCACACCTCCAAGTCCTTCTCAGATACAAACACTGTTTATGGGACAGGCCAAAATCAGTCCTCAATCAAATAAACTAATAATTTGCTTATATTCTATAAGCAGTAGTTACAACTACTACTAGTACTGGTAGTAATACTGTTATAAGATTTCTCCTGAATTGCTAGTTTCAAGTATTAACAAAATTATTCCAGGGGGAGCAACTCCATCCTTGGAGTAAATCCTTGGCTTGCGTACAGATAAAAGTTGGATCTCCTTGATTGAATTATAAAAACCCCAGCACCACTCTGCAGCTCTGAGAGGTGCTTTTTTCTGCTTTCCTGCTGCCGAGGGAACGCTCCATCAGATGCTCTGAGGCATACAAATTGCTACACGCTGCAGCAAATGGACCTTGTTCAAAACCTGCCACTGAAAGAAACACTCCAGAGCAGAATGTAGAAACTTAGCTTTAACAGATACCATCTTTAATGTGGTCACTCAGGTGAGCAGAGCTTTCCGTGGTGCTCATCCTAGGATTTGTTTATGCATACCCTGCACACACCTGTGACCCTTGGGTATTTGACACTTCTCTTTCTCCCCTTGCAATTACAGTCTTAATTTCCCAGTCCTCCCTCTTTTTTTAAGGACACACAAACTGCTTTTCAATTATGATATTCCTTTCATGGAGGGGTATGATTCTTTTATTATTTTTAGGGGTATTATTCTTATTCACTCTCTTCAGACAGGATCACAGACATTACCTCGTGTGGATCTCTCCCCAGGGTACAGCCTACAACAGTACCAAGAGTGTAAACAGAAGTATTTGACCTCTTCTCACACTGAGAGGAGCCAGCAGTCTTCTGTTTTGTCCTGTTTCACTTGAAAAGGAAAACAGTATTGCTTCCAAGTCCAGCTCCTTCTTGCTTACTGTAATAGCTCTCAGTTCCTACCATCTCTGTTGGATCCCATCACACCAAGGAACACTCCTGGCTGTAGGTACCTTTTACACTTTTTTTTTCCTTCTTTTCTAACTCTGTATAGCACTGTGCCTTTTTCATGTAGTTTCAGAAAATGCATCATTTCTATTCTGACTTTTTAGGGAACAATATGAACGTAAACGACACAAATCCTTAATGACACAAAAAGTCATCTAAAACCCTCAGTAAAAAATCTTTCTAGCTAGGACTAGAGGAAGCCTGTTACATGCTGACCTTCACTGATACCCTCTTGAAATCTCCAAATGGTTGCAGCTGCTGTGGTTTCTTTTATGGGTCAACAGCCTTATCTGATTAAGTGCTAAAAGAACCCGTCTCATTACTTTCGGAAGGCAGTATTTCTCCAAGGGTTGTTAATTTAAATGAACATTTGAGTTTCTGTCTTTTAAAGGCTGTTATTTGCTACATCCATTTTCTGAACTTAGAACAGAAGATCCCTTTAACTCCTTTAATCTCCTTGTTAGCCATACCCATCTGTCCTTGCAAGAATCTCACAGGGCAGCAAGAAATGCAGTTGGCAATTGGAAATCAACGTGTCATCATTAGTTTCAAAGTCACACTTTAGCATCCTCAGCTTGAGAGAAAACACAGCTTTTCACCCTTGACTTTTGAAACTTACCTTAATTCTGACAACACTGGAAACTGTGATTATACTAAAAGCATTTAAAAACTTGAAATTAATTTTGAGATATGTATTACCAGGGGTGCTAGCCCAAAGAGAATCCCCAATTAGAAGTGAGTTTCTGAAGGGAATGCACAGCTGAGCATGGACAACATGAGGCAGCAGCACATTACACAGGCAAACTCAAAACAGCAGGAGTTTTCCTGGGATTCCTCTTACTGCAAACAAGGAAAAAGAAAGTGTCCTGGCACAACACCCACTACTTAATTTAGCAACGCCAACACTTTTCAGAATCATTCCTACTGACCCACAAAACTTGTTAATATAGACACAGGCACCAAAACTGAGCTGAATCCACTGGCTTTGCTCACTTGGAATTCAGAGTATCCTCATCTGCACTACAGCTTATCTTTTTAAAATAAAAAATGGCATGTCTCATCAGGCCACACCTGTCACGAGGAGTGAGCAAGCTCCACACTGGTAAAAAGAAAGCAGAAACAGCAGAGCAGCACAGAACCCCTTTGCATTTGTGACATTCAGTGCTCCTGACAGGGCTCAAGCCACCGGGGGGCAGGTATTTGTCAGGTAGCAGAGAAGTCAAACACCAAGGAAAGAGACTTTGTTCCCCAAGAAGTCTGTGATGGGGAGGCTGAACTGAGTGAAGGACTCGGTGCATAATCCGGCCAACGGGAGAGAACGGCACTGATTTTTATTTATTTATTAGGGAGCAGCTGGTGCAGTTGGACCCCCAGAGTGCCAGCCTGGAGCAGAGCATGGGGAGCCACCGGGGGAGGCCAGGGCTGGCAAGGGACCCGGCACAGCACGAGGAGACTAGGGATCCTGCTCTCCTCTGAGAGGGCAAATACAGGCAGCCAAGTGGGAGAAAACAGGAATAGCACGCGGGCACGTACAGCACATTCAGCATAAGTCCATGCACTGTGTGCTTGAGTTTGTATTTGCGGCACATTTGGGACTAAGAACCTGCACCCTAAGGATTTTTATACTAAAACAATGAGCTTGTGATGCTTTGTCTTAATGTTTTCGTAGTTACTCATAACTAGGTGAAGCACTCTACCGATTCCACTGTTCCAACACAGCAGCAACTTCCTGTAAACTGATGAATCCCCAGTAATGAGCAAAGTTTGCCTTCACTTCCCCACTGCCTCACAGGAATCAAGCTGTTAAAGACGAAACCTCCTGAAGATGGGCAAGGTCCCAGTCAGTCAGGCAGCCAGTTGTATTTTGGCTTAGGACAAGCCAGCACAAACTCTGGGATGGTTTACGAACAACACACAAGTATGAGTGAAAAACTATTTAACATGATGCCTATCTAGCAATTATTCTCTTCCAACATTAGAGTGATAGTAAAACTAAAATATCTTCAATGTTTCTTTTCCTTCCCCAGGATTACTCAAAAAGCTGTTGAGAACATGATATAAATTCTACAGAATTTCGTTTAACTGAACAATAAAATAAAGCAAGATGTGAAGAAAAAACAGGCACAGTCAAAAGAGGAAGTAGTAATGTACACAGCTGTAGAAATTACACCAGAAGGTACTATGGGCTTGGTAGTTGGACTCCTGGCTTGCACTACAACATCCCAAATCGGATGGTGCAGACACTGAAAGATCTGAACGATGATGGTGCTGCTTCAAACCCACCCACAGAGAAATAATTCTGAAAGCAGAAATACTGTACTCAGGAGCACCTGTACTCGGGAAAACTTACTGAAGCCTAACAGCTGTGCTCCTTGAAAAAGATTCTCCCTTCACTCAGATACACTGAAATATTCAGAACTGCACAAATTAAATTACAAAATTAACTGAAGTGCAAATGAAAATGAAGGAATCATATGCTGATACAGTTACCAGCAATTTACAAAGCTTCAGCTCTGAGCTCTATACACAGAGGAAAGATGTTCTTTGCCTTGTTTTTCTGCTGATGCCCTTACTGAGATTTGTCTTTATACACACATTGTTAAATTTGATCAGTTGCAAAGTAATAAAATAAATTGCACCTTTTTTTTTTTCTTAGCATCACAGAAAGGTTTTAGAAACACACTTTGTAACAGCACTACTGTGGCCAGCAGGACCGGGGCGGTGCCCATGCCCTGTGCTGGGCACTGCTGAGGCACCTCCCATCCTGTCTCCAGTTCTGGGGCCCTGAACTCAGGAAGGACATTGAGGGGCTGGAGCAGCAGGAGCAGCTGAGGGAGCCCTGAAAAGGAGGCTCAGAGGGGACCTTCTCACTCTCTACAACTCTGACAGGAGGGCGCAGCCAGGTGGGAGGGTCAGTTGGGATCTGCTCCCAAAAAACAAGCAACAGGATGAGAAGAAAAGGCCTCTTTGCTGTATTAAGGTAAGATTTCTTCACTGAAGGGTGCCTGGCAAGGGGTGGAATTGCCATCCCTGGAAGTCTTTAAAAGATGAGCAGATGTGCAGCTCCCCTGTCCCATGCCACTCCATCACATGTTATTTTCAAGAGCCTCAACTGCAAATTCACAGCTGAGCAACTTTGTATATCCAGAAAGATGATGGAAATGCGTGGAGCCAGGCAAGGAATTAGTTTGTAGCTTCAAGTGTCTCTGAACACTGGATTCCTGACTCCATAAAAGTGAGAGTTGGTGTGTATTCATCATAGAAGTTACCTGAGGACTGTCACTGATCACTTCAGGAGCTTGTTCTACCTGCCCAAGCCAGCACTGAAACACTGACTGATGGGTCAGTGAATGCTTTTTATTGACTACTACTATTGTACATTCTTCCCGTGACCCCGAGCTCTGTGGAATATAAAACAGTGTATTTTGTCACTATTTCAATTGATTAGAACTAGCATGTCTTCCTGAAAACTAAAGAAAAAAAAAAAGAACCAAACCCCAAATCTAAAACAGATAGCTAGAAGGATATTTAGGATAACAAGGCAGAAACTTAAAGATAGGATAATAAAAAAAAAAAAAAATACAAATTTCTTACTCTACGGGTTTTTTGACTTTCCATTTCAGGACCCAAAATCAATAGTCCAATAAACACCATAAAGCCCATTAAACTAGAGTCATCATTCTATGGCTCGAGCATAGATTTTACTTTGGAACTTCATAGATGTTTTGCAACTTGCTGAGAGGTTCATGTTCTTATCACGGAAGAAATAAATTCATCCAGCTAGCTGAATTTCCATCACAGTATCTGTGTGAAGTACCATTAAATCTTAGCTCAAGAGAAAGGTAATGATTGTTTGTAAGACACTAGACCACTGATCATCTTCACTAAGCAAAGCACATACGTCAGAAGTATGTCCTGAAATACTGGGGGGGAGAAGGAGATCTTGTGTTCAAGCTGCAATTCACCTTTAGCACAGGACTCACCACTCTGAGATAAGGCACTGGAGCTGTTTGATGCCATGTAGGTTCCAGTATCCAAGTGAAATTACTAATGGCATCTATGGCTGTCCATCACTGGAGCTGTCTGGACAGTGCAGCTCAGCAGTAGCAAGCAGGCTGTGACCCACTGCGGTGCATTCCATGATTCCACATTTTCCAAGGGACCTGACTCCTGCTGACCTCCCAGAGTTTTAGGATTTCAAAGAGCTATTGATGCCCACAGAAGCAGCTGCAAGAGCAGCACGATTTATGGAGAACTCTGGGGGTGGGGGGTACAAGAGACACTGAGGCTGCATCTGGAGTGGCCTCCACTGATGAGCTTTTGCAAGACTAATTATCCCCTCACTGTTATTCCATGTTGGAAGTTTTGTTGATTTCTTTAGCGCCTCTGCTTCCTGCAGCTTCAGGAAATGTATCCTCCCTTCTCTCCCTACCTCTCCCAGACTACACAGACAACACTGCTCACAGAACCACGGAATGGGTTGGGCTGGAAGGGTCCACACTGGCTCCTCTGACCCCAGCTCCCTGCTCAGCAGGGCCATCCCAGAGCACAGGGCCCAGGATTGTGTCCAGACAGCTCTGGAATATCCCCTGTGAAGAAGACTCCACAGCCTCTCTGGACACTGGTCACTGCTCAGTCACTGCACTGGAAGAATTTCTGTGTCATGTTCAGGTGGAACTTCCTGGGCATCAGTTCTCATGTGACATTTTCAACACAGGCACTGGCAGCTGCGGTGCTGAGAAAGCTGCTTCCCACCCAGGAGGAAAGGGTTCTGAAGGAAAAGGATCAAAGGTTCCTGTAATACATGTGAAGATTCACTGAGATAAAATATGCCACTTTATAGCAGAGAGCAGAAGTCTGGAGAAAGGAAAACTAACCAAAATACCCAGAGAGTCTAGAAATATCATTTAACTAAGATACCTCAATTTTTGGTACAACTGTTTTGAGCATCACTGGGAAAATTTAATAACATCTTACAGTAAACCAACAGAAACCCAGACATTTTGAACATTAAACTGTCTGCAACATTCAGTCTGTGATCTTGACATTACATTTAAGAAGGGAAATACTTAAGTTTTTGTTTAGCACTTCTGAGGGTGAGAACACAAAATACCACAAAAGGAAGATCCAGTGAGAATTCAATTTCCATACTCAATTTGCTGCAGTGAGATCACCAAAGTCCAACACTTCCATTAAAAACTGAAAGCTATTCCTGCATAACCAAAGACAAAACCTTCACCATGGGAATCAGCTGGGACATCTGCACGGTTTTGAAGCAGAACATCACACAATCGAGAGCCGCAGTTTGAATTTACAAGAAAAAAAGGTCTCTTTCCCTTACTTTGATGTGCTGAGAAGTTAACAAGACAGTCACTTCAAAGATACCTTATTTCACTGAAGGACCTTCAATTATGCTCTCCACTGGACAAGGATTCCTCATCCCAGCAGTCTCAAGTTATTGGGCGGCACAACTTGAAAGCCATCTGTGCTCAGAAAAACCCCAACTAAGACAAACATGTTGCCCATGGAACAGATCCTGTAATACATGCTTTTCCTCCTCTATTTAATGCACTCTTTTGCATCTGTGTGTTTCTGTAAAGAATAAGCCACGTTTTTTACTACTGCTGTTGCAGTTTATTTCATGGTTATTAAAAAGTGCTGGATGTGGCACTTGGGGACAAGGTTTGGTGGGGGCCTTGGCAGTGCTGTGCCAAGGGTTAGAGTGATGATCCTTAAGGCCTTTTCCAACCAAAGTGATTCTATGATTCTATTTAAAACTTACAAGATACAGTCAGTTTTACCCTTAGAGATTGAGTGGAGCATAGAAACCATGTGCTACATGTTTTCCATAATGTTTTTTTCTCCTGTGGTCATGGAAGCCAAGGGAATCCATGGTCCAGTTCTAAGGAGTCACAAGTAAAGCCTGAAAATCGCAGGTTTGGGAAAGGGAAAGCAGAGTTATACAACTGCACCCTAAGGGATAAACATTAAAAGGTGACATAAATCTCATTTTTTAATTTGCAAAGAACACAAAAAGTTAAAAGCAGACTCTGAAAGGTCTTTTTTTAAAAAAATAAAAACCAGCCCAAATGCCGAGTTTGGCATGGTGAGTTCTGTTACACACTACAACAATAAACCAAATATCTCACAAGTAAACATTTTAGCTATTCCTCTCAAAAAACTACTTTTCACCCAAGTGGAAGTTCTGAAATTATTCATTCAGACTGAAATGTGGGTTTTCAGATGGAATTTTTTTTGAGGAAACAATAAGAACATTTTAGTTAGAATCATTGAATCATTACGGTTGGAAAAGCCTTTTAATATCATCAAGCCTAACCCCCAATCCAGCACGACCACATTCATCACTAAACCATGGATGGCCCCAAGTGCCACAGCCATGTGCTTTTGATCACTTCCAGGGATGGTGACTCCACCATGGCCCTGGGCAGTCCCTTGCAATACTTTACAAATCTTTCCATGAAAATTCTTTTCCCTAATATCCAGTCTAAATCCAAATTAGCTTACAGCTCATCAAATAATTATTTCCGAAGTCAACAGAACAAAAAAGATTTAGGCAACTCTTAAAATAACTGAATTTTGGTTTTAAAAGGCTGTATTATTAATTATTGCTTTAGCCTTTATCACAAAAGTAAGTAAATGCATGAACAGGAAACAATCGGTTTTTATAAAACAAAAGGGAATTTGTTATCATCTTTTCAGGAGTCTTTCACATTCCAGACTTCCTTAAAAACAAAACCCAAGAGACTAAGCCTGATCTTTACATCGACACAGTTTTCCTGGAAGCAATTTCTATACTCTTAGATACTGTAATGGGGAAGGTAAAAATGTTCTCTGTGTCCTTGTTTTAAAACCTGCCATTTTTCAAGCAGCACGTATTTCTTTAAAAACTGAGGAAAACTTGTAACGAAGTTTGGAAGAAAACCAGCTGTAAAAATAAAACAAATTTCACCTGCTCTGCAATGGGCTGTTTTTCATTTTCAGCACTATGTACTAATGTAAGTCTACACGCAGTAATTTAACTAGCAACAAGTTTTACATCAATCTGACAGCCTTATTGGCCTCTGTGGGAAAGGGAAACAAAGAGGAGGTAGCTAATATGATGTATTCAAGCTTTCTGCATCTCTCCCCTGTCTTTTCAAACTTCATCTTTGTGTTGAAAGGACCTGTGGACTTCCAAAAAACCTAGTTAACTCTTTATAGCTTATCACTCATCAATTGTGTCCATTCGAAAGCCTTTTTTAAATGAGTCAAATTCTCAATCGAATGCTCTGGTTTTAAAAAAATTAGTAGAATAACCAGGATGACAGGTTCTTCTCCTCATGTAATCTCATTTTGCTCAGTTCTGATAGTAAGAAAACAAGTACAAACCTGATAAAAGAAAATGGACAAGGGAACTTTCTGCTCATAGATTAGTTCCTTTGTTCATTTGTATAGAACAGACAACAGCTGCTTCACTGACTCTTACAGGCAGACTCAGATTTAATGCTACAGGCTGTTTTCTGCTGGTAGCTAAATAGCTAGAAGAAAGCACTTTGATTGCCAGGAAAAAGAACCTCACCACGAGGTCACTGTAAAGTGCAAGCCTAAAAGCGAAAACCTGTATAAATTCACTGTTTTGGGATTAGCTCCCAGGAAAAAAGGTCAGTTGATTTACCACCTCCAGCCAATAGTCTTTAAAAAGCAACAGTTTCCCCAAGAATTGCTAAAGGCAAGGAGTTCTTAATATGAAAAATTACAAAAATAAGAATTTTCAATAATCACAGCAGATTGTTTCTCTAGTTTTGTCTCTCCATTCAATCAACCCAACAAGTCTTTGGGATGTATTACAACTTTCAGGGATACTATGTCACACGCTGGGATAGCACAGACCAGCCAAGTCCAGATTAAATTCCCAGCTCACCTCTGGAATGATGAGGATCTCCATAGCTGTTCATCACCACACAACATTTTCATGGCCTTAGTTCATTCAGGAGTTATAACATTTGTTTGTATTTTACTTCCAAAGAAACAGACTGTATTACTTTCACATACAAGAGGAGGAAAACTAGGTCTAAAATATGACAAACCCAGAAATGAAAGCAACAAGCTAGTTTCAGGCTAATAGTAATAGATTCTCTGAAATCATGTTCACAAAAGCTAAGTAGAAGTGCTAGCCAGCTAAAGAGGAGAGACAAAATACAACCTTAATTCCTTTAACTGAGTGGTGCAGGAAAACAAACTGTAAACACAAATATAAGAGCTGTCGAGAATTGTCATAGCTCCATTAATTTCCACTTTCCACCTGGAAATGTTCTTACCCTGATGCTTAGATATGAATATCTGCTTTGTCTCTCTTCTACTGAATTTAAAGTAGCTGTGCTGCTAGTTCAGGCATTAAAGTTAATGTAAATTTACTTATTCTCATTTGATCTGTGAAAAATGAGTGTAAGCTTCTCTACTACAATGCCAATCTGTTTTGGGCTTGTTTGCTTTTTAAAAATTGTAACTATAACGCAACACTTCGCAAACTCCTGAGCTCTCCCTTCTTCTTACAAATAGAAGAAGCACCACCTGAATTAAACACCCTGCTGGAAAACCCTGATGTCTGTTACAACACAGGGAACATACAGTCAGTGGGCTATGGAGACAATTAAGCAAAAATGGTGAACCTTCAACTTTCAAGTTCATCATTAAGAAAGCCTCAGATTACTTACTAAGGCAGATTATGTCAGACACAGAAAGTAAGATGATCAACATTAATTTAATTATTAAGACTTTGTTATTTAGAAGCAATGTGAAGCAGCCATACAGCCTGTGACAGATTGATGAAAAATATAACAAGCGGAGTGTTACTGCTTTAAAGAAAACCTGTTACAGTGAAAAATGATCCCACCATTCTACTCTTACAGAGGAAAATAAAATACATCTTCTCCGTCTTCACCACAGTGCCTGTGCTGAAATGGAAACGTACCACCCATGCAGTGTCCGAAGAACAGAGTGGTCATTTTTAAAAATTAAAACTCATTACTGATCATAACCAAGTGCATTCTTTAAATTTAGTCTTAATAAAATACTACTGCCCATTAATACCTGAACATACTGGCAAACCAGTGCTGGCAAACCAGTGCTACAGCTCTGCTCAAAGAGCCACATAACCTCTATCCTATTTGTGACTCCTGCCAGGAGTGGGTGCCTAGGGGAGAATGGGAACTGCTGCCCCCCAGATGCTGCCCCCCACCTCAGAGACTTCCTGAGCTGGCTATATGTTCTGGGAACTCCAGAAACCTCTGTTCCACGAGCTTTGTCTAATCTCCTGTTATGCCTCTGCAAATAGCCACAATAGAGGAGTGGCCAGTCTTTTATGTTTGCTTTCAACATGCCTCTTGTTGGTTTAATTTCACCCCTTCTACATCTTCCGTTAGAAGAGACAGCAAAAAAGAATCAAACCAATCCTTCCCCCGCAAAAAGCCACCAACAAAACCAAACCAAACAAACAAAAACAACAAAAACAAACCTAACAAAACAAAAAAAAAACCACCACTGAAAAAGCCCCCAACCACTTTTCAGTCCTCCTAATGATTTCTAGAGCCACCTGTATTCCAGGCTGAAAACCCCTGGCTTACTTGGTTGTTCCACATAAAGCAGCATTTGACCCTGTTGCTGCTCTCCAGACAGCTTATGGATCCAATGGATTGTCCTGGAGGTTGGCAAAGCATGGATGTATCCAGTGATGTCGCTGCTTTGTCCTCTAGTCCTTTATTAAGAATTCTTCATATTTAATTTACATTTTTTTCCCAGCATAAAGGGTTGAGCTGATGTTGTCACACAGCCCCCCTCACAATCTCAGAAACATTACTCTGAGCAGTAATGACCAGCTCAGAGCTCAAAGTTGCTCCCTGAAGTCTTGAAGTACTGAGGAAATATTAAGGCAAGTATTATGCATCACAATTAGTAATTAAGCTGCTTTGGCTCCAGTTTTTGAGTCAACATGAGCTGATCTTGGCGACTCAGTACTATTCCTTTCATCCATTTATTCCATACTCCCAAACCACATAATCTCTGAGGAGACATTTAGATTTGAGACAGATCTGCTAAATCCCTCACAAGGAAGGATTCCTATGTGAGAACTATATGGACACAGGTAAAAGTAATTACTTTATTAGAACAACATTATTCTTGTTAGGAAGGGTGGGGAGGCCCTGGCACAGGCTTCCCAGAGAAGCTGTGGCTGCCCCATCCCTAGAAGTGTCCAAGGCCAGGCTGGATGAGGCTTGGAGCAACCTGGGATAGTGGAAGGTGTCCCTGCCCAGGGGGTGGGGCTGGATGGGCTTTCAGGCCATGTTCCTTGTTCCTTGTCTGATTACCTATGTATCATATCTAGTACCAGCTTTCTTGTTCTTAAGTGACCTTGCCAGCTTCCCGAAGCCAGGGGCACAGTCTGCCTACATAAGCAGGGTTTGCAACTGCTTCCCATTCAGAGATCTCTCTGCAATTTTCTTGCAGCAGGTGTACTTTATTTCTAGTATATTATCATCTTCATTTTAACAATTACGCCTAAAACCCATTAAAGTGTATTTGAAAAGAGAAAAGAAAACCTATGAGGTATTACTGATAATGGTTTAAATATCTACAGTGCCTTAATAGCATTAAAAATACCAATAAAAGAGGACAGTAAAAAGTAAGTTCTTGGCCTTATCTTATTAAAAAGATTAGACAAATGCTTCACAGATTAAAAACTGAGGAGATATTTATGCAAGGATACGTGAAAAAGTCTCAAAGCCACAAGATTAAGAAGTTAAATTCAAAGGGAGAGAGGAGGGGTGTTTGAGAAAGCATGAAAGCATAAAGAAAGAAATACTGGGAACAGAACAGTTCGGAAAACTTCCTAGAGAACTAAAGGAAATTAAGGTAGACTCCCAGCTACGTAAGAGAGGTCTCAAAAGCTTTATAGATGAAAAGAGCATGCAACCACTCACTGATAACTTGAAGCAAACAAAAATTCTACTCCAGTGAGCCCAACGGCATCAGATAAAGATGATCCCATCAGGAGTGGAGCAGCCCCTTACTGGTGGTAGCAAAGAAGGCAATTAAATAATCAAAGTGTAACTTTGAATGCAGGATACCTTTCTGTGCACAGCTGAAGGTAGAGAGCTAGAAAGAATCTAAATGGAAGCCAGGGAAAAAATGACACCGGGGACAACCATTGTAGATGATGGGAGAGATAATGGTGACACTACAGCTGAGCAGAAGAATTCATAACTGAACGTGTCCAGATAACAAACATCACTGGCTGTGGATGGTAATATGCTGAAGGTGGGATAAGAAGTGAGGGACACAAGAGAGTTTTCCAGAGGAGATACAGAGCTCTGCTTTGCCTTTGTTATCAGGAGCTGTCAGGCCAGAAGTGCTGGAGATGCGAGATGAAATACACGCCTGAACAGAGGCAAACAAACCCTGGGCTGACGAAACGAACAGATTTGCAACTCATCTGCATAAAATAGCACCTGACCGTATCTGAGGAGAGGAGGTCACCCAGTGATCTGACTCACAGAGAGGAGACAGTCAAAAGCAACACAGCATTCCTACAAACTACAGAAGGAGCAAAGAAAATATCTACAAAAATGAAGATGCAAGGAGCTGGGACAGTAACTGCAGAGACAGGGGACTGTGCAATAACAAGGGAATAGAAACTATTGTAGAAGGGTGAAGGACTGATCAGCTTTACCTATGAGAAAGCATGTGGCAAAGGCTGCAATCTTTGATCAAAAAATTTTATTTTAGTCTTGCTGAAGCAGTTTCTGTTGTTAAAAACAGAAGGAAACCAGACTATGGCGCACTTCGCAGTAAATTTGAGGAACCCAATATATTTTTAGACCATATTAGTATGGAGGGAAAGTCAAAAAAAAAAGAAGAAATGTGGACTAAGAATAAGTCACAGCGACAAAAGAAAGTAGCTGGACAGGATGAGGAGACGGATCTGAGCAGTGTGTGACTAAACCTTAACGAAAACTAGAAGCAGTAGCTGTTCCTGAGAAGAGATGGGAGAAAGATATCTCCTCTAGTGAGCTGTGAAAGGAAACAGATGCAGAGGGAGACCCTGGCACTCAGCTGGGTTTGGCAGGCTGATGGAAACACATAAACCATAAATGAAGTACTTGACTGTGAAGGAAGAATAACAAAAAATGAAATGAAGGGATTAGGGAGTCTGTATGTTAAGAATACAAACTCACCTGTATAAGGAAAACAGCTGTGCTGGAACAACAGTGCCAGTCAGGAGCCTGGGGGAGAAGGGTTACACAGCAGGAGGAAAGGAGGAGAAACCAGAGTTAACAGTACGAAATACAAAGTCATTAAAGGTACTTGGCAAGGTGAGGCAGAAGGAACTATGAGACACCCTGAAATTAAAAAAGATTAGTTAGTCACTTGAAGATACTCTATACATTATAAACTAGGGAGAGGAATAATTCTGAAAAAAATGTGAATCATGAAGAGAAATAAAAGTCTCTCAGTGCAAGCAGGTGGAACCACCAAAGAATCTGCTACATGAGAAAAATCCAAATTACAGTGCCAAAAAAAGGAAGGATGGAGCAAAGGGCTAAATAGCCAAGGCACCAAGATGAGGGACTGAGGACTCACATTGAAGCCAAAAACTGTTTGGGTCCTCAGATGATGTCCCAGGTGCCCTCTGGAGATGTGCATCAAGATTTGT
The DNA here is from genome assembly GCA_013397975.1 of Machaerirhynchus nigripectus. NCBI lineage: Eukaryota > Metazoa > Chordata > Aves > Passeriformes > Dicruridae > Machaerirhynchus > Machaerirhynchus nigripectus. The sequence goes on along the minus strand of VZRQ01003248.1, from coordinate 106,770 downwards.
ACATCAGAACCGGGGAGAGCCCAAGAACAGCCCCAAGTCAGAGTGGCTCTCACTTCATCAGCCTACAAGAGGCAAAATGATAAATAAGACTCTTTAGTGAGTGACATTGATCTTCAGGAATATGCAAGAACTCATGTGCTAGTGATGGCATGGCTGATGAAATCAGGGAAGCTGTGCAGTTTACACGAGCCAGTGTCCAGTTCTTTGTCTCCAAACTCATCGTCCTGTCATTCACTCGTTTACCTTCCTGCTCAAATCACATGTCCTGTCCTGGACTGCAAAATGAGCCTTCTTCCCTCTTCAGAGTGAAATGTACTGTTTGTCTCAAACACATTCTGCTAGGAATAACGAGCCTGGAATTTACAGGTGTTTTCCAATCCCAGAATGGCTTGGGTTGGGAAGGGATCTTAAAGCCCATCCCATCCCACCCCCTGCCATGGGCAGGGACACCTTCCACTACCCCAGCTCGCTGTAAGCCATGTCCAACCTGGCCTGGAATACTTCCAGGGATGGGGCAGCCACAGCTGCTCTGGGCAACCTGTGCCACGGAATCACTGCCCACACAGAGAAGAATTTCTTCCCAACACCTCATCAAATCCTGCCCTCCACCAAGTCGAAGCTGCTACCCCTTGTTCTAACAGTACAGTCCCTGCACTGAATGTATTTCCTCATCACCAAAGCAAGATTTATTACAATAGCACTTCATTAGCAAGCCTTAGAGAAGAAATGCAGCACTGCAAATCAGAAAGCCCTAAGCTCAAGATCCTAGAGCCATTCTCTTGAATGTCTTTGTGACTTATTAGTCCAAATTCGCAAACCACATCGGGCCACACCACATCCTTACTGAGTTACCAAAAATTTTTCTTGAGGAAAAGCCCCATAAAAATCAATAATCCCTACCAAGTAAGATGCTATTCAGCCTGAAAAGGGGCCAAACAATATTGCAATACCTGCATTAGTGTCCTACTGCAATCCCCTCACACCAATGGGATACAAATAAAGTTTAAGAACAAATTTGGTTTTACATACCTGATTGCTTGTAATTCCAACCTGAAACCCATCAGGTTAGTGATAGCTCTTGTGGAGCAATTCAGGGAAAACCTTTTATTACTGGTTCTAAAATGAATCCAAATTCACACTGGTATTGAAAGATATCACTTCTCTATCACACTTTGCTTACTTGGTAACAGACAATCTTTCTTACCACTATCTTTTAAAGAAATTTTTTTAATTAGCCTCTTGGATGATTTGCTGTACGCTGATACACCATTTTTATACGCTCCAAGAGTAAAATCTGAAAAAAAAAATCTCTTGGATTTTTCTCCCATTTCACTAAATGGATCAAGATTATCCCTGTGTTCCACAAACAGCAGCATTTAAAAGGAGTGATGAATAGCTTGATACATAAAACTTTAATCAAAAAACAGAAGCTGTAGATTTACACTGGTGTAAATGAACCTCATCAGTCACTCCCAGAATTGTTGTTTAAATCATTTAGCTAAAGAGCAAGACCATATTAATCTACATCAACAAGTAGGAGAATAATAGAGGTCTTGGTGGCTGTTTAAACTGTATTTACAGCTGTTCTGCATGACTAGAGCAGTACAAAACAAGCAGTGCACACCAGCTAATCTGCCTCATTCATTCCTTCTTTATTTTGACTAGTGTAATTTGTTTCACAACATTTTTGCTTTAACGTAATTCTGTAGTGAACGGGATACAGAATGCTCCATTGTGTCAATAAAGTCATCCAGAGTCCGAGCCCTTGGTACAGCATCCTGCTGGTGAGCAGGGGGAGGAGAGGGCACATTTCCTCTGTGGAATTTTATGTGTAATTAAAATGTGCAAGGATTAGCGGCGGGGCGGGCACACAAAGCTCAGCAGCTCCTGGGGGTTTCTTCCAGCTTCTAAAGGTTTCACTTCCTTCAAGTCAAGCCTGCTTTCCCTCCAGCATCCTGCTTTTCTACACTACTTGTGGTCCGCTCACTTAAAATAAAAAAACTGCTGCGAATCTACCAGACATTCTAGTTTTCCCTCTTTTTATTACAGCAATGGTACTCTATGTTTAAAATCAGTTAAGTGCTGCCTGCCTTCTGTTCACCAGCAGGGTTTTTCCTCTGAGACTACTATTAAACTCCCTCAGTAAAGCAGTTGGCTCCAAGAACATATGGGAACAGGGCATTGAGCACTACCTCTCTCCCTCTCTCTCTCTGAAGTCCACTGGAGCAATCAGCACTACTTACTCATGTTTGCTTGCTCTGGAGCCAGGCTGAGACAGCTGGGGAGAAGAGAAGGCTCTGGGGAGAACTTAGAGCCCTCCCAGCGCCTAAAGCAGCTCCATGAGAGCTGGAAAAGGACTTTGGACAAGGGCCTGGAGTGACAGGACAAGGGGGCTTCAAACTGCCAGAGGCAGGGTTAGATGGGTTCTTCCCTGTGAGGGTGGTGAGGCCCTGGCACAGGGTGCCCAGAGAAGCTGTGGCTTCCCCATCCCTGGAAGTGTCCAAGGCCAAGCAGGATGGGGCTTGGAGCAACCCAGGATAGTGGAAGGTGTCTCTGACCACGGCAGGTCCCTCTAAGGCCCCTTCCATGATTTTACTACTGTTTTCTGCTCAGTATCAATTGCCCTGCAAAGACCTTCTCACTGCAGTACCAGAGCAAGGAAGGACACAATTGTTACACCTAACTATGCCAGGGCTTTTTTCTTATTCCTATGAGAGCAGAAGTCATAAGACTTACCTGGATACTGTTTTCTTACAGACTCAGTTCCCCTTTTATAAGTGGCAAAGAAATTCCCATCACATTTAAACTCTTTGAGGCGAAAAATGAAAATGTGTCACTATGAAAAAGGAATGCTTCCACAATGCTTTGGGTATTAAGATATCAAGACACTGACATCAAATTACTTCCATCTCTTACAAAAAATTGTACAGACAACTGATCCTTTCCCTCCCCTGCCAAAATGCACACTTCACCTCTGTAAAGAAATACAGTGAAATCAGATGGAATCTGCAAAATTAAATAAACCAAATGACATAAACAAAATGACATACTACAATTAACGTTGTTGAAAGTCATCACATACCTTACAAAAACCTTCTGGTTTTAACTTCAATTATTTGGAAATAGTTTTGTAAAAATACTGATGCCTTGGGTTTTAACTTTTATTTCAAATCCTGCATTGCCTCGTGTGTAACTCTGAAGTTTCTTGTAGCCTGCCAGCTGCTGTTCTCTTAGGCCAGACAGACACAACAAAGCCTCTCCGAGCTTGTTATTCAAGGACACTCAGACTGTCCTAGGCCCAAAGGTGTAAACTAGGGCCTCTAGAGAGGTGGAGAAATTGAAGAAGTTACATCATTAGCTAAAGTTTTAATTGGCGAATTTATGCTGATATGCAAATGGACCAAACCTATAAAAGTGTGAAGAACTCGTGACTTGCTGTCTGTCTTGGGGCCCATTTTGGATGTGGCCTCTGGCTCCCCAGGGTGTAGCTTTGAAGGCCTTTCAAATAAATACCTACCTTTGTTCCCTTACTCCTGTTTAGTCTCTGTTTCTAGGTAGCCACTCAAGGCATCAACACCAATGCTCCATTTAACAATAAATTACTAACTTATTTGGGAAGCAGCTAGAGATTTTTTCAAAGCAGGCTTTATTATTGATTAATGGAAAGTTCTGCTCAAAATTGATGCAATAATACAGTCCAGAGACTCGGCTATTGGCAAACTGCTGTGTGAAGACAAACACTGCATCCTAATGGCCTCAAAAGGAAGGAGTATTCTCATAAATGTGATTACAGAATCAGGGCCTACAACACTACCAGTTGTTTTCAGTGAAATAGTACATTTCTCATGGCTGCATGATGTATAATGGCATTCTATATTTATATTTTAATAAAGTTATATGTTAATTAATCTTTCATTGTACATTTTTTCCTTCCTTTTCCCCCTCTACCTCCCTTTTTTAAAAAATTCATGGCTTTATTCTTCACATATTCTAAGCAGCTCTGCAGTCAAAGTTTTATAATTATTACCAAACAGTTACTAGAGATGCCTTCTAGAGATGCCTTCTGGTTTAAGTACTGCATAAAGCCAGGCAATTTCAGATGCTATCTTATGGCAAACAGTATGAAAAGAAAAAATTCCTTTTAAATATGCACTGGTACATATAAATGGAAATTCTGAGGAGTTTAAAGCTCCTGGGTTAGTGACCTGCGTGAGCAGCGCACTCTGTGTATCAGAGATGCAAATCCTGTGCAACAGCTGCACTACTCTGAGAGGTTTTCAATAGCAACCCTACAGCAGAAATTAAACCCCAAAGATGTTTAGAGGCATCTGTGGACACACTTGGCAGACAGGCAGTGGCAGTATCCATATGGCTCCCCACAGATCCGGGAGTATCAGCTTTTCCCACACTAACACCTCCCGTCCCCAGCTCTCCTCAGTTCTGCACCAAGCAAGGATTACAAAAACCATCTACAGGGAACTTACATTCATCCAGGAGTCTGTGGGGTATTTCACATGCTCCTCTTGCACTAAGCAGTGGAAGGAGCAGAGTGAGCCCAGCCTGGCTGCAGCCCAGCTTAGCCCTGACCACTTGAAACACCAACTGCAATTTCTTTTGGTGTCTGCTGGAAAAGAAGCGATTTCTCATCTTCTTTTGTTCCAGAGACCTTTATAGCAGGCCAGTAATTTCGTCCAACTTTAGTTTAATTGTAGCTGGAGCTCCAGGTAATTGAGAGTCTAATTCACAGGCTTTAATAAAACTGGGGTCTTTGAGGTTGTGCTGCCGGTAAAGCACTACCTACCAATTTAAAAAATAAGTTCCAATTTAAAAAATAATAAAAAAATGCAGGTGATAAATCAGAATTTTGTGGGCTAGACTATCGCTTGACAGCTGCAAAGATTTCACTTTCAAAATATAATCATTTAGGTGTAACACCAACATATGCTTTCCTGGTGACTAAGCAAGAATTATGAGGAGATGAGTCAAAACTGCTGCACAATTAAATAACTCACCACTCTAACAGAAGAGACAGGGAGGTGGGAGAGAGAAAAGCCCATTATTAAGAGTTGTTGTATGTATATTGGAATAGCAAGCAGAAATTGCATTTTAACTCCGCAAACGAAAAAAAAAAAATTAAAAATCACCCTTACTCTCAGGTTATAATTTTGCCTGCTCTCCTGTAGGTTGCTGAAGACCAGCAACAAACCACTGCCAAAGCATTTCAGCAAAGTTTGAAGTCTAAACTGTAAGAGCCATGCTGAACATTAATGTGGACATGTTTAACTAAAGATGCCTTCCCCCCCCCACTTTTAGACCACTGAGATCTCCAGGTTTTGGCAGACACTACAGATATACCCCATCAATTGTACAGATCATGACATACTGCAATAAGAATAATTCTCTGTCTTCCCCCCAATATCCCCACTGCCGTTTCCGTGAGCTCTGTACTCTCGACAATAAAGGTCTTATGAAAAAATGCACTGATCTTTTTTTCTCTCTTTTCTAATTGCTTTAAAAAATGTGAAGTGGTTTAATTTTAAGTATACACACAATAGAAATTATTATCTCGATGTCAAGTTGAAACCACAGCTTTCCAGAGAGGAATAACAGAGACACATCGTACAAGACCAGAACAGATGAGTCCATTCTCTCTGGTATCCTGAGCTCCCTTTAACCTGTTGCTTCCATTGGCATATGAGCAACTTTCCAGCAAAGAAACTGCACAGTTTACTGGCACTTTTGACATTTCTTGCCCGTTTTCTCCAGCCTGGAATTGCTGACCACTGTGCACATGGAGAGCATCCATGGTGACTCTGTTGGGTTGGGGAGATCAGCACGGACTCAGGGACAGGATTTTACTGCCTTATACAAACGAAAGAGGAAAAATTGCCCAGAGAGTTATAATGCCTTAGACCTGTAACACTGTTACATCTTCACTCTGATCACTCAACACTTAATCCAGTTGGGTGCTGAAAACTTCCAAGGAGAGAGACTGACAGGTTCTCCAGACTTTCTGTCCCAGTGCTTGGCTGCCCTAGAGGGTATAAAAAGTCTCTCCTAATAAACCTCCAACCTCAAGCCTTTGACCTCCAACTACAGAGATGTTCTTCATGGTCTGCGTTACGGAATCCTTTAACACAAAAGTACATGAATGCTTTTTTCCCCAGTTCACAGGCCAAAATATACTTTGTTGGCTGGGACCTCACGACCCAGGTTCCAGTTACTTCCATATGGGTTTCAAAGGGAAAAAATTCATGCTCAAGAGCAGATTATAACTGGAATTTGCTAACTCTATTTGACAGTAACATCACAATTACAGTTCATGCACTGTAGCTAGTCAATTCTCTCAGCTAAATTACTTCATCTTATTTACTAATCATCTGGAGTAGGATTCAGGATTTTATGATGATGGCAAAATGGAGATACAAGTGTGTCATTAACTCTGCCTCCATTTCCACATGCTTTTGATGAAGCGTGCTCGAATATGGAGGAAAAAAATGAACTTGGCAACAGACTTGATTAAAAAAATCCTAGGCATTAAATGACTAAATTACTACGAAAAAAAGAGAAGGATTTTAAACTAAACACTTCCAAGGTTCATAATGTTTCCCTTTCGTGGATATGTTATTTCCTGTACTGCATGGAGAAGTCTGAACATTTTACATGAAACACAGAAAGTGCAGACAACAGCTAAGAAAGAAGCCCAGAAGAGGAAAGGGTGATGCTGCCTGTCTGAGCTGGAAAAGTTAAGGCTGTGCTGGCATTCATTTCTCTACGATGGCCCCCTCCCAGAACGTCTCATTGCTCCCTGTAAGCACCATCCATGTGTCCTGCACACCTGGATTCTCCCCGCTGAGCACCATCTCTGCCCTTTCCATTCCCCTGTGATACATCTCCACTATTCTGCCTTTGTATCACTCCCAATTCCAACTGTGTCAGGCTTTCACTCACTTTGAAAAAATATGAAGAAAATGAGTTAAGAACGTCAATACAAATTTATGGAGGTGGCACTGCAATGTCAAATCAAGAATACGGTATCAAAATGAAATACAACAGTGTCAGGATAAATGTACCAAGCTGACAGCACAAAGTCAAAATGGAGCAATGTCACTGCAGATCTACAGAAACAACATTCATCTGTCAAAACAAAATCATGTCATTACACATTAAAGAATAGTTTAAATAAACTGGAAAGTATAACTACTTGTTCAGATTAGCAAAATTCCACCCACACTCTTTTCCCAGCAGGGAAAAAATACAAGTGTTTGGCAGATGTGGGCAAGTAAATACTGTGATGGGATTTAATACTACAAACCCAGTTAGACTGGGAGCAGAAAAGCCTGATAGTGCAAGGAAACTTCCGAGTGAGGACCAACAACCAGTAGTGAAAGAGTTGAAGTGATCACCAAGGAACGACCCCAGCAGAAGCAGTGACTATTCACACAGGAACAAGTTCAGCCACCAACCCATTTTCAGCTCTTCACTTTCATACACCTGAGGCAGAGGAAAGGCTGGGAGAAATGGGCTTGTTCAGAGTGGGAAAGAGAAGATTTGGGGTGACCTAATTGTGGCTTTCCAGTACCCGAAGAGAGTCTGCAACAAAGATAGGGAGAGACTCTGGACAAGGGCCTGGAGTCACAGGACAAGGGGGAATGGCTTCAAACTGCCAGAGGGCAGGGTTAGATGGGATACTGGGAAGAAATGCTTCCCTGTGGGGTTGGTTGCTGAGGCCCTGGCACAGGTTGCCCAGAGCAGCTGTGGCTGCCCCATCCCTGGGAGTGTTCCAGGCCAGGTTGGGTGGGGCTTGGAGCAACCTGGGATAGTGGAAGGTGTCCCTGCCCACGGCAAGGAGTGAAACGAGATGAGTTTTAAGGTCTCTTCCAACCCAGGCCATTCCATGGCTATGTGCTTCCATGTCTATGTATCTCCTGACCTGTTACAGGCTCAGTCCCAAACATTGCCATCTCCCTCCTTCTTTTCCTGATTAGTGTTACCCGTCATCTTCACTCACTATGAAGTGGACACTGTGTGTCCCCCAACAAAATGTCTTAAGAAACCCCTCACAGCTGCAGACCTGCACTAATCCTATTCCTGGAACTAAGGTCCTCATTAAACAAAATGTCAATTACTATTTTAAAAAAGTTGTGTCTTGAACTCATGGCTGCTAATTTTAAACTGCACACAGCTAAACACACAGCTGTTTCTGAGAATTAACAGATTATATAATGCCACTTGAGCAGATACAAAAAAACCACACTTTTAAAGTAGTTTTCCCAATGCTAACAGCTGTATCCATCAACACATCTTCACATCTTCAAAAGTGGAGATGAAATTATTGACATTAGGAGCATATGTGCAGAAACAAATGCATTAATCAAATTCTTTGAAAGGGATGATTTTGTGTCCTGGTACCTAGGTTTCTAGTGAATTAGGAAAGAAAGTAATACGAATGTGAAAAATGCATTCTCTCTGGGCTGCCATAGCTTTAGTATAGAAAGGAACTATGGATCAGTGGAAAACTGCAAATAAAACAATCACACTTAAGGAAAAGATTTATTACTAAGGGGCGAAAAATAGATAAATATCACAGGTCATTAAAGAATGCCTTACATTGGTGCTTACTCCAGTTTTCAGGAAACCAGTGCAAATATTCATGTATGTTTGTAGCCAGGAAGAACTTGTACTGCAATGTACTCCCTTTCATTTACCACTTTCCTGAAATAACTTTCAGGCAAACTAGATTTTTATTTTCTATTAAAAAACCTAAAAAATAGGGAGAAGAAAAGAACCCAAATCAGGAGAACGAGAAGTCAATCGGCTTTTCCCTGAGGAAGCCCCATGCACAGAAGTCACTGACTGCCACATTCCACAAGACATTGGGGGCTTAAACGTAGGAACATCACGCTGAAGGCCACACAGCCAAAAGCTGAGAGGTAAATGTGTGTTGTGTAGTTTTGCTGCAGAGCACACCAGTTAACCAAGCACAACCCTTACCCCTGTATGTGGCCCTGTTTCCAGACTGCAGCTGTTGAGGACTCACACAAGCACCTGCACTACTCAGCTGTCTCCAGTGGAACTGTTACTAATTTTGTTCTGGTCATTATCTAACAGGATTCTCAACCTGAGACCATGAACACACAGTAAAAATTGCATTTATACCCTCACACGACCTTTCAGAGTAGTGAAGGGTGATTCAGGAGCATGTATGAAGTGACTGAGGCTGAACTCTGCTGTGCCATTTTTAAAGCAGGAAAAACCAAGATTCTCCACAGGGCTGATTACAGCACTAGAGATTAACACTCAGTCTTCTTCTTTTCCTCAAAACTTCAGAGATTTGAAGTGGAAGTAAAGTTTGATTTGGATTCTCTCTTTGGAAGGGCTGTTTCCTCCAGCAGCATTGATATGAATCATGCTACATTCCTTTAATGAGGCAGCATTATTCTTTCCTCCCTCCATCCAAAGGATTAAGTTAATAGAAAATTCATTAGCATATTCTAGCAGGGAATAGTTAAAACCTCCTGGTCAGATAAGAAAAGGTGTACAACCAGGATACTTTGCAAGCACAAGTCCATAGATCCTCTGTCAACTGAACCATGAGCGTAGAAGCAAACAAAAAGCAAGGTTCTTCTGAGGCTGACTGTTCCTTTGATTATTTACCCCTCTGTTGATGAAACATCACAGGAGGTATTTTATTATGTGAATTCTTTCAGACAATACTTGACGAAGTACTACACATAACCAAGGACACGGTAACTTATGTTATAAAATATGGGGATTTTCTTTCTTCCTTTGTAACCCTTTCCTTTTAAGTAACAACATTCAGCTCTCACTGAACTTCCTACCTGATTTTGGGACCAAGAGGAATCAGGAGGAGAGCCTGTTAAACAGAGATGAGGTTTTCACCACAAAAGCACAGAAAACACTTCCATGATATGGAAATAGGAAAAATGCACAAACACAAACACATGCTGTTGAGACCCAAAAATCCTGTTTTGACACGCCCTTTCTGATAGACAGGATAGCAAAGCCACAAGCTTGGCTCCAAATACATTCCTTTGCTTTGCCTGAAGTCGGGGTTATTATCCAGCCCATCCTTCCTACAAATCCAAAAATTACTTCCCAGGGCATGCCATGCCATAAGCCTGTTCATTGTGCTGGATCGCCAGATTGCAGGGAAGTCTTAATTACAATCACCACTTTGAGCAGAGGATCACTGGAGTTCAGTGACTCCGTAAGACTCAGGACCCGAAGCTTCCCCCAGCTGGTACCAATCCTCAAACCCTGAAATCTTTCCTGAGAGGGAACTGCAGTTCCCCCACCATGGCCTGCATCTTCTAGGGCTGGATTTTGGTGCACAGCATTCCTGGTAGCTATTATGAAGAATGATAATATTGAGCTTCCAGAACCGTTGGCTCCCAAAGCTAAATCTGCCTGTAAATTTTAGTGCTGCACCAGATGCTAATACATACATTCACATTATCTAAACCATTACTTATCAAATAGTCTGGCTGGAAAGATTTCTCTGTGTTTGCCAGTTCAAGGATACAGGATGTCAGACTAACCAAGCAGCTCTGATTCATGCAGAGCCTTTCCAGTTTGCCTTGGTATGACACTGTGAAACAGCTTTTTAATACCTTAAAGTTACATATTACTTAGATATTTCCCATGTGGAGCAAGCACAGAAGGGAAGAGGTTGCTACTTAGACTATGGAAGGTATTTGTAATTAAGCTGTGCTTAAAGAGGAATTAAAACTAGCTCAAGCTGCCATGGCTGCTTTTTTATTTCTCTATGTCAGGCTGCGGATGGCCCAGTTATACCAGGTAGCCCAGTTTGCAAGGGGCTGCGGAAGCAAGTAAGAAAGAGCCCCCATCTTCAGGTTCTGGAAAGACACAAAAGACTTTGTGCAGAGAGAAGGAAGAAGCAGCAGCCAAGATGAACATCGTCTGCATAATAAGCAATTCCCCCAGTGCTACCAATACAGCTACTGAGAGGAATTACGATGAGCTCTTCCACACATGCCAAGAGCTAAGCACTGAAAGAAAATGCCTCTCCTTCAAAAAGGAATGCTCACATTTTCTGAGAAATATGTATTTTTTCATTTTATTCCAGCTTCTCCAACTCTAAACACACCATGGAAGCAGTATCAATTCAGCAAAGCGTTGATGAAAGACAGGAAAAATCCTTTACGGATTTTCAGTGGTTTCTCCCTACCTTGCCCACGCAGTTCCTCGGTGCCCTGCCTACCTGCTGAATCACTCTGAGCCAGTCTGCACTTCCACAGCAGCTCAGCTGGCTTTTACTTCACAGTGAATTCCATAAACTTGGATTTCTTCTCAGAAGGAGTTAATCTAAAATCCTGAAATACTGACATCCTTCACGGATCGTAATTTCATTTTATTTCTTAACTCCAAACTGCGTGTCAATGGTGTCACCACACAAATCAGAATTCCACTTGAGAAACAGGGAAGAGCGTTGACTCTAAATTCCTGCATTGCAAATCATTCAAAAAGTTTAACTCAGATCCAACAGTGGTGGGCTCTCTTTCTACTGGTAAAGGTATGATTATGAATTTTAAGAGAATTTTTCTAAGATAATGGCCACTCTAAGATTTCTAATGGCTTGTACAATAAATATTTGTTCATACGAGTATCTCCATTAATCCAAAGTCAGATTTCCCAAATTCGTTTACCAATGGGCCCAGCCCAAATTCACAACATTTTTGAATGTAGATGTTTTCACATAGTCTCCCTCCTGAGGCAGCTGTGCTGTTGAAACAAGCCTGAGCTCCTGCATTACCATGTGTTCCTCATGAAAATGGATTGTCAAGGAAGGAGGAAAGGACCCTCCAGGGAGGGCCTCAGCTGTGCCTAGACCTGCCCCAGTGATAGGAAGTGCTGGAAGGACTCCCAGGCCACCGAGATGGGCAGTGGGGTGACACCAAGGGGAAAGGAAAGAAAGAGACTTTGTGTGCTGTTGACAATTTAGAAATCAACTGCAAATTCAGGACTTCCAGATGAGGCAGACAAGAATAGATCACTACCAAAACTACAGTGAAAGAACCTTGTATCACACTGTACACTGAAAAAATACTGCCACATACTCCCAAGGTGTCACTGTGCTTCATCTGCCTCACTGCAATGCTTTGGGTTGGAACGGACCTTAAAGACCATCCAGTTCCACCCCCTGCCATGGGCAGGGACTCCTTCCATTAGTCCAGGTTGCTCCAAGCCCCGTCCAAAATGACCATGGACATCAAGCATTATTGATTTAAATCCTGGGATTTCTGCTGGACAAGTAATACAGGGGCAATAGAGGACAGGTCTGCCACAAGGTCTCCTGCATAGTTCACGAACAAGTCAAAAATATCTTTAGGGAGGTTTATATCACAATAAACCACCTGCTGAATAGCCCATACAACAAAAGAACTGACTTCAGCTATTGATAACATGGTATTAAAAAGGCTTAAACTACAGCAGGTTTTTTTACTTGTACTTGATACAAGAAAAACAATTAAATTACTCTGCTCTTAATAAAGAACATCTGCACATTTTGTTATCATGACTGATAGGAGCCTCTCATTTAAAGTGTTACTGCTTCTCCTCTCATTAACATCAAGTTCAGACTCTGCAGAACTGCCAGCTCTGTAAAACCCTTTACACAAGGGAGGAAACAAAACATGAGAGGCCAACTGTTCATAAGATAATGTCTTCACATTGTGCTATAGCTGTCTACAGTAATTAGAAGAACTTTGATATGTTATCTCACATTTGGGTGACTTGCTTTCAGTTCTGCAGTGGTGTGAACAACTACATCAATATGAAAAGTGCAAGTCAGTTACGATCATTTAAAAATGTGTTAACTGCTGTAAAAAAAGTAGCCTGTGGTTTATTTCTCACATGAAGTGTTGGGGTGTTGATGTTTAAAATTACAGCCTGAGGTTATCAGAAATCCAGCTGAAACCATTTTCTTGACTGGGAGATTTATCCTGGACTAAGTAGTAATGATTCTGGACTAAGTATTAGTGACCCTAGACTAACACACAGTTTAAAAACTGCAATGCAATACAGTGAGTTACCATCGCTTTAACCACATAATCTGGATTTTACTGCCTTCTTCAGCAAACCATAGAAAGGTTCCTGAGAAATGCCTCAACTCCCTGCAAACAGGCCAGGGTTACTCTTTGCTGGGTGTGCCAGAAGAGTGGAAGCTGGAATCATTACTGGTTGGGTTCCAGTGCTCGCCTAAGCCAGAGCCCTACTTAGGAGATGTCAGCTATCCAGGAGCACTGGTAGGAAGCCATGCACTCCATTATCTGCCATGCCTGGTTACCACAGAGCAGCTCTGGCCAAAATCTGACACACTAACACAAAACACACAGTCTGACACCATCTGTGTCCTGTTTATATTTATTATCCACATTTAAACTGCACGCTCCACACAGAAGAGCACACTAAGACTGTCCCTTCTCAGAGGGGTTATCAGACACTCAGCAACTCAGCTGAAATGCCAGTATTTGAGAGCCAGAATTTAGACAGTGTAAATATACGATGGGTGGGTGGGGCTTGGAGGAACGTGGTCTAGTGGAAGGTGTCCCTGCCCTTGTTGAAACAAGGCGGTCTTCAAGGTCCCTTCGAACCCAAACCAGTCTGTGAATCAACACACTGGAAGTATGTACAGTTTTGAAATAAATGAACTTACACATACATTTTAAAGTCAACATTCTCGTGTTAAAAGAGATTTCTATCTTATTACTTGCTTTGAAAAAATGGGACCCAAGTGAGTAAAGCACAGTGGATCTGGGAGATGCTGCTCCGAAGAGCTAGGAGCTTTAGTCACTGAATTCTCTGTGCCTGCTAGAAACCCTGACAAGCATTAAATGATGTTTACATATTCCACTGCAAGATAACTTGAGGTAATGTCAATACACAACTGAGACACCTTTCAAAGATCATGCAAACGATCATGAAACTCTTTAATAATCTTTTTAAGTCTAGGCAAAGTCTCTATATTTTAAGTGATTAAAAAATGAGCAAGAACTTGGTTTTGCAACACCTCAGAAATCAATTAGCTTGCAAGGAGATTATGTCAGTGATGAATATTGTTAAGATATTCATTCAGCCTACAGATCACCTCTGTGTATTCTTATGTAAAAATGACCATAAAAAGGAACCCAAACACTGCGAGAAATGTACCCACATGTATCAGACATTATTCTGGACACTGAAACCTGCAAACCTGGACCTGAAAAAGTATGGTGGCAGAGGCACAAGTTATGTCAAAGTAAATTATGCCCTCGGAGTGAAGGCACTGAGAGGTCACAGGACTGACAGACAGCATGTTGGCAGCAGGGTCAGGAACAGCAACCAGAGCCATGAATCCTTGTTGTGGACATCAGCCTCTGGAACACTATCATTTCACAACACTGAACGAGATCTTTTAAAGTAACAATTTTACACTGAATTAGCAGAGTAATTAGAAGCAAAAATCTATTAAAATTTAATTTTTTGAATTTATTTTTTTAAGTCGTCCTTCATGCCTGCACTACCTGTTGCCACTCTCTGCTCTCCTTAGCTGTACTTTGCCAGCTCTTTTTGGCTTAAGCAATAAGTAAAACAGGGAGAGGCTGAAGAACCAAGTGCACAGACAGCAACATCCTAAAAACAGCCATGAGAGCTTACAAATGAAGAGGTAGAGCTAGAAATAAACCATGGAATGAAAACCTAAGCCCCTTGTGTTGGCAGTAGATCAATGCCCAGACAGAGCTTCTACAAACATTTGTGGGTGTCAGCATCACACTTAGCTTGAAATACTCTGTTTATCAATTCTCTTGTAAGCTAAGTGTATGTGTGCACACAGGGACAACCACATGGGCTTAATGACCTCAACAAGCCTGGCTTTACAGGCAAGCTCCAGGCCAGCACTGATTTTGGGCTCTCACTGTCAGGTTTGCAAAGGGAACCTGTTACCCTGCGTCACCACCTGCTTTAATGGGGCAATAGTACCACCAGGGTCTTACAGGCTTCGTAACACAAAGATTATTCCCTTACTAAATCAATGCTGTCATGGCATTAGTGTCCTGATTAAACCACTAAAGAACATGTTCATCCTTTCAAATCAGGGAAGCACAACCCATTAACATACCAATTATATATGAGATACTGCACACAGGCTGGATACCAACACACTTTCAAGAGCTGTTATATAGGAAATAAAGTGAAAATAAAAGAGTAACACTATCTGAGACAGACTATGGCACGTAGCAACAGATCCTTACTGTTATTTTACATCTTTAACCCACGTGAGCCCAGGTTCTTGGTCTTGCAAAGCTACTCCTCTCCAATCCTGCTCCCTGCCCAAGCACAACCACCAAGCTCACTCTGTTCCGTGAGAGGCTCCTTTTTCCTCAGCTGGTCGTTAGCTCAGGCTGGATGGGGCTTGGAACACCCTGGTCAAGCGGACTCAGACTGTTCAGTATTCCAAGCCCCACAATGCACCACAAAAAAACCTGGTGAAAATATAGGACAAAGAGGCATTCTATTTGACATATTAAAACAGTTAAGAAAACAGAAAACCCCTCCAGATGTAATACAGATACACAGCTGGTGGATCCATGGCTTCAGCAAAATTCAGGGCTTTTGGGACATTCTCCCAATTGTTTCTAGATATATCATATGCCTGAATCAGCCAGTACTTTGTGGGAACACAGCAGCCCCATTTTTGCTTTTCCACCCCAACTCCTCCTTGTGGATAAACCTTGTTTGGTGTAAAACCTGTACAGGAAACCAGGGGCAGTGAACTCTCCTGTGCTAAAGCAACTGAACTACATTCGACTGGGCTGATTTTAATTTCCATCAGCCTTCAGATCCAGTTCACAGTGCAGCTGTACGAAACAAGTGCAAGGGCAGTGAAGGGGCTGGGAAAAGGACTGAGAAAGAAGTGAGAGGTTTGTTCCTTTTGGTAGCAACACCAATTGATGTCTCCCTAAGGTGCCCCCATGCGCTGGGATCCTCATATTTTGCCCAAGGTTTTTGCTTGTTTGTGTATTATGTTTTTAACTGAAGTTACCTACCTTGGATTTTTGAAAGATCACTGGCTTTTTTTTTTCCCCTAAAGCTTTTCCTTCTATTTATGTCATTCTGCTTTTGAACAATAAAATAGGTATACAAAAAGAGAGAAGAAGAGAGAATGCTTTTCAAGAAAGGAAATATTCACAGTCCAACATTACAACAATGAGGTTGAGGCCATTTAATTCACCCCACCTGCTTTCTTTGAGATGTTCATTTTTGCAGGGAGGAGAATTTGGACAGGTAACAGGCTTTCAGAAGATTTCTTGCTACACTAATAATACTAAAATTTCCTCAAACAGCAAATTTGATGTATATGTTTCATGGGACATAACAGAGATGGCCTTCAGATGTTGTCTTTCAGAAATAAAAATTAATAAAAGCACTGAGAAAATAGCTGTGAGACCTAAGAGTGAGGGGCAAAAAACCCCCAAGATGCTGAAGACTCAATCCAGCATCAAACCACTGTATCTGATCTCGTCCCCTCACGACAACACAGAAGGGTAAATAGATTATAACTGTTCAATCAGTTCTCTGAAAATTGCTTCCCTTCACAGCTTTTGTACTATCTTTTAGCAGCACAGTTTTTAGGGGTCTGGTGCCATAAGAAAACTGGGTCTTCTGAAGTTTCTTGGTTTTTTGCAGCAGGGCATTTCAAAAACAAGCCTGAAAGCTGGAAGGGGCACCTGGATTTGCAGATGTCTTGGCTCACCCACCACCACAAAAGAATCATCTCTGGGGCAGAAATCATTCACTTCACCTAAGAGGTGGACATGACTTTTTCCTGCTAAAAAGCAGATTCTGTACAGTCAGCACTATGCTGCCAAATTAGTACAAGTAAATTAACTGCAAATAAATCTCTCCACAATCCTTCCAGTTTAGAGTGTATACCAAGCCACGTTACAGTATTAAAATATAAGTTAAATTCATCAGTACAGAGAAAGAAATGCAACACTTTCTATTCTCAAGTGTGATCCTGCAGGAAGCTGCTGCTTGGAAAGCGACTTTCCAGTAAATCCACCTGTCAAAACTCAGAACTGAAATGAAATATTTTTTTTCAGAGAATAGTTCTGCACCAGGACACCCGTAATTCCCTTCCAGTATAAAGATATTTTCTGTACGCATGCCAGATGCTGGGAATTATGGAGCACAGCAAAGCTGCCCAATAAACACTTGCCTTAGGTATGGTGTGGACCTGGATGGCTCAGGGCAAAGCCATTATACCAAAAATGAAAACAAACCCCATGTTTTCTAACTTAAGATTCTTTTGGCAGGCACAGATTGAACTCAGCGAAGTGCACACATGTGGACAGCAGAAATACCAGGTTACCTAGAAACACCTCTACGTGCTGCCCTCAGCCTGCCAGGGGTATGCTGTGTAAAGGCCTTCAGCAGGAAGCTGAAGAACAAGCAGCCCTCCAGTGCAGCAGGCTTAGCAGGATTTAGCTTTTGCTCAAGCACATTTTCCTGCTCTGCAGGAGGATAGCAGATAATTGCTGTCTACATAATAATTAACAAACCCACTCTTTCCTGTTGTTCATCAATATAGAAAAAGACCCACTGCCAGCCAAAAGCAGCCACAGCAGATGACACTTTAGTTAGTGGTGGCAGTAAGGAGGATAAAAACCCCTGCGCAGGCACGGGAAGGCCCTGACAGCCTGGATTATACCTCTCCTTCCCATACCTTTCTCACCCCAACCTAACCCAGTGGGTTCTTCGGATCAATCTGTTTGGAGATACTTCCCTCTATCCCAGCTCCACAAAACCTATTCCTACTCACTTAATGAGCTATGTTCCTGCAGCCCTATTTCGTTTCTCCAGAATACACCTCCTAGCAACCAACACCACCACAAGGACTTTTACCTGTGCACCTTTCAGAGCTCTCATTAATTTCTATTTCATATTTCAGTTAAACAATTACCCTCTCACACCCTTCCTGTAGGGCTGCTTTATGCATATAAAAGATAATGTGCCAGATCCCAAACATTCTGGCTGTGTAATGTTTCATCATCCTGTAGCTACAGCTCCTGATAAATATCTTTTTTCCCTATGAGATTTTAAATTACAGTAATATTTGGTACTTACATACTACTTCACATCTTGAAAGCACCGTACAAACAAGTATCTAATTAGTCTTCTCGATTTCTCCATGAAAAAAAATCTACGAGGAATCAAGATTATCAATAATCATTACTCTATTTATTTGTTAAATCCTGATGGCCTACTTGGTCCTGAGCATGAAGAAAAATATATCCACCTCAAGGACTTCACAATCTGAACTGTGAAGAACTCGTTGAAGAACTGCCAAAAGCACACTTCATGGTGATAGCAGAATTCGCCCCCTCAAAATTCAGGTGAAATCAAAACCCAAAGTCAATTTTCTGATGGAAAAATCAAGTAATTTCCACACTAAACCAAAAAATGCAACTCCCAAACCTTAAAGTTTGTAGTAGAAACAAGAACAGCAGGACCACTGGGTGCTTTATTTCGCATGACATACAACCATTCAGGGACCAGAGTAAATGCATAAATTCGATTAAAAAAAGAAAAAAACTAAACCAAATCTCACTAACAAGACAAACCTTATCCAAGGTCCCGAAGAACCAGGCATTAAAATAACCAAGGCTCCCTGATAGTTTTATTTACAAATTTGGGTTTTGTTTTTATTTTATTTTTCTAACAAATGCTGATGCAATACAAGGGTGTTTTATTAGTTCTATCACAGGACCTTCTCCTGGGGTTGGATGAGAACCAAATACTGCACCTCTCACCAACCTTTAATGCAGTTCCTGCGTGCACACTAAATGAAGACACCACAGTTTCAGGAATCCATTTGAAACCAGGGTAAATAATTCTCAAACTTGCAGGCACCACGTGATACATTTATGTGTCAGAGTTAAAGTTAATACTCTGTGTTTTGTTTGCTAAACCTTATAAACTAAACAGATTTGTGCTGTTCACATAAGCAGCATGAAGTGTCAGACCTCCTCTCTGTATGAGGATTGTAACAGCAGAGGAGAAAGAATGGGATATCCTTCCTGCAAAAGTCAATATTCCAGCCTCAGGTGGGGAACAGGGCTGGAGGAGAAATATCCTTTACAGGCAGATGAGATGCGGAGCTGCACATCAGGGTGGAATTATCCCACTCTACGAAGTCAGTGAATGATCTCTTTGGGGCACATCCCTGTTAACCTGGACATTTCAGAACAGATTCCCAGAGTTGAGATCTCAGCATAAAGCAAATTTCCAGGAGCTAAGTCCTAACAAAAAAAATGCAGCTTTATTACTGTTTGTAATCGTATCACTTCTGCTGATATTTGAATCCTAGTGATTTCAGGTGAAAGATAACCTGAAGACACAAAGTCATCTGAATGGCACATAGCTAAGTATCCCACACCCTGCCTGGGAGGATTTGCCAGTGCCAACAAGGTGGGATATTAATTTATGAACAGCAGCCTGTGCTGCTCTAATACCTATCCCTATCACTGGGACAAATGCATTCCAACACATCACTTTAATATCTAGTGTGAACATGGCATTGGGAAAGCAAGAAAATAGAAGATTATGTGCACTAAGGTGGTGAACCAGGACCACAGGAAACACCAGAAGTGTGTATTTCAAGTCACCATCCCTGGAGGGATTTAAAGGTGGGCAGATGTGGCCACACATGGTGGACAGTTTAGTGGTGGGCTTGACAGCGTTGGGTTAATGGTTGGACTTGATCTTTAGGGTCTTCTCCAACCCAAATGATTCTACAACTCAATGATCCTGTATTTCTTGAAAATTAAAAAACCCCGTCATCAGAAAACACTGCAAAGTAATGGAAATTTCCAAATGAGATACAGTAGCCTCCTAGAGCACAGAGTGCTAAGGCACACCAGCATGTTTTATCTGAAGGTGAATTCCCTAACAGCTATCGCAATTCACCGTCTCCTGCAAAAAACCTTGTACATTTTTCCCCTATGTTAAAAATGCTGAGAGATGTAACAAATTGAAATAACTTAAGCTAATATTTAAAAATTGATTATTAAATATTTCTTAATGAAATCACTGAACTTTTAAATTTTCTCTGCTCTGCCTCTTCCAAAATACACACTGAAAACAAAACAGCACCATCTAAAACACCGGGTCAGTTTAAAACAGCAATTGTCACTTTCCTTCATATGACAGGTTCACTTATGCAAAAAACAAACCAATGTGTTCTCAGTAAAATAGCATTTAAGAAGCAGGACAGCCCTTGTACGCAGAAAGTAACTTGAGCTAAGCACGGGCAACTGTTGAGAAGAAAATGGTAACTGTTTAATAAATATTCCTTTCAGATTAACGGTTTCCTACTTATTTCCGTTTTGTAGCTTGAATATCGTGATTTACTATTAAAGAATTTAATTTAAACATTACTACTGGATTAATTCGAAAGAACCAGCCCTACAATTACTTTTGAAGAGAGTTAATACAAAAGTTCAAGGGATACCAATTCTTTTGTTGTGCGTGAATCATCACACAAGCTGAGCTAAATTGAGAATACTACTTCAAGTAGTTTGACTTTGATCTCAGTTAAACCAGCTTGGCCTCAGACAGGGAATTTCGTGGAGAAAAAACTTCCAACTGCAATACCAATGGACCTCTGGGTTGTAGGGAGTTGATCCCATTATGTTCTTATGTCACCTGCAGAGAGGGTTTTGCAAGTACTATTTTAATTACTGAAACTTGGAAGCCATAGAATTTCCTGTGGAAAGTGATGAAGAGGAAAAATTCCCCTCTTCCCATAGCCTAGGAAAGGGATTGTAGGAAACAAAGAGGCCTCCTCTCCACAGGAGAGATTTAGGAAGAAATTAAACCAGTGAACTGGCCTAGCTTCAGGTTTATCATTTGATCAGTGACCTTCCAAAGGACACAGCAGGGAGGGTGGGTTGGCAGTTCTCTTTCCTGCTCCTGCAAATCCATTTCCCACTTTGCTTGGCTGCAGTTCCATAATGCCAGTGCAACATCTTGCCAACCATAAGGAACTTCAGTAGCTCAGCCATTTTCATCAGGAGACAGATAATCTTCCTCTCTTAACCCACAGTGGTTAAATTGGATCCCAAGATGATGCCCTGGGTATTACTCCATAGAAAGGGTAAAATAAAATAATTTTGTCTTCAGGAAAGGGTACTAAGCCCACCCCTCTACTGGAGACTGCAGAGAGAAGCCAGTGTTTTCCATCCCATGGAGCATACCAACCTTGCAGTTTCAGGTGCAAGGCTGCAGCAGAGGATTCTCACCCTCCTTATCCTATCAACCCCTTCTGCTTCCTATGTCTTAACACAGCACTGCATGGCAGGTGTCTGGAAATCTCTCGTTTTTAATGCAGGCCAACACAACAGACCTCAACTTAGAAGCCTTCCTAAGTCTCATAATACCCTGCTTGATAACTGAACAGGAAACCTCAGCCACCACAGACTAACAGCACCGAAAACCAATGTCTGGCACTGAAGTGCACTGCACCACAGACCTTCCTCTTCCACTTAGTAACTCTCCTCTGTAACTACACATTGTACAGTAGTAACTGATACTTCAAACTTGGCCATTTTCTGCACTGTAGCTTTTAATATCACTAATCCCCCTCCCTCTCAACATGGTGCAGGGAATGACAGAAGGATTGAGAGGTTTGGGGTTTGAGAAGGAAAAAAGTGAAGGTGGCATCACAAAGCCCTTGAGGTGTTTGTGATCCTTGTAAGGTCATGTCCTCACCGACACCCAGCTCCATAGGAAAACCCCAACTCATGTAGGCTGGACAACCACTCCTCTTCAAAAAAATCCATTTTCCTTGAGATTTCCTCATGACATGACTCAGGCAGGTCCACACAGGTGTGGAAACCAGACCTTCTGCTGCAAGAATTAACTCTGCCTTAACAGAAGTGTGTTGATTTACATCAACTTGGAACCTGGAGTCTCAGTTAAGGGCTGTTTTTCCCCTTTGTTACAAAAATAAAAAACAGAGAGACAGAGAGAAAATCAGATCCTCCTTCTTAAAACTCAGTATGCAAGACATCTACTTGGACACAGACTCAGGCTTTTATTTCCCCAAACAATAATAGTTTAAAACATCCCAGCTACACCAAACAGATACATTGGCACATACTGTTCGTAACTTTCAGTTCTTCCTCACTCTGTTCTCTTGGTACTGTTTGTTTCTCCTAACTCATTAGTTCAGATCTAAAACAATGCTGGAAACCCTTCTGAGCAGAGCAAGCACCCTTTGCTGCATCCATAGAGCACAAGATATTTTAAATAATAATAACACAAAGAAATCCTCAGTGCAGAAGAGGAGCCACATCAATTGATTGAGGAGGCAGAGGAGTAAGCAAAGCCATCTGGGTCTCAACAGCATTTCATTTGATTTCTTTAGTCCTACCATTTCCTGCATACAGACTATGTAGACTACACAGAAACGTTTAGACTTAAGGCTGGTGTGAACATATGGCTCCAGGAATCTAAAACGTGGGCTGGCACCTCAGCTTTTTCCCAGGGAGGCGGTTCTATGCAGAAACTGTTTTTTGAAGACAGTTCTAAGAAGGGAAGCAAAGGATATTTCTGTTGCTGCTATACTTGGAACTACCATCACATCCAAAGAAATAACAAAGGACATGGCATTCCCATTTCCTGTGCAGCAGCCTGCCTCTCCTAGACATTTTCCAAGTATTAATACATGCCCTTGGGAGTGTGGATACAGGCACATAAAAATGTAACTCCTATGACATTAAGAAATAAACCAAAAAATGCTCCCAGCTTTTATTTAGTACGTAAGACACATTACTTGAGGGTATGTATGGGAGAGAGAGCTAAGAAAATAGCTCATTCATTATTTAAATTGGGGAATGGACTCAAGAGAGGTTTTATTAATGTTCAAAGAAGTGAAAAGCCAGAATCTCCTTATGCAGACTATATCTGTCTAAATCCTGTTTACAGCACAGACATTTGACAACACTTTTGAAGTTCTAAATTATTTCTATAGTGTAGCAGTACTTTGGGTAATTTTTTTTCCCTTTATGTATTAAAAACAATCATGAAAATATCCTTCCAAGGTCACTTTACCCAATTCCTCATATAAGATATAATGACAAGTCCATAAATCATTGTAACAGTGAAGTATTGCAAAGTGTATCTTGAGTTCAGTACCACAACTTGCAGTGAATCATCTTCAGTCAATTAACAGATTACCTTAGTTCAACAAAATCCAATACCTGCACTTTCCTAATTAATACCTTTTATACATCTAGAGTTCTGGTAATTATATATAGAAATTAAAGACAGATTGTACATTTGTGGATACAGAATGCAAGGGCCAGTGAGACTGGCAGAAATCTCCCTTAAAGAGAGAACTGTCATAGCCTAAGTTGTGCATATTACACACAAAATTAGGATTCCTCATTCCCCTGGATTCATCGTGGCCTAAACTCTGTCAGAATAAAAGGCTTAGCATCAAGGTTTCTAAAATACAGACATGCTGGGCATATATTAGCATGTCCTCACAGGTTTCTGTCTGGGATAGGGCACTGCAGTGCAAACGTCCCTACATCTCTGCTGACCTGCCCAGCAGTCCAATAGGATTTGTTTGGAGGCACCAATTTTAGCAGAAACTGCTAAAATTTAACCCAAGGGGTACCCGCCTGCACCAGCTCAGGACAGGTGATGGGTTCTGCCAAACAAACTGAGCACTCACACACATCTTGGGACGAGAAAGAGCTGGAGCCTCCCGCTGGAGTCACTGCTGCCCTTTAGAGCCAGTTCTACACCAAACCCTTCCAAGTGCTAAGGATGGACCTGACTGCTGCCCAGAAAAGGAAACAACAGCTGTAAATTCCCCAAGAGGTGCTGACTAGCCCAGTCTGAAGATGGCATGATGAGAGCTGAAAGCATCTGAGTGTTTAGGGCAGGAGAGCCAGAAGCAAGATGAACATGTGGAAGTAGAAACTCCAGGCAGGAGAAGAGAGGGGAGCTGGCAGAGAGCAGGAGGGGAGCACTCGGAGCTGCCTGTGCCAGAGGATGGAGACACACAGAAATGAGCCTTTGTCCTGAAGCAAGAGAGCCCTGACTTGACCTGAGAGGATTTCCTTCTGCAGACTGTGATTAAATCCCACTACTCTGAAATTCAGGAAAATTCAGCAGCACTCAGAGAATGATCCAGCAGACTGGAAATGATAGTTCTGCCTGACACCGGACCTTTCAATGCTGGGCGGCAGCAGCAGGAGTTGGGACTCGGGGGAAACACTGCTATGATGGCAGTGCCACGTGTAAAGGCTGGGGCCAGTTTTAAACCTGATTGTACAATCAGGGACTTTGCTTTGGCAATTTAGAGCCCAGAAGAGCTGCAGCGTAAAGGATTCACAATAGTTTACGGAATAAAATGGGCACCAATCAAACACTTACCCTGATCTAAAGTTCACACTGCTGGTATTCAAACCACCCTCTTCCAGACAGGCTTCCTTCAGTGCTCTCAATCCAGCAACCACTGGAGGCAAGTCAGATGTATTTCTAGTTATCTCTGACTTGTAACCATACATTTAACTGGTGAAAGCATAGTTATTTGAAACTATACACCAAAATACACAGGAATTGCTACAGAGTGAACACACAGAGGGCTGAACAGATCTGGGGAAACTCCAGCCCGTACACCTCAGGTATTTCACTGCAAAAACCCTTCAGTGTTACTAACATTCAGAACAGAGGGCAGCTTCAAGATAACATTAACATGGACAGGAGCTCAAATTTACCAGAAAAAAACTGAACTAGAGATTCAGCCAACAAACTTCAGCGTACCTCTGAAGTTAATGAGAAAAACAACCAAGGTTACACAGTGCACTACAGAAACTATTTTCTTCACTCTCATGCATGCATATGTTTTTCTTGGGCAAGTAACAGACTTCCAAGTAAACACAGTCTAAAGAAATAAACAGAATTTTTCTAATTGATTAGGCTTTCAGATTTTCCACCCCAGCAGATTCAGATTTTTCAACCCCAACAAAACTCAACATTAACAAGGCAATGTACTATCAAAATATCCGTATCAATATTAATAACATGAAAATGAAAAGGAAATTTAACATTTTAAAGTCTTAGAATTATCTGATCAGTAAGTAAAATTCTATTATCCTGCTTTAATGAAGATATTAAACACTCATTTTCCTTGGATGCACACAATCCTAATTACTGCACGCGTGGGTGAGCCCTGGAATAATTTTTAATAGATGCTAGTATATATACTGGTTCCCCACAGGCAATAGCATATTAATAAAAAAGCCACCTTCCATCAGCAGAAAAAGAAAAGTAGAGTTAGAAGCTATTGCAACAAAACAAAGCAACTCTGAAGACAGAATTTTAACAGAACTTAAATCTAATTCTTTTTTCTAAGCCCCTTGGGAATATCACCATCACAGACCTTTTCTAATTTAGATACCTAAGTGTCTAAACTACACTCTTGGCCCCCGCTACTCATATGACAGGCTCACGTCTTTTGAGCCGATCCTTATGCTTAGAAATACATCATTTTTTCAGTTTCTGAGGAACTTCACATACTTACAAACTGAGACAACCACAAGGCAGTTGGTAAAATATGACATCAGTTTCTTTAACACCTGCAAAGCAACTCTGACAGGATCTTAGAGGAACACTTTATGCCTTTAAGTCTTCTGTTGAAGCAGCTGCCAAGAGGAGTAGGTGATTAAAGAGCCATTATTCACATTATTACTATTTAAAGCAAAGCCAGCAGGAATTACAGCACTAAACCTCTCAGCAGTGTATATATAATAGACTGCTACCATTATATACATAGGGACGTGGCAGTAAGTCAACTGTGTATCGAGCAGTATAGAGAATATGCATTTATACACATATGGAAGCACAAAGATGTAAACAGTGTCAGCAGAAGTCTCCCAGCTCAGACACAGATGAGGAATTCTGCTGGCTTCAAAGGCACAGGAGCAGCAGGCACGACTGACCTCATACCAAAGCTGAAAGGGGATGCAAGAAAAAAAACAACACAAGTGCAAGGCTGTCTTTCCTTCCCATGTTCCCTCTGGTTTACAAAGGAGCTCTCCACAAAGATACGAGAGAGGATGTTTTTTCAAAGGCAGTCAGGAATGTGGAGGAAGGTATGCAGACAGGCTTACAGATCTGGCAGAATAAGCCATCAAAGGTTTCAGTCCTGGTGACATGTGCATAGTTCTTCCGCCTCTTCCACCCTGAGTTGTGTCAGCTCACTCAGTGCGTGCTGAGCTGTGTATTCACTCCAGTGCCTTGCTGGCTGTGTCAGACCTCTCCTAGTTACTGCCGGCCTCTGAAAGCACAGCTTATTCCCTGGCTCTCTCCAATAACAGATTTAACACTTATCCATCACACTTTTAACATCCTTCAGAACCTCTTTAGGGAGCTCGGATATTTAACTCTCTGGATCCCGATTTTAAAATCAGGAAGTACAGCTTACACCTAGTTTATTCTCACATTAAAGCAAAACCAATCTGTGTCAGAGAAACTTAATTGTTAAAACATAGAAAGACTTAAAGAATAAACAACATTGACTCAACATACTGCAGTTGTACTACATCTCATATGGGACACAGGAACTCTGTAACACATTCAGTGTCTCCAGTCCACAAGAGGCCACCAAGCTGATCAAAGGGATGGAGCACCTCTCCAATGAGGAAAAGCTGGGAGAATTGGAACTGTTCAGACTGGGGAAGAAAAGGCTTAGGGATGAACTAACTGGGGCCTCCTAGTGCCGAAAAGGAGCCCACAGGAAAAATGGAGAGAGACTACTTACAAAGGCTTAGAGTGACAGGACAAGGGGGAATAGTGGGAAAGAATTCTTCCCTGTGGGGCTGGAGAGGCCCTGGCACAGGTTGCCCAGAGAAGCTGTGGCTGCTTCATCTCTGGAAGTGTCCAAGGCCAGGTCAGATAGGGCTTGGAGCAATCTGTGATAGCGGAAGGTGTCCCTGTGAGCTTTAAGGTCTCTTCTAACCCAAACCATTCCAGGATTCTATATCCTTGTAGTTATATAACAGGTAAATAATAAAATAAAAGTTATTAATAAAAGCCTGTAAGTCAAGCACGATTTTTGATACGTACAACAAATCTACTTGAGAAATATATAGAGCTGAAATAAATTTCTAGGTCTCCCTGCTCCTCACTTTCCAAGTACATTCTACGCCACATTTTTCACTACCCTTGTGATTTAGAGCTCTTAACACCACCCCCACTTCACTTCTCTGGTACCACATTACAAGAGCCTTGCAATCTTAGGTACTGTTTTGTTAGATGCAGATTAGTTTACATGTGGGTAATTTATCATTTAATTACTCAGTAATAATTGGAAAAAGATCAAATGATTTCTCCCTTTATAGATCAGATAATTAATGGTTATTTC
Organism: Machaerirhynchus nigripectus; assembly: GCA_013397975.1. NCBI lineage: Eukaryota > Metazoa > Chordata > Aves > Passeriformes > Dicruridae > Machaerirhynchus > Machaerirhynchus nigripectus. The sequence continues at coordinate 79,304 of VZRQ01003248.1, read as the reverse complement.
TATGGTAATTTTTCAAGGCACAGCTGGAAGAATTAGACAACTATTCAGCTAAACTGCACATAATCATTTCAGCATTAACATAATCTGAGTGATACAAGTATTTCTGCAATTATACACAGCTCCAAGAGCCCTCACCCCTCATCTACAAGGACCTAAATGAGTACACATTTTTAAAGCTGTCCCAGTGGGCACCTGGAGGGAGGGGAGAAGTTAGCAGTTTAGCAAAACAGAAAATAAGTAAAACTAATCCTGCAATAGCAATATATGATTGCATTTGAAAACTGAAACTGCACTTCTGCAGAAAGGGAAGAAGGGCAGACTGCAGAACTGGTGAGCTGTGGGGGCTCAAGTGCACCTCAGGCTCCAACGTGTTATCAGTAGATCCTGCCCAGTGGGAGGGTTTTTCTTCTACACCTAAGGCTTGATAAGAAAGCTTTCTGACTATTCATGTTTGTTACAAATGTATCTGGCAGGAAGATAAATTCTATGAGTTCCTCCCTTGGTTCATTTTATCTTCTTTTATTGGTGTCGGTTTTTTTAAACTGCACTGTCTACTTAGCAGAATAGATTTAAAAGGAGAGGTGCATTTGTTTGCTCTGCTCTGCCGAGTTATTATGTATTCAGACAAGAAGAAGTTACCTTCAGGTAAATTAAAAAAAAAAAAAAACAAAAAAAAAACCAAAAAACAAAAAACAAACAAACAAATAAAGACAACACCAGAATCTTAAAAGCTATAAACACAAACTGAATGCAAGATTCCAACCTTGTCACATAAACACAGTACTCGGCTCAGTTCTGCCCAGGCCACAAACACACAGGTCAAAAACCATAAAAACCATACTGTCAAACCTACTGTCACACTTCTCCATATATCCATGCTTAATATATAGGTTTTACAGTCATAGGCTCGACTCATTCTGAAACTACTTTCTAGAAAGCTGAAGACTATTATTCGTGTTTCTCATGCAACAAGATTCACAGTATTCCACTATGAACAGAGGAGAAAGGCTGCATATTCAAACTCAGTTTTACAGGAGTGAACTGACAGCACCAAACCTGGGACTTTGCACTTGCAGAGAATTCAGTGAAGTTCTGCAAAAGGTCAGCCTTTGGACTCTTAAGTTTGTCCTGGAACAACAGGCCAGGTACAAGCATCAGATGCATTCGAACTCCACCTAAATACATTATTTGCAACTTTCTACTACTGTAAGCAGTGAGATGCAGAATTCACCAGGAATACCATCTTCTGTGAACTGCACTTCAGTAATCAACTTCTACCTCTATTATCCATCAGTTCTCTTTATTAAAAAGTATGCAATAGATATGATTAAGAGTTGGTGTGCGAACCAGACAATGTACAAGAAAAAGCTGAGTAAAACAATTGTGTTGCCTTTTCACTTTTACAGAGGCCCAGATGAATGGTTGTAATTTGATCTTCAAAATGGGCATCCTATTTTTAAAAAGAGTTATAATAATTTATTTTTTTTCTGCAGGAAAAGCAATTCATACTGGCACAATATTAGTACAAACAGGGCATCAACATCTTAAATCTATATATGCTCCTATACTTGTGTCTATATACAATACTAATAACTTAGAATACAGCAGGCCACTTACACTTCTAAAGTGTGTAATAATAACCTGTCAGGCAAAAAAACAACAATGATCACTATCCTGCTTTTCCATGCACATTTGCAGCAGAACTACACAGGAAAGATCTCCTGAGTGCTGAATGCCAGCTTCTGGATTTGTGGGAATCCAAGGGCCACTTGGACCACCAGATCTGTCAGGAACAGACACAGCCCTGAAGTCCCCATCCCTTTTTCATTTCACCAGGATTAGAGGCATTCAGCCCACAGACTCTTGTCTAAGTGAGTACAATTAAATACACACTGGAAGGTTTTATGGAACAACTGCAGGATGCGCTTGAACGCCACTCTATGTAAAAAACTTAAACCAGCACCTACTAGTCAGAGAAATTTCAAAGGAACTGGGTGAGGGGAGACAGACACTGGGTTGTACAAGTCATTCCTCTCATAAATGAAAAAGATCGCCAGAAGAGTAATTTTTCCTTCTTTCTTGGAGCCCCAGCTCTATAAATTCTCATTCAGAGTAGAGCAAGGCCCAATAAAAGAAACAAGACTGAGGAAACGTGCCACAGAATCACAGACCACAGGAGGCTGGACAGGAAGTACTGGAGGTCACCACCCACCCCCATTCAAGTAGGGCCAGCTTCCCAGGACCATCTCCAGAGGCTTCTGAAAAATCCCTGAGGATGGAGACTACACAATCTCTGTGGGCAACCAAGCACTGGTCATCCTCACAATTAAAAAAGATTTCCTTATGTGTTTATCCCTTGTCCTGGGTTAGCCTGATAAACAGCCGCATAAAAACAGGATCAGTGGAAGGTAAACAGAGGGAGACAAGTAGGACCTTCCTCTGTCACCAGCAGAGAGCTACTAAATTGCCTCTTACCATCTGTGAAAATAAAGCCTGAAAATGGATCAGATGAGAAGGGAAAGTATCACTCATATGGCACTAAAATCTGTTAAAATGTATATAAAATACCAGCTAAATAAATCTGAGAAGGAGGAAGCCACATTGAACAGGGCAGAAAGAAAAAAAAATGGTAAAATGCACTATGCAATGGATAGCTAAAGTCTCAAAAGGAGACTGACTTATTTAGCTAGATAAATCAAATGAAGGATATTAATACTTACAGGGTTATGTGGATTAAATTATTTAAGCGAGACAGCAACACTGCAAAAACAGTCATGGCTATCTCTCGTGATTAAACCTGTAATCTGAAAGACTAATGAATAATAGGCGTGAAAGGTTTTACAAATTAATTTGACTTAAAATTGAAAAGACAAGCCCCTGCTTTTTGAAGGAAATGAATTGTTCAGATGCAACAGAGAAGTACCAAACTCTGTGGGTGCTTGTGGCGATACAGAGCCCAACACGAACACCTCTCCTGCATTCCTGAACCCACAGCACACTCTGCTATAAAACAAGTGTAAGGTTGGATAAAATTACCAACAGAACACAAGCCAACTCACATATCTTTGCAACAGACACTTTCTAGGGACTGCTATAAACATGCAGGTTATAAGAGTTCCTGCTATGTACTGAAGCATCTGTTCACTCTCAATAGAGAAAAATCTGCATCATCTGTTCATGACCTAAACAGTTTGGGGAGGTTTTCCCCGCCTCTTTCTGCTTTTTCTTTTGGTTTTGCTGCTTTCTCTTCCTCTGCAGTTCCTCACCATAAACCAGCATTTTGAATGTGATTACCATTCCACAGTAAGGCTGCAGTCCTGAATGCCTGAAACCCCTAGGTGAAACATTCAGTGAGAGCCACTGCTCTGTCTCTCCTTGCTGAATAATGTGTTCTCTGTGCACTCTGGGCAGGTGAGATCAGATACCCCTTCCACAGAACTCAGCATCCAATTACCAAAAAGAACAAGGACTGGAGCCCAGGCTTCTCGCCAACATTAATCTCTCAGGATAACAGCAGTTGTGGGAAAAGCAACAAGGGAAAACGTGGGGCTCTGAAGCAGCTTCTTTTCACAAATGAGAGAGCTGGAATTTCCTTGAGGTTTTGAACTTGAAGGCTCAGTGTAGCTTTTGTAAACGGTGTTTTCTGCAGAACTGCAGACCTGGTGTGCTGTAAAGCATGCTAAGTTCTTTGGGGAACAGAGCTATACAAATATAAAACTTTTCCACTAGCAAGGTAGGCCTGGATATTGTTGGCATATTTGGTTGAAGCCATCAGATTTAGGAGGTGGGAGTACGAACATAGAATTGTGAAGGTTCACCAACATCATGTCCTAAAAAAGCTGAACTAGTAGACACGGAAGTAACTCCATAGCATTCCTGAAAATTTTCTAAATTAAAAAAATATACAACTGATACAGAATCCAAGTTCACTTCATCTATTATCACTGAATATAAAGAAATTAATTCCCTTTGTAAGCCAAGCCTCCAGCAATTGCTGAGCAGTACCAGAGAGCTTACTCTTACAGCCGTATACCTAAGTAATTCTTTAGACAATATTTAAGCATTACATGACACACAGTTAATGAGATTATATTTCCATGGAAAACTCCTCAAATTTTATTCAGCTTGTAAATCCCCCTTTTTTTTTTAATAAAAGAAGGAGCCAACAAATCAAGAAATTTAGCACTCACTTGCAAACCTTTTATAGTTCCTTTCACTGTAAAAGGACAGTGAATTCCTCCTGTTAAGATACCAGCATCACATTAATTTTGTGGGGATCAGAGACTTGTACCAAACTTCCACAAATCCTCCAGACACCTTATCAACACAAGGCAGGCACCCAGAAGAACTCTCATCAAGCACACCTGTGGGATAATGGACCTGCACATGCTCGTCAGGCAGAACTGATGCATCTTGGGAGCCTTATTTAATCCTAGCTCTACCAGAGTTAGACATTCAACTGCTCAAACAGCTCCTGGCTGAGGCTGCAGTTTTGCATGGCTGGCTTGCACCTCCTCACCTCATACTTCAGATGAAATATCAAGTCCTGACGCACGAGACCATCAAGAAAACCTGACTCCAGCCTGGCTGAGAGAAGTTAGGTTCAACACATCAGTATGTGGATTTGCCTGCTAAAACAGAACTGGAATACTTTTGGAAGGCAGAAGTGGATCTATCACAGAATTTATGGATGATGTGATAAACCGATCAGCACAAAATTCTGAACTCAGTCACCTCAGCCTCCCAAAGCTAAAAATAATAACGATTACACATAATTCAAGTGAAATGTTTCTTAAACTATGGTAGCTTGATGGGAGATGAGCATTTCCCATTCAGCAATGAATGGCTGGATACCGCATTCCCAGTTAGAGAAAACATGCCTTCACGGAAATATTAAGCAGTTCTCTGGATCCATTTAAACTCCTAATTGATTTTCCTTGCTTGGTAAGAGCTGTAAAAGACGATCTGTTCATCCAAGCCTGAACTTGCTGAGAGTGTCATGAACAGAACCATTTTTTCCTCGGCAGTGAGACCTCCAGAGTTCAGCAATCTTTCTAAAAACCTGTTTTAGTCAGGAGGGATTAATTCTGTGAGACTCAACCCTGAACTGCAGAATACCTAATTTTTCTGTATCCGAAGCAAAACTATCCCCTGGGAGCTCCACTTGTGTAGCCAGTTAGCTGAAAAACTTCTTTTTCATTATAATAACCCATCATTAAATGCGAGATGGAATACTTCATACAGTACTTTGTATCCAAAATGCAGAGCTAACCAGATGCCCCCTCATCCTGCCTAAGTTAAATACCCATTTTTCTCCATACTAAATCATAGCAACAAATTCAAAGATTGCCAAAGGTTTGCCTTTTTCATAGTAACCAAGGGAAACAATCAGAGACTGAATCCTAATAAAATATTTGTTCATTAAATTCCACTTACGGGATAATTTCTATTTAACTTAAAATAAAGCTGTTATTGTAGATACCTTAATTACTTCATCGGCACAGTACTTACAATGCGAAAACATAAACTTTCCTCCCTCATTTTCAGCTGTTCCACAGAGAACTGCAGTTTGGGTATTTTAGAGTGAATGCTTCCCCTTAAAGTATTTTGTGAATCCTGTTTCCTGACATGGAAAGATTTCTTACTTTTATTTATATCCTAACTGTGAGAACTCAGGAAGATTACCAAGTTTGTTAAGCTCGCACACTTTCTGTGTATTAATTAGGTTTTCCGCTTGGTTTGAGGATTTAAAACACGAGCATGTTCCACAGCAAAAACATAGTGTCAAATTAGTGTGTTTAAGACTCGCAGTCAGTATCAATTACAGGATACAAGAATTAACAACATCTTTATTAATATATTAATGTACTCTGATGCATTAATGTATTTTGATGGAAAACTATCAAAGGCCTGAACTGACTCATGTAGCTTTCAAATACAGCCTCAAGCTCACTTTCAAATTTGAATAAAGATCTTGTAGGAGGCTTCCTGGACTCATGAAAAACCTTTTTTTATTTCTATGGTCAGGTTCAGGGGGATCTGTTGTTCTCAGAATGACTGAATAACTGACAATCATAACTGAGACTGGAAGAGGACCTTGGAGACCATCCAGCCCAAGCCTCTGCTCACAGCAGGGTCATCCAGAACAGGATGCTCAGGGCATTCTCAATCACATATTGAGTATCTCCAAAGTCCATGGGAACTGCAGCCTCTCTGGGCCACCACCTCAGCATGAAAAGGTGTTTTCTGGTGTTTCAGCTGATTGCCTTGTATTTCCATTTGCAGGCCAGTTCCCAAGCTTGTAATTCAATTCAGCTGCCTTTTTTAACAGTTTCTGCCACAACTCATTTCATACCCTATTGCTGATCTTCAGTGCTATCAGGTAAATTTGGTCAAAACTTCTTCTGCAGTGCTTGTGAAATTAGAGTATTTAGGGCTCGTATTGATAAATCTTAAATATGTATTTAGCCTCAGAACAATGGTATTTATCATCAGTTATAGCCTAGAAACTTCCACAACTTGGAAACATCAGTTACTTAGCAGAAAGACTGCACACAGTAACCCTGAGCACTGTCAGAGCCCATATTTCAACACAGCCAGGAACCAAACTGAAAGGTTTTAAATGCCTACTGACCCTCAGAGCTGCCATTTCCCCCTCCTCCATGTTAAAAACCCTAATGATAGACATCTCTTTCTTTTGCACCATCACAATAAAGCAAATAATACATGAATTTACACAAATAAAACCAGTACCCATCCCTATTAATGCAATCTCTATCTAAACCCCAGTCAGTTAAAATGGCTCTTTAAAGTAATTTAAGATTTTCTGCCCTTCCTCCAGATCCACAGGTTGGAAACCAAGCCAAAACTTAAAAAACTCTATTTGTCAATTATCTTTAAAAAATAAAGCATCTGGAGATTTTGCTGTACCTGTTACCACCATCTGGATCAAAATTAGGTCCCCCATCAAAAGCATTCAATGAAATCTCTTCACTATTAAATGCTCTCACAAGTTTCCCTTGGGGACATCAAGTTCTGCAGTTCACACAGAATATTTTGATAGTCACTATGAAGCATAAGGAAATTGGACAAGTAGCTCTAATTTTCATGAAAATCTAGATGATAACTTTGTCAAAATAGTTCCAATGCAGTAACTAATAAAGAAGTTGAAAGCCTAATTTGTAATATGCTTTCACTGCATATTAAAAAAGCCAGTCTGTCAAACAAACCACTTTTTCTTATAAATCATACTTTCAAACATTCAGAATGTTTTATGTAGCAGTGCAAACATCCCATGGTAATATTGCATTCCTGTAGCAAGCTAAGTATTTCATCAATAAAAATCACAGAACTTTATCTCAAATTTCATTACACTTAAATGTCTCAACATATTGAATTTGTCTACAGAAATATTCCTCCAATCTCCACTCCTTGCATTCAACTAGAAGCACTGTCCTTCAAGTGCTGACTTTCCTGCAATAAAAAGAGATTTTATTTCTCCCCTACTTTGTTTCCTTGCCGTACATCAGGGCAGGAGACAATAGGTATGCTGCTATAATTTGATTTCTGTTTGATTCACAGCATACTTAGGTCAGATGTTGAAAGCTCGAAAGTAAGGACACATTAGAAAGTTGACAATCCTATTTTTAAACCTCTCCTGCGAGCGTTGTACTTCTCCCTAGACATACTGCAGTCTGCATTAAAAATAAATGGATTTGGACTACAAAGACAACAATCCTGGCTCGGTAGAAAACTCCTTGGTATGAGTCTTTCTTTCCTGACAGGTAAATGCCTTCAAACTTTCCTTAGCAAATGAAGCAAGAGCGCTGCACAGTCTCTCATTTGTGCAGAGAACAGTTAAGCCTCTCCATTCTGTTTGCTCACGTGTTCTGTAAAGAGATCTATATTATATCTCAGAAATAAACAGAATTTGTAACTCTGTCTGGAGAGAGCTGCTTTTATTATATAGCCACATGCTAGGGAAAGCAAAAGGCATTGTATTCCAGTTGCAATTAAGAATGCTTTGGGCAAGTATCATCATCATACTATTATTTCACAAACTAAAAATGAACAGAAAAGAAATCTGTGTACCACAAAAATCCCAAGCCAAAACACCTAAACCCCAACCACCATCTACCACCCGTGACAGAGAAAAAGATGACAGCCAGATAGAAGGCAGGATGATTAGTTTCATCTGCAAGTGGGTAAATTAAACAGCTGAAAATCAAAATTATTTTCATGCAAGTGTATTGCAAAGCTTCACATAGCCACACACTAACACACATCAGCTACTCGGAGGCACGGAATATTCAGTACTGGACACTGAACAGGATTTGGATCATAATACACAGTTTAATTACACAGATTACACAGAACCATGTAGGACTCAATCTCACCAGCCACAGATGTACAAACTCCACCTGGACTTCAAGGAAAAGACAAACCAATATTTCTCATAAGAGCAATTTAGTGGCTCATGACTCTTTTTTAAAAAGTAGTAATTTGGAATTAAATATAAACTTAAGCATGAACCTTGCCACTTCAAGACAGTGATGACGAGATTTAGATTAAGATAATTTTTTCAAACACTATGCCTCAATTAATGCAGCAGAAACCTTAGACCTTTTTGCAGATTAGAAAAAAACCCAACCACCTTTTTCAGGGACTACAATGAACCATGTGTCTCTCAGAAGAGCTTCTCCAAATTCCAAAAGGAAAAGCAGTCATGTTTCAGAGACCCAGATTTGAGTTGTAGCAAATACTTTGCATTAAAGCAAAGCAGTCTTTCTTAACTCTTACCTCCTAATTCTCAACAAACATGCTGCTGTAAAACTACAAATGAAGAAAGGTAAAATATTAAGACAAGACGGAATGGAAAAAGTTTCCTGTTCTGCATTCTTTCCTACCCAGCAGACATTAGACATTACATGAAGGAGAAGAGCAAATGAAGCAAGTAATGCAATAAAAAGTGCAAAGTCCTGTGGCAATTCACACAAAATTCTTCTGGTTCTGCCATCTAAAAGTTATTTTATCGACTGCTTCAGCATTCTGTGTTAAATGTAAAGGAAATCTCAAATCACTAAGACCATTCAGGCTCTAAAAAAGCACAACAAAATCACAACAAAACGACTGAGGAGCGATCAAGGCAGCTGCCTGCAACCTTGTACATACAATAGATGAACACAACCAACAATGACAATCTCTCCTTGCCTGGAGGCTTTCCAGCCTAACACCTCACTTATTTTCTAAGTTGTACTGGGAAATGAGACCCCTCTGTGACAATTATTCCCTGCAGAGAGTTATTGAAACAGAACAGTGTTTAAGAGGCTCAGTTATAAAGCACCAACAGTTATATTTATATTGCACACATTGATTACTTTGCAAACCGATGAACTTCGACTGCTGAGAAGCACCACCACTGAAGCCATACAAAACGATATAACAAAGCCTAAAATACTGTATATTCTTCATTCTTACTACTCAGAAGGACAAAGAACAGATACAAAATTAAAAGCAGGAGGTGATCCTGTTTTAAATCACTGACACAGTCACTAACATCAGACATACATGAGCAACTGTATTCCCATTAGCCAAGATACTCAGAAACAGGTGAGGAAATAATACCCAATTACTTAAATAACCTCCATACTTGAGGGTTAAATCAGGTGAACCACAAAGTAGCACCATAAACCATCGATAAAAATGAGTCTCAGTGATCAGAGGTACTTAATGAAAACATCTCTTCCCTGACATGCCCTAAGTGGATCACGGGAAAGGCGACAGCCCCTGTCAGAACAGCCTGGTAAAAAGGCCAGAGGATGAAACAGCTTCCCAGTGATTCTGAGAAAGTCTGCTCAGTTCTGAAGGCACAGCTATATAATTGAACCTGAAAGAATATTCTTCTCATCACTGAGCCTTTTGGGTTGGGTTTGTTTCCCCCTTTGCTTTTCCTACCCAAAGAAAGATCTGTATTTTGTAGCAGGTGAAAATGGCATTAAAGTTTATGATCTCGAGTAGACAGAGAACAAGACTAAAAAAGAAAAATGGTGAAAGATTTTCTTTATGCTACCCTTTTAAAGAGATCCCACTCCTGCTGCAAGCACAATGGCATTTTCTTCCTTATTCTTTAATTAAATACCCATTGCTAATTTAGTACTTCCTCATTTCAGAACCTGCCAATTAAAATAATACAAGTTTATTACTTTAGGTTTACACTACAGTGAGCAGCTGTATGCACCTGGAGTTCTTAAAAACACTCCACAGAGGTATTAATAGCAGAAGTTTCCATTAGGTTCACCTCAGACCCCCAGAGATGCAGAGGATTACTAAATGCACCAGGAAATTCCTAACCACTTGTATTTTGCAGACATAAATACCATAACAAGTGACATTTTATCTTGAACCACCTTAACACAGGACTCTCAGCAGAAAGTTCATTCCAGTCAAAAGCACTGACTGAGATGTAAATTCTAAAACAGTAAGCACAGTAATTTTGTATTTTAAATCCCATTCCAGCCATGTAGAACGACTGGAATATTTGCTGCAGAACAGTTACAGCACTATGGCCATTCCACTTGGCTCAGTGTGTTCCTAAAATGAAAGGACCCTCAAGATCCCTCTGATACTGCACAAAATTGTTCAAGTGCTACGTTCTAAACATGCAATAATATGAGTACCTGCAGGTAAAAAGTGACCAAGGAATTAACTCCAGTGATCAGTTTTGGACAAGGGGTTGGCAAAAATATTGGATGAACAGAGAATATTATTGACATTAAAAAACAAAACAAAACAAAAACACCAAAGACCCAAACAAACAAACAAACAAAAAACAACCCCAAAAAACCAAAACCCTACCAAATTAATTAGGGTTGTTGAAAAAAATTACTAAACACTATATATATATATGTAAAGTAATGCATCTTTAATAAAGATTTTTAAAGTTTGAGAGAAGAAAAAGCCTTTTGGCAATGTTTTGGGGTCTAGGACACCAGAAGTACTTTCCCGGGAAGGGTGGGTGGACACAGTACAACAAAATACATTTTATTCCCAATGTATATACAAACTTTAAAATGGATCTTTTTAATTGGGAATTTTTTGTCTTTGAACAAAAAAATTGGAAACTCATTCTGAAGATCTATCAAAGAAATCATGACAAAGTTACCAAATGGCTGCAAAAATATACATGTGTACATTATGATGGATTTCTATATCTGTGTCCAAACTAAACAATCATTTTGTATCCCGAAAATAAAACACTGGCACCTTATCTTGTTAAATGCAAAAAAGCTGTTGTATTCACTATATTTCTTCCAGCAAAGCCTGTCACATTTCATTAAACAATATCATACCGTGATACGCTCAGTAATAAAAAAGCAATAAAACTTCATAGCTTAATTTCTTCTGGGGAAGACACTCCTGATTTATGAAGCCTTCCCTACAAAAAAGTGACACCTAATGGAGCCCACAATTGATGTACATCAAGATGGCCTAATTGTTTGGTTTTAAGAAGAACTTATTTGTGTAAGGCTGTATCTTAAAATCATCAGTTTTCTTAAGACCAAGAGTTCCAGAAGGTTGAAAAGCAATTCTTTTTTTGTGCAAATAAACAATATCATGCATCTTAAATATAAATCCTTTTGTGGGATTATCTTAGTGGTTCAAGCTTTTGTTTTTAATAATGCTCCATTAAATAACTTAATAGACATGAGAAAAGTTGAATCCATAAATATGTTCTCTTTTTCTACATACAGCCAAAATATAAATGCACGACATCCACAAAAAACCCTATTGACCAGCAACACCCTAATTACTTGTGTCTTTCATACTTCTCTGCATAATAATTAGCATTTTATTACCACTTTTGAAGAACATTTTTTAAGTACTGGATTTATAAACTATAATCCCAAATATGGAGCTAAGTCTGAAACAACCTTCCATTGAAAATCCTTTTTAAAAGGTCAAAGTGGACTTAAAATCCACCCAAATAAAAGCAGGCTGAGTAATTTCCGAATGAAAATCTGCTACCAGTTTTCTTTTGTTATTACAAGCATTTCATTTTTTGTTGAAGAAAAAACCCAGTAAAATGGGAAAATCTGACACAAAGGAAAACAGGTAAATTCATCCCTTTTGTCCTTGACTGAGAATCATGAAATAACTTGGGCTGGAAGGAACCTTAAAGCTCATCTCATTCCACCCCCTGCCATGGGCAGGGACACCTTCCACTATCCCAGGCTGCTCCAAGCCCTGTCCAGCCTGGCCTTGGACACTTCCAGGGATGGGGCAGCCACAGCTGCTCTGGGAAACCTGTGCCAGGGCCTCAGCACCCCCACAGGGAAGGATCTCTTCCCAATGTCCAATATTCCACTAACACCTAATCCTTCTAGTATCTAATCTTGTCCCTTTACCATGTCCATTCCCATCAGGATTTGTGGGACACAGGGCTGCTAAGAGGCAGACCATGGAATTCTGGAACCTGACAGCCTGTGGGCCCAGGAGAGGAACGTTTTGGTGTATTGTGCATGGAGTCAATCACATTTTCTGAACAAAATTTCAGTCTGCCTTTCAAATCCAGCTGGAAACTGCCAAATTCAGTAGTTGTGGGAAAAGGAAGAGGACAGTATGGACCAGGCACAACATCTCCTAAGCCTTGTTCCCAAAGGCAACAGATCTGTCATCTCACACGTGATTTGTCTTAATGATCTGGAAAAGTAGGAAACTGCTGGGATTGTGTATTTACACTGAAGGTCTGATTCTGCTTTAAGTGAAAAACAAAACTGAGCAACCTTAGAAAAGAAAGATCTGCTGCAATTCCATAAGTGAAAGCCTAATGTAGCACTTAGTGTTCTCTCCCCAGGTATTTCAAAAAGCCTACACCCCAATCAAGCCTCTTTGCTTCAAACTGTGATGAAAATACTATTGAGGATTTCACAAAAAAAAAAAATGGAGACTATTAAAAGCTTCAAGAAGTTGCAGTTAAGTAACTTGCATGTATTTTAGCCATTATTGCTGTTATGATCTCACCATCCTAGCTTTCTGGATAGTTCTTTGAGCACATTAAGCACCTGATTACAGGAGATACAGATGCTTTCTATTTCAAATTTCAGAAAAAGACAGGAACAACATTTAGAAATCTTTCTGAAAGAGATTTTTTTTTTCCAATGTGCCCCCTCAGTTTGAGAAGAGCAAACTGTTAAGAAAAGGTATTGGAGAAAGAAAGAACTGCATTCATGTGATAAACCTGCTTTATTCTTAACACAGATCTGGTATTTCAGTCCCTATTGATTTTAATGAAATTCTCACTCTTTACGGTGTCAGAAACAAAAATGTGAGGCACTGATGAGTTCAGACTATAGATTATCAATACAAGTGCAATGCTCATCTTCCTCAAACGTTTCTTAATGTGTGTAGGAAAATTCTAGCAGTATTTTACTTGTTTATTATCACAGGGGTTGTATAAAGATGTAGCTAAAAGGTACATAATGAAAAAGTACATTGCAAAAATAAAGTGTTTAATCAGAAGTGAAACATAGAAGCTCCTTCTACTTTTGCTGCAGAAATTCTTTTTTCCAAGCTCTCTCACAAAAAAAGCCAATCATTTTTAGTGAAAAGCTCTTAATTCAGGTAGTTGACGCTTCACTCAGAGTCACTGTACGAGATTTAAAAAATCAGAAAATACATCAATAAATACAACAGATCAAAAGCTAGAATTACAGCAACTACTTTAAGCAGCTCACTGCACCTCTGGACCGGTCACTATACTCTTTAAATAATCTGGAAGTGCATCATGCAGGAATGTTTAGAACTAAATCAGCTTGGTCACACATGTAATATGTGGATATTTCTGCTTAAAAGGGTGTTCTGGTATCCCTTCAAGTACAGATTGCTACCCACCACACTTGTTCTGCAGCTGTAAGGTCCTGCTGTCTGGATACTACATTTCACAAGGGAATTCTGGAAATACATACCTCAGGCACAGTGAGTGCCAGAGAATGAAAGCATAGCTACAGCAACACTTTTTAACTTCTATTTTCTAGCATCTTGTCATTGTGTGGTGAAAGGAGTAGAACGAGATTCATATTCCACAGTGCAAAGAAAAAAAAAAAATTGAACTCAAAACAACCCTGAATTGAAATTACTGAAGTGGTAAAATTGAGCATCAAAAGCTAAATGTGCCCACAACTCTCTGTCAGGTTTCATGCATGTAAGAACAGTTTTCAAGAATAGAACCACTTGGGTCTTCCAGCTGGACTTCACTCAATCATCACGTGATTAATCAGTATTTAATCTACATACTGAAAGGAATGCAAGTTACTCCTATTATTATTATTACTAGTCATATTAATAGACTCCAGTAGCACCCCACAGTGAAGACAAAATGAATGTCTTCAGTTACAGGGTTTTGGGGGTGTTCTCACAGCACTTTTACTGACATTAAGTAATTCTCTCAGCCCCAAAAATCTCATGAGCAAAACTAAAAATGAACATTTTAAAACAGTCACAAGAAGATTCAAAATTATTTAAGGGAGGAGCTGTAGGACCCAACCTGCCCAAACCCTCCCCGTCACAGATATTCACACCTGGCTGCAGGGACACCCACTCCCACCGAGGGCTCACCCTAGAACTGGGCATCTCCTAAACCCAAAGTGGGCATTTTGGAGCAAGGGAAACAGTCTGCATTGCACCACAACTGCCACAAGCAAATTCCTGCAGAAATGCCACGCATGGACCATCTCTGCTCCTAACTCTTTCCAATACTCCTAACAGAGGAATCACAAATATTTTCACTTCTGTGCTTTTGTTCAATGCTTCCGTAAGCCAGTATCAAAGAAAAACTTTGACTGAGGTTTTCTTAATAATTTTAAGAACATTATTATCATTATTATTTTATTTTAAAACACTATTTTCACTGTTTTTCTCAGGACCAGTAGTAGTTACCAAGGATAAATGTCCACACTGCAAAGTATAATGTTTGCTTGTCAATCACCTATTCATATGAAAAAGAGGGATTTTCCAACACTCTGGATAGCACACAACTATCAGAACTCACTATATACTCCTTAACTTCAGCAAAAACCAGAGTATAGGTTTCTGGTTTTACAAAACTTGGTCACTGTCATGTTATTTTTCAAAGCAAATTTGTGCCTACCATAGGCAAGATACCATATGATAAAAACAAACTGATGCCAAGTCAAAGGCACATCTCACCCCTGTGTGCTTCTGCAGCTGAGACATCCTTCCCTTAGTGCAATCCTTCCCTTACTGCAATGAAGGTAAGAAATGTTAAAAAAAATCAATAATAAGAACCCTTACCAAGAGGGACATCAAGCTTCACCAGTTCTTGCAGATTTTCTCTCTGTTGCACACCTGGTCAGCCACTTGTTTGGTGTTCCTCCCACTGCATATTATTCCAAGACAGGCAGCAGTTCATGCTCCAGTGATGTCAACATCTCACAATCCATACTGCTCCCCATCCTAGTCAGTGCCATTTCCCCTGACAAGCTATTAATAAACCTTAATTTTGTTATTAAAAAGCATCTGAATACTGTTCAGTGAGCAAGAAAAAAAATGTTGTCAGTTTTACTGTGCCCTTTTGGAAAGTGCTATTTGACAGTGATTATTTGCATATTTTGAACTGAGAATTATCTCTTCTTGGGGATAATATAGTGACAGTTCCACAGCTCCACACAGACAAGGATTTTACTCTACCAATTTACACTCAAAACCAAGTAAATTATAGGGCAAAGAAAAGCTCCTGAAGACAAAACTTATAAGCAGTGGAGGCATAATGGCATTCAGAAAGGAGTAGTTCAGATTCAAGTTGATTCCTTGCCTAAGAATAAATGCAACAAGGCAGGCAGGAATTCTGCCCAGGCACTGAAGAACCATCAAATGATGAGAAGGAAACTTGACCATTTCCTTAAATGCACAGAACATCTGCCCCGTAGGCACAGACAACCAAGCTTCCTGATTCCTGGCTGCTCTGTATCCTGTACACTCATGAGTGCCTTGATATCATCCTAATTAATGCCAAACTGTGTCACACACAGCCCAGCTTTGCTTCATCTGGAACAGGAGAGTTACAGCAGGACTCAGAATGCCAAATATCACCTGTGCATTCTCACCTCTGCCCCTAGAAACAGGTATCTTGGCAGAATTAACCACCTAAGAACTCTTGATATGACACCAGCAATTTTTTTTTGCACTAACAAAAAATCTACTTTTTTCCTAGTAATGCAGCCAGGTATCTAAAAGCAGGCAATTAAATGGGTTGGGACCACCTCCTTGGCCTCAGAGAGTTAAAATTTGCCATGTACTGGCATGTGCCACTCTGGGTAGGATCGACAACAACCCATCCTGACCTGAAGAAAGCCTACAAGAAAGATGGAGAGAGACTATTTACAAGGGTCTGGAGTGACACGTGGGAACGGCTTCCCACTGCCACAGGGCAGAGTTAGATGGGATATCGGAAAGAAATTCTTTTCCCTGTGAGGGTCGTGAGGCCCTGGCACAGGGTGCCCAGAGCAGCTGTGGCTGCCCCATCCCTGGAAGTGTTCAAGGCCAGGTTGGACGGGGCTTGGGCTTGGGGCTGGAATAGTGGGAGGTGTCCCTGCCCATGGCAGGGGGAGGAACTGGATGAGCTGTAAGATCCCTTCCAATGCAAACCATTCTATGGTTCTGTGATTTTAGTTCTTGGTTCCCTTGATACTCATTCCACTGCTTTACCTCAAAATAATTTGCTTCTATCAGCGTGTTGATCTCCAGCACTGCTGAAAACATGAGCATTAATTTTCACCAAACACACCGTTAGGATTACTCAGATCACTGGCATCTGCCTCTCCTCTGTGCCCATGACTGCTGCTGAGAAACTGCACCAAACAAGCTCACACTTAATAGATTAAACCCTCTTTAAAAAGGCTTCTTTCAAGAACTTTCTGTCCCTGTGAAGAGCTGAAATTATGCACCACCTTCACAACCATCCAAGATGTGTTACCCATCCTACATGCAAAGAACACAAAAAGCACTGAACATCAGGGAACAGAACTACAGCCACCACACTGGAGCCATCAGCAAAGCAATCACTCTCTTGCTCCCTTCCAGATTACTAAACACTGCTATTAAACGGCTGTCATTTAACTTAATCAGAACACTATAAGCCGAAAGAATGAGGAAATGATGAAAATAATTTCCAATCACTTCCTAATCTGGCAGTGAAGAGCAAACCGATGCATCTTTGCGGAGATTGACACCTGATGATCATTTGCTTCCAGGCAATTACTATTTAATGAAGCACAAAACCACAATGATGGAACACACCCGGGTGATTGCAAAGTACGTTTTCAATATCGTTATTGAATAATTAACGCTAAGATGACTTACAGAACAATTTCAGCCTGGGGAAACAAAGGTAACCAAGACTTTCAATAACACAATACCTGCTTGGGGCATAATAATGATGGATTGGCTTTGCTTCAGTGATCAGCATTTAACCAGCACTCCTCATCCCCCAGTAACTCTCAAACACACTTCCCTGGGAAGTTCTGATTGCCAAGGGATGGGCTGGCATGCATGCTGACATTATTTATCACTTCAGTTAGGAGATTAAAATGATACTAACACCCTAATTAACAGGATGGTGTTCAAAGTCCTATTGTAGATATAAATTTTACAGCATTTATTACAGAATCCAATAAAAGAATACAATCCTTCCTTAAACGTTTTGCCAAATATTAATTGTGATCTCAATTTTTCCCTTTCATTTCTAGCTCTTTCAGCTTGCCAAGATATTTATCTTTACAGCAAGATAAAACCCCAAAGCAGTAGCCCCCATTAAGTGACATCCATGGTCCTCCACAACTACCTTTTCGTTCCGTTAGCCAAACTTCTGACAGCATCCACATACAGAGTTTGAAAAGTGAACCCAAAAAGTGAATAAAATGTCAGGTTTGATATATTTTAAAAAGCGAACCTGCATTTCTTTTTACGTCAATTGACAGTACACAGACTTGCCTGTCTATCTATCTTTGTCTAACTTTTTCCAGCTGGATAAACCCAATTGCTATTAAAGTTGACAAAAGACAATGATATTATTAATGAAAGCAGCTACATGATGTTAGACTTTTCATTACAGGCTCCTAGTGAACTTCAATTAATTGCATGGCTGCTATGCCTAAAAAGGCTGCTGAGGGAAAGGAGGCTTGGGGGGCTGGGGGAAGGAAGTATTTTTAACTTCTACCTCTGAGGTGCTCAATCCATCATTTTCCTCCTCAACTGTAAATAAAATACTGCTTCAGAAAAGCCCTCTTTAGATTAGCTGTATGTTTTTTTCCTCTAGGCACAACCTAGATTAAACTACACATCTGTATTTGCCTTCATAGACAGCTTCTGATACAAGACAGGTTCGTATCCCGTCTCTACCGCTGTGGTATTTGTTAACTGATTTCATTTTAGCTGGACAGAATACAGAACTAGCAATGCCATCACAGCCCCCTGCCTAGGACCCTTTGTCCTGCCCTGCTGTCCCCAGGCTGCTCTCCCTCCTCCACCCAAACCCAGCCTGTGCAGCTGAGGGAAATGTCTCCAAGGGCTCCCAAGAATTCGACTCCCTCCCTGGCTTTCTGACCACCTTCTCTTGATATGAAATTGTAAATACCTTGTTCGCAGTAGAGATGCAAATGAGAGCTGTGCTTGACTGATCTGTTCGTAAACTATTAATAATTCACACTCTAAGTCCTCTCCCTCACCCAGAGAGGCAGCAGGGATACCTCCCTATGAATGCTTTCCACACACTGAGCTTCGTGCTTCCAATGAACCCCTACGTGCAGGCATGTAAATGCAATTAATTGTTGCACTTCATTAGAGACTCCTCATTACTGCCACACTCAAACCCAAGTGCCCTTTGAAACAGCTGCCCTTCTGTCCCAGCTTTGAGACTCCGCACCAGATCCCCAGGACAAATCCCAGCTCTGCCCAGCACAGGGGTGACATGCCTTTTTTTGTAAGCAGTTCAGTTCCTGACGTGCAGAAGCTTGCTGTCTATCAGCAGAATTTAAGTAAAGGCTGAAGAAACTCAAGCTGGTTTTTTGGTCACCCTTTGTAAAAAGTGCTCCAGTTATTCTACCCTATTCCTAATAGCATTAACTCCAATTGTCTCTTAATTACAGTAAAGCAGGGAAGCTTCAGTCACTTCCAAAAGCACTATTTCCTCCTCCACTTTACCTCACATGTAGGTTTTGCTTATTCAGAAAACTTCAGTTGAATTTTGCTTTTTCTGCCACTATGTTCTCATCACTCATAACCCTGCCATGACCTCACACCATCTCCTCTGTTGCACTATTAGATGATTTTTACATTGGCATTATCTTTGATTGAGTGTTTCAGGCCCAAACAAATTTATTGAAAGAAATACAGGTTCTGTCCCAAACAAGCAAGTCATTAACTCAGACATTATTTTCTATCCCTTTTAATATTCATTTATATTCCATCACTTCGAGAAGGCCTTTTCTCCCTCACAATATTTGCATGATGGTCCTGCTGAAAGTATGAAAAGGTATTACAAACATCTTCAAATGCAAAATTGTGCTGTCTCTTGGGCCTCCTGCTCAACTCATTTACTGTTCTCTCCTCGGCACCCTTCATTTTAATTGATTTCTCTATTTTCAGGAACAGGTAAGAAGCAGCAGTTCAGAGTTCTGTACAAGTCTTTTGCCATCATAGCCATTTAGGCAGCTGTATTAATTTCTGTTCCTGGGCTATACATCTGAAAACCGGTTTTAATTATTCTTGCAAAAAAGCCCCAAAACACCAGCTAAACTTCTCAGTGGATAATCCCTAAACTGGCAACTCAAACTGGAAGTCAGCAGCAGGCTGGTCCTGCATTGAAGACAAGAGATTTCAGACTGAAGCCTTCAAGAGTTCTTAAGAAAATATTTTTTTAAATGCCTTAGAAATGCATTGAAATATGTAAACTGTGGATGAGGTTTAGAAAAAGAAAGTCTTTCTGCATGTCTGATAGTCAACAGCTTTCAAATTTTGATTTATCTCTCTGATTTCAGAGACGCATAGGAGCACTCACAGCACACAGTGATGTGAGCAGCTCTTTTTTTTTTTAATACAGTGTTTTCCTAATTTCCTCTTGACTCTCCCATTTATGCCAGAAATGCTGCTCCAGTCAGACAGAAAGCACAAAACCCAAGGCACCTGACAAGGACAGCTCTCCCCTCTTACTGATTTTATTATTTACTGCAAACCCAGCTGGAAATAGCAAAGTTATTGACATGTTCCAGAAGGAGCTTCTACACACACTCTCCCAACAGTTCCCAGCATCAGAATTCCCAGAATTTCCACTTTTGCCTATATTTTTCATTTAAAAATCACTAGTAATTTGCAGTGTTGTCATGGCAAGCAGGTAATGTTTAGCAAGATGCCAAGACAAAAAATATTGTTCTTCATGTGTTTAACTAGTATTTGGAACTCGTGATTCCAAGACAGTTTCCTCATTTAATTTTGCAATCTTGGGACGTGGTAGAGAATAGCAGCTCTAATTTTGGACAGTTTAAACCAACACACTTCATCCTGAGCATCTTAAAGTTGAAAAAGCCAATACTGGAAATGGAACAAGCAATCGTTCTGGCTGGCTTTTAATACTGACTCACATTAAATACTCTGATATTTACACTTCCTATCACAAACCTATTTCTAGTCCATACTACAGAACACCCAACAAGGTGCATCACCATAGCTAGAGCAGGCATCAGAAATTCAACCTGGATTCAATAAGCAATGGAACGTAAAACTTCCAGTCATCTATAGACAGAACAGTTTCCAGCCTCCTCACAGAACATGACTTTGATACTTCAGAGCCAATTTTTAAGGGCATTTATCTGCATTTTTTGAAGAAGGAGCCTTAAGCAACCTGATCTAACTCCAAAACTGGATCTTCTAGAACAGGTTGGACTGAACAACCTCTTTAGTCCTTTCTAGTCTAAATTATTCTGTGATTCAGTAACACCATTTTGGCCACAACAGAGGGCCTTTGGATGGCAATAACCACATCTGTTACATAAACTGGATGAAATGGAACATTATAAACATGGTTGTTTTCTTACACAGGTAAGCTTTATTAATTTTACTGCATGCACAGCTGCTCTTTATTATTTCTCTGTGCTTTCTTAAAACAGGCTATCTACTTAATGGACTAAAAACAACATTAAAAGCACCTTGAAATGAAATATTTCATTCTAGTAATTGAGAAAAACAAAACCTTTCCAAGCCACAATTTGCAGTTGTTACACCTTGAAATTCAGACACGCATTAAGCGATGAACTTTACCCTCTTCTTAACAAAGCTGCAATACACAGAGCACTTAAATACGGTATCACATTTGGTCCTCCAGTTTCATTAGCTTTACTAAATGTGAATTTTACATATTGCACAAATACTTGCATCGCACCAGCACTCCTTGCATAGTAAAAGTAGATTTGATAATCAGCTTTCTGATGAGTGATTTTGGTAATCAGCTTTGTGGTGAGTGATTCTGTGTGCTGAGCTGTCCCAATGGAATGCAGGGAGAACAGAAAGCATTGCCACAAAGTCATCTTGGTGCACTTCTGGATTTGATTATATAAAGCCTTCATGACTGCTGGATGAGGACAGCACACCGCTGCAGAAATATCATTAGAAGTTTTCAAACTGTCCGAATTGCAGCGTTAGTAAATGTAGCAAAGGCCTACATTTCGGTGGGCTACATTCAATTCCTTATTAAACAAGCAATATATTACTGGGAGGAAGCCATCCTCTTGATAATAAGTAGTGGAAGACACATCAACTGTCTGTTAAAGGATAAAAAGAGGAAATGAATTACTGAAGGTCTTTTTAATCACTTGTGTGCCATTTTGATGCATTCAATGTGGTACTTACTTTAAATTCCTTATTTCATAAAGTACATGAAGTTCATGATTTAAAACAAATTTCCTAAGAGACTGCTTTGCTCCTTTTCCTCTGACCCATTTCATGATTAAAAGCTGTAGGATCATAAAACGATGTGTTATCTGAAACTTGGTACTTTTGCATATCCCTTACATTAAATTAATTTATTAGTGAAATTTCTATTCACAATCACAAATACACTTTGCTAACAGTTGTAATAATTGCAGGACTGAATGAATGGATTTTAAAAATTGGCACTTAATAAAAATTCCAAGTGTTCCCTAAGGTCCACAACATTACTGAACACAGATGTACTCAGAAAAGACTCATTAAGAAATATTATATATTCTATAGGTAATTTGTTAATCCACTTAAAATTGCACACATATGTAGGTATCAGTTTGCCAAAAATCCCTCTTTTCATCTTGCTTTGTGGAGTTTCATTTTCAATAGACAGAAATAAGCATCTCTTTCCTGCCAGTATAGCACTTGAACTGACCATTAGTGGAAATCAAACTTATGCAAGAATACTTAAAAAACTAATTTATTGAGCTGTAAAAGAGTGTTTTACCTATCTCAGACTGGGATTTCATTGTTTCAGGTTTCATAACACTACAATCAGAACACCATCCTTCTCAAAGGTGGCCACAGTGCTCTCCAGCAATAAACTTCTGCATTAACCCTCCATAAAACTTTGAAATATACTTTTAATGAAAGGGAAGGTACTTTTTTATTTGATTCAGTTACTAAAGTAGTTACTAAGACAGACTGAAAATGTGCTAAACGGTAACAGCCTATTCAGAGGCAATTCCAAGGAGAACCTGGAGTAGCAGCCTTACCTCCCCCTCTTCAGTCACACACCTTGAAATGTGCTGGTATTCAGAATATAACACAGCTCCACACTTGTACTGCCATCAGTCAAATTTCACATTCCATTCATCAGAAAACCCCCACCAAACCCAAACCAAACCAAACCAAACCAAACCAAACCAACAAAAAAAAACCCCAACAAAACCAAAAACAAACAAACAAAAAAAATATCCATAAGCATCTATGGGAAGAAACAGATGAAAAAACAAGTTCCAGGAAGTACAGCAAGGAGAAACCTCAGCCTTTGACCCAGCAAAGAATTCTGATTATTCAATTCCTCAACAGTATTGTATTTTATTTTTTACCCTCAAACTCATATAAGCAGTATGAATTATTATTGCCATTCCTCTGTTCCCATTAGGTTTTCATTAATTGCTTTTTTGGAGTCCAAAATACCACTTGAAAAAAGAACAACTGTATTTTACCATGTCTACCTTAATGCTCTCAAAATTTACTGTACATCATAATTTATTGTACTTTCTATAGAAAATCTGGGGGTTTTTTAAGAAATATTGAAGTTGCCCACTGCAGCACAGGAGAAAATACTGAATCCTGGAGTGTAAATTAAATTGGTTCTCCAACAGATTGAAGACTAGTGGCAAACTAGCTCCAAAGGTGAAAGCAAAATTCCAACTCCAACTTGTGCTCCAAAGGCCAAACCATTGCAGATGAATGTTTGCTGCCTTTGTCTACCCTTCACTACTGGAATGATTATAAAATGATTGCCAAATTACCAATGCTGACTTGCTGCTAATAACTACAGGTTACTGACAGCTACACATTAGTTACATAACGGTAAATGGATCTCATTTTCATTCTTTTCCTTCTACATTTCAAGCTCTTGATAGTGTTCCTATAATTGAAATCAAATATCTTCTCCCACAGTAAAAGAATTAAATAAGTGTGACTAATAGAAGCCAAATACACAACCCCAGCACTCATTTTAATGTTTAAATTATTTCAAGAGTGTGAAGTTGTTTATACCTTCTTACATAAATATATATAAAATCCTGAGTTTCGGTATACACCAAATTCTAGCTATTTAGCTGAAAACATGACAAATGTGGATTTAAACAAATTTAAAACAAAAAAAAAGACACATCAAAGCAAAGATTAACTTCTCAGCATTGACTGAAGTGATATTTCTCAGCTCATTTATCCATAGCCTGCAAAATGAAAATCGTAAGTCATGGTCAGTGGTAACACCTGTTACTCAAGTACAGCACTTCTCAGCCTTTGTAGCTCTTTGTTCTCAGCTCAGACACTTGTGTAGAGGCTAATATGAAATCGTTTTATTTTATAATTTAAGAGGAAGTAAAAGAGAAAATGTTTTCAGTTACTCCACTCTAATGATACCAAAGCGCAGATGCATTGAAAACTACAAAGCTTCTGAACTGAGAGAACTGCTCCTGACAACTGGGGAACACTTGGAGCTTCACAAAAATACTTGCTTGGGACACCACAGCAAATTCACAAGTTCCCTTAAACCATGGTAAAAAATGCATCTTGTTCAAACCAAATTATGTCTGCCTTGCCTTGCCTCCCCCTCCCCAGCCTTACATCTCCTGCTACCCTTAGAACTGAACTCCTGACTTAGAAGGTGAAAAAAGGGAAGTCTTGAAACCTCACTATGACCATGAAAATTTTGCTGGCACTGATGAAAATTTCTAAAAAAATAAAAAAAAGGAGCAGACAGATGCTGCTATGAGTGAAACTGCAGGTGCAAAACATAAGCCATTTTCTTAGCGTGAAAGTATTATAAATTCATCTGCCACTAGGCCAGGATGTAGAGCCGATCAATAAACAACTCAGATTTTGCAAGCCAGCTTGTGAGCAGTCACTACTCTTCCACAGGCATAGGCTTTGCTGGTTATAGCACTGTACCTGGGAATCAAGGACTTCACCTGATGTAGTTTGCTCATCACATAGAAGAGCAATGAAAATTAAAAAGGAACTGGCCTGATGGAATAAAACACAGGAGGAAAACTGAAAACACGATACCACTGTTGCAGAATTCCAGAGAACTCCATTCACGTGGGGTAATTCCACCCTGAAAAGAGGAGCTACAGAATAAAAGATAGATAGAGATGGCAATTAAAGCAGGACAAAGATTCCATTTTTAAGCCATTTTTAAGCCTGTGGGGCACTATCACCAATGACAGCACAGAGTGACATACCCAGATTTGAAAAGAGCTTTGCCATTTTCAAAACTTACCCCCCTGGGCCCAGTTCTGAGGTAAGAAAAACACCACTGTCGTACTCAGACACGAAAGGACCACGCAGACACCGTTCTGTCAGGATAAGGCCTGGGCCAAAAGAGAGAGAGCAAGAAGGGCCAAGGTAGGGCAAGAAGAAGGAAGAAGGAGGAAGAAGACCGGCCCGGCCCTTTATTTTGTCAGTTATATATCTTTTTAGAGACAACCATGGATTGGAGGATGGGGTTACCACCTCTCCATGACACTGGTCAGACCAAAAGTCTATCATAATTCTCTGCCTAACAAAAAGAATGATAATAATAGATACCGGTAGGTAAACATGCCTGATGCTTACAGTAAAGTGCCTGGGAAATTCTACTACAGGAATGAAAACATAGAAAGACTGCAAAATTCAGGGCGACACACCACTGATGAAGAAACAGAAAAAGAAGGTGCAACTATATTGCTGTAAAGAAAAAAACCCTATCTTTGAGTCTAGTTCCTAAGGAAAAGTTCTGCTCCATATTCCCATTTTTCTCCCGTGAGAAAGCAACGGAATCCCCATCGAGAATAATAAGTGACAAAAGCACTTTTTAACAGTAAAGTTTTACAGCACAATTTCCATAAACCAGCTGTCGAAACTGCAGGAGCAGATTTGTGTGGTGCTAGTGGTTACAAGCACTGCTGTTGTTCCAGAACAGATAAAGCCACCTCAGCCCAGCCAGGCTGTATTTTCACTTTTCAAGAACCGAAAGACCAAGAGCAGAGCAGCTACTCCCTGTCTGCTCCCCATGATTGCTCCGTGCACACGTGGCCCTGGCCAGAGGAGCATCCCAAGGGCTGTGCTGGTACCAGACATCACTCAGGGCTGCCTCACCCTCAATCCCCTTGGTCTTGCACCACACAGGGGATGGAGATGCAGCTTTAAGCCATCATCTATTACCCAGAAATCCTCACATTTCTGGATTTTGGCAACAACTGCCATTCACAGATCAAACTCCCCCAGGACATCAGTTTGTCCAACTCCTTTACCACTGCCATGAAAGCATCACTGTACTACACGACCCAGCAAAACACCCAGTTTTATTCACACATTATCATTCAAAAGCTGCACAAAAATAATTAAAGACTCTTAACTGATTTTCTGTCAATAGAGAACAGCCTAAATGTTCTGTACTGAGCTAAGGTCATCATTCTTTTGTCAAAAATTACTCTGAAGAATAGTAATTTGGTCATAATTATTACACACATGGAGTTACGGAACTGATTTTAGAGTACTGGCACGTTCAACGTACAGATGAACTCTCATCAGGCCATTTTTTTTCCTCAAAACAAGTGTTCTCTAATCAAATAAGCCCTTGAAGCATACTTAAAGTGAACTAAGCAATGCTACTTTAGGACTCCAGGAAGGACTACACAAGTCTACACATAAAACTTCCAGACAACGTTTTAATGTACACACATCAGCACAAGAGAAAGAAAATACCTTCACCCTGGGACAGAAAGTTACATTCCTCAAGTGATGTTCCTCAAGATCACTGTTTCAAGCTGACATTTTACACCTTATGGTAATTTTGCAGGTACTCAGGCTTTTTAACTACAGACAAGTGTAACACCAGCACAGCAAAACCAGCACTCCCTTTCACTACAAATATAAACTCTGACTGGTGTTCAGAACTTGGGCTCTGGATTGCCGGCACCTGCCACGTTACCTCAGTTAGGCCACGTTACAGGTGTGTCCACATCTCACCTCCCTGGGTCTCATTTCTAAAGGAGCAACAGAAAAAGCAACTTTGGGTTGAAATGAAATTGCTGACACCTTGTGCAAAAGCATTTCCGCTGGTTTGCTTAATCCTGACAAGTGGAACAACTTGTGGAAGCTGGACTACTTTAAGTCAAACATCTAAGCAACATTAAAGCATAAATGCATGTTTTGCCACATTTAGTAAGGCTCACTTTTTCAGAAGCTGGCCTTTAGTCTGGAAGGAACATTTGGATACAATGCCAGATTCACAAGTACCTTTGTGTCTGTCTGATCTATAGAACTGTAGCACAGCCTAACATCTGGATCTAACTCAGCTGGATCTCACAGATACAAAAAGAGCAACACTAAAATTTTCATATATGAAAGATTAGGTAGTCTAGACATATTATTATAAGCAAGAAAGAAAGGCTGCCTCAAAAATCCATAGAAAGCAACCTTCAGTATAGCAGCAAATACAGCAAACACCCCCCTTCTTCTGAACCTCAGCAGCCATACAAAGAGTGAAGAGTAAGAGGGAGGATAAAAACTGTTCCCCCACCTCCTTGGAAAACTAAGTTTCAGTCTGAGAAAAAAATCAGCTTAAAGGTGCTTTTTTAAACCAGCCTTCACCCAGTTTTTTATTATTCTACAGCACATGCCAGATTTTGCCACCTTTATTCCTCAGAGAGATTGAAATACCTCAGATACAGAACTGGGGCTGTAGTAAGAGCAGTGACTTTGGGCGAGTTATTACCGATTAATATGCCAGCTTCTAAGGAATGTTCATGTTCCCTTCCCTCTTTAATTGGTGTCTTTTTGGTCAGAACATTTAATCTCTGGCCCTTCAGAGTGGTTGTACATGGCTTTATCATCCACTGTTAAGTAATTCCATTCCATGCACTTTCCACCGTTTGGATTGTTCAAAACCAGAAATTTCATCTTTTATGTGACCTTAGCAGATGTGCTTTGGTCATTATTCCCTTAAGCCTTTGAATGTAAAGCACACTCAGGCTCATTTTCATCACTCATCTTTGCAGCAGCTGAAGTGACAAGCTGCTCTTTTAATCCCACAAAAGGCCTTTTTCATGTTTTTTATAGACAAAGTACATGGCACTGAACAAGAAACAAGACTGAAGGAAGTTCCCCCCCGATGGGGTTCCTGCGCTCTGCAGGGCCAAGAGCCCCTGCTCTGGTGGTCGAGGTTGCTAGCAGGAAAGCCCTGCAGGGCTGACAGTCCTGGATGATTTTCATGCCACAGGCCTGCTGTACGCTCAGTCTTAGTGTACACATTTTTTCCTCCCTGGCTCACTGCTGCCAAAAGATTGTTAAATGCTAACAGCTTGAAGCATGACTCAGCTTGGCTTTTTGTTTGTTTGTTTGTTTTGTTTAATTTAAAACAAAATCAAGCAGTTTGAGTCACTGCAAGGTAGGTGAAAATAATTACATTTAGCAGCTGATAAAACCCACATGATAATTGAATCCAATTTTCAAGAAAATATTAGTGCCACAGATGCTGTGTTTATGTTGTAACACCAAAACCTTCAAATACACCTTCACAAGTCTCAGTTTACAGTGCTCCTGCAGTTTTTACTTACTGCATAAAATTTAAAGAATGTTGCATGATGTGAAAGTATGGAAAGGAAACCACATCACTTCCGTAAGTGAATGCCCATAAATTCAAAATACCCATTTCAACAGGTAGGAGATGTCAAATGCAAGCTTCAGAAAATTCCAGCTCCAGTCCCTGAAATAACTGGAAATCAGATGCACTGGTACTGAAATGCAGAGTTTCTCGTTCCTTTTTTGCACATTTATAGCAAAACCCTTTATTTCAGATGTAAGCTCTGAAGACATTCAAGATACAGCCACACACACTGTAGATTTTGAGCCTGCAACTCTGGTTCGTTCTCAATCCTAGGCACAAGACAGCAAAGGGAACCATAAGGAAATTATTTTCAAAACTAAACTTCCGCAAGGTATCACTTGACTTCACTCATACAGCAACACAAATTCCTACCATAGCACAAGAAACAGAAATAGCTGATTTTTTTAAAAGAATAACCCTGAGTGGGTCAACCTGGCATGTTCTGCCAAAAATCTAAAAAACCAACATTACATGCTTTTCATCAAAATACATCAATAGAAGCTTTCACAGGTACAGGGCAGAAACTGCTAAAGTTCTTGAAGGTAGGTCACCTTTACTTGCTGAATTTTAGTAAATTGTTTCCTTTCTTTTACTTTAAAGTTCTGCTTCACAAAGAAAGCTTATAAAAATTCCAGTATTTGAAAAATAAAGATACCATTACTGATATACTTCAATATACTTCAATATGTGGTACATGTGAAAACAAAAGCACTTCCAGGAGCAGAGGAATGTACAAAGCCCCATTCCCTACAAATACCCATCTTGTCATTGACTGAAAACTGACTCTAGTTCCTTCCCATGTTTCTGACAGCAATAAAAATCACTTAATCCCCTGGACCCTCCAACATCAATACTTGTGGGATTCACAGACCAACCTCTGCCTATTTGGGCACTTTACATCATCTCTCTTTTCTCACTAATCTCATTTTTATGTGGCTACTGATTTAGAAAGTGAGTGCAGTAACAAATACGCATAAATATCACTCACATCAAGTAATTTCCTAAGTCTCTATTTCTCTGGGAAATGAAAGTAGTAAGTATGAATACTGCCAACAGAATCCTATAACTCATCATGAACAGGTTTCTTTCACCTTCCCTCCCAATTTCC
The DNA here is from genome assembly GCA_013397975.1 of Machaerirhynchus nigripectus. Lineage (NCBI taxonomy): Eukaryota > Metazoa > Chordata > Aves > Passeriformes > Dicruridae > Machaerirhynchus > Machaerirhynchus nigripectus. Next base: position 49,818 of record VZRQ01003248.1, on the reverse strand, counting down.
TTCCGTCACTGCTTGCTTGAGGGGGGAGGAAGCTCTTCTTAAGGTAAGGCCACACAGCAGAGTAGTGGAAGATCTATTCAAGCTCCTTCCCCCAAGAGTAAGAGAAACACAGAAGGCCACACTTCAGCTGTAAGAAATGTATTGTGAATTAAGACAGGACTGTGACTTTAATTTAATGCAATTACTTGTTAATTTAATATCCCCTAATCATTAGTGCTCTGGGGCTTTTGCCTCTGACTCCATTAATTCTTCTCATTCTATTCTGCTTGCAGCAAACTGAGCAAGGCCATGCTAATGGAGATGCTGCAATTATTTATTTTGTGCATTTCCTTCTGACTGAGGTTATTGCACCATGCAAGAAATGTCAGTGGGTTTGAATAAAATACTGATAATAGCACAACATAAAGAAAGAAGAGACTGCAGTGCCATCATTTGTCATTGAGGTTTTGCCTTTTGGGTGAGCAGAAAGGCATTAAGTTGTTAAGTGAAAGCATGGCATTACTGAAACCTATCTTCAATTTTCAGCAAGAACTGGATGATTTTTCCCTTAGTGAAGTATTCCAAATGCCATTTATTTTACTTAACTATGAAATGTATACAGTAAAAGTTCTTACTGTTTAATCCAGCAATAGCTGTCAAGAAAGGTCATTAAAAACACGTTAAAAAACTTGAATGCATAGAGGTTTACATGAGAAATGGAAAAATAAGTCATTTCTTTATAAAAACCTAAATTGCATTGTATTGTTTTGTATGACTGCGTTATTTAAACATCAGCACCACAAAGAATAATTAATGAAGGAAAGGGTCACACTGCCGAACTCTACAGGACCTTTACCCATGTCCTGCAAATCAGTAGGAATGAAAACAGAATTTTAAAAAGCAGTTAAAAGGTAAATACGTTTTTGCATATCCACTTACTAGCTTAGGAAATTCATCACCTGAAGCCTAAGATAACAGCTGCAATAGTCATGGGACTGGGTCACTCCCTCAGAAGTCACGGGGTTTACAACACACCAGTGTTCTAGCAATCTGTTCCAAACTAAAATTACACTGATTTCTGAGTGCTAGGGAGCACTGCTGGGGTTTATATTCAGTAGTCTTTACAAAACACATCAATACACCAACACAACCTTATAAAACTCAAAAGCCTCTAACCTAGAAAAGGTAAGAAAGAACCCACCCCAACACCTTCACAGATTAAAATACAACATGAATTCATAAGAAAGTAAAATGTTTACACATGTGGAGGGAAAAGAAGAAAAAAAATACATCAAATGTTTAAAGAAATCAATAGAACAAAAAAGCAAAAGCCAAAGGAGATGTCATCTCAACATGAAAGACTGCTAATGTGTCAAATGCAGGTCTGAATTTCAAGCACAGTGAAGAGTCCTTAGCTAAAGTGAATTGCTGGCAGAAGTGCTGTCTGGTTCTACAAACAAAGCCAGTATTAAAATAATAGATTTTAAAAGCAAACAGGGGAAATAAAAAATCCCAAACATTCTCCTGGTTTTGAATGGCTCTCAACAGCAGATTTCTTTTATTAGTCACATTTTTTGTTCATTTTTCACTAAAGAAAAGGATTCTCCTGTATTTGGTCACATACTCAGTCACACAAAGTAAGACTTAAAACCAATAAAAAGGAAAAAAAACCAAGGTAATTCCCTGAAGCTTGTCATAGCATTGTAAGAATCACCAACACTGGAATTGGCTTCCTGCAAATAATCTCTGGTATTTAAAGAGTTTATAGGTTGTAAGTGGGAGAGCAATTCCTAGAGGATTGCATGTTCCCTACTCCTGCTGACTGACAGAACAAACTCTTCCGCTTCTTAAAGCTGCTGTCATCATCTCAAAAGTAACAGGCACCTGCAAGGGGTCTCCAGGTACAAAACTTGGGATTACTTACATTTTAATGAACTTAGATACCAGTAAGTATTACAATGCCTTTATCAAACATTTCTCCCCTCCAAACAAACATTCCCATTATACAGGCAAGATATTCCTTGCAGAAAGTCTGTAAAAATCAGAAATCAAAAACTAATGTCTGTACAGCCTAAACCATCTTGATAACAGGTATTTTATGACCTGAATTTTGTGAGCTTTTCCATTTCCTCAGGACAAGAAGCTGAGATATCTGAACTCATGTACCTTTCGTGCCATTTAATTCACATGAGCTCCTAAATGCCTTGAACATCCAATTTTTATAATGAAAGAGCTTTCATTTACCATCCAATCACCATCCACTAACACTATTCTATTACTTTCAAATGCTGTAAGAAGTGTTAGGCACTCTGTGGGGCTTGTAACAGCATAGAATGAGAGCTGTATTAATGCCGCTGCCTTTTGACCCAGAAAAAAGTACCTCTTGATTGTCCCTTTCACTCAGGGTAAGAACTGTCAGTCAGCCACTCAGCAAAAGAACACATCACTCAGGAAGCAGCAGGTATTTAAGACTTGCAAAAGGGTTGGAAAAGTGAATTTCACAGCAAATTAACATCTTAAATCAAGCTTAAGACTGGGGTCATTATTTTGAAATCCTTCAATCACTGAAAGGTTCTGCTGATGGTATGAGTGGGTCACAAAATCAAAGTTAACACACAAATTGAATTCTAAATTTGGTGATAAAAGCTAGACCACAGTTCTAAATTAAAGGAGTAATGAGTGTTACTGACAGCACCCAAGAGGAGCCTCATGTGACTTTATTCCCACAAACGTAGCCTTTGCTGAGCCGGGCTATCTTTTATCTAGAAAGGATAACTTTCAAACTGAAAAGCATCCATCAACGTGTGCTCTAAAGCACAGCAAAAAAAATAATAATTTTAAAGGCAGAAAGGGAACAGCAAAGAGCAGCTCCCAGTGTAAAATTAATGCTGAGGTGCTCAAAATCCCCTCAAACCTCCCTCTGTTTTTAATAAGGTGCTCATGCTTGTCACAGGCACCTATAGCTCTGCTCCTTGTCCTTCTCTGAGGAACAGCACAATTCTGTCTCAGAGCTGGTCTGACCTCAGCAACAGAATGAGAAGCACTTGATGACAAAGGAAGGATGTGGAAATTAAACTCTTCAAGTTCCTTTATCTGTTCAACTGTAGCCTCCCCCGAACAGGACAGACCCAATAAAAACAAACAAACCAACCCCAGAAAACCCCTAAGCAAACAGAAAAGGCCATAGAAAGAGGCTTTACCCAACAGGAAAGTCATTGGCAGGTTGAAAGGCAAAAAGAAGAGGGGTGAGTATCTTCAAACTTCAGTCTGAGTTAGACTACAATGGACTGAAGTGCTTGACACATATCCCATACAAAAACAGGAGTCATCAAGAATGAAAACCAAACCACCTCTGCAGACTACAAACACCAAGACTCAGCTAAAAACTTCCAAATGATACACAAAGTAGAAGACCAGGAGAACTGATATATCAGATTGACAACACACAGCAGAAGTAATGAATATAAGCTTGGAAATATGTCGTAAGATGTGCCTTGCAGCACTGCTCAGATATCATCTGTGTGTCAAAATATCTGAGCTTACACTACACAACAGACTTCTCCAAAGACAACAGCGATGAGAAGCTGGAAGTGATGAGAGCACAGATCAAGGCACAATTACAGCAATGGGGATAATTTTAAAGATCACATCAACAATTTACAATCTATTTAATCACATAACCCCACAGTGAGTCAGGCTGGAAGGGACCACAATGGCTTATCAGGTCCCACCTCCCTCCTCCAGCAGAGTCATCCCAAAGCACACAGCACATGGTTGTGTCCAGATGGGTCTCCCAGTGAGGAAGTATCACACCCTCTCTGGTCTCTGTTTCAGTGCTCAGTCACTGCACAGGAAAGAAGTTCTGTCTCATGTTCAGGTGAACTTCTTGAGCATCAGTTCCTGCCCATTCATTCCTCTTGTGCCATTGCTGGGCCCCACAGAGCAGAGCCTGGTTCCTGTTCTGAGCCTTCCCTGCAGACAGGGACAGACAGGGATGAGGGCCCCTCTCAGCTGGGGCTCCTCTCGAGGCTGAAGAGCTCCAGCTCCCTCAGCCTTTCCTTCTCAAGGGAGATGCTTCAGTCCTTCCTCATTTCTGCAGCCTCCTCTGGCCCTGCTCCAGGAGCTCCATGTCCCTCCTGTCCTGAGGAGCCCAGAACTGGACACAGCACTCCAGAGGTGCCTCCCAGGGCTGAGCAGAGGGGCAGGGTCACTCCCTGACCTGCTGGCAATGCTCTTCCTCATGCACCCCAGGACTGCTGACTTGATGGCTGCTAAGGAAAACTAATTTATGCTACAGTTCAAACCGGGCACCTTCCTGCAAAGATGCTGATTTCACACAGAGGTCAAAGAAGTCTGGACCATTAAATTTCCTGAAAGTGAGGGGGAAAAAACCCAGTTCTCCCAAGCTAATATATGCTCAGTTTCTTGGTCAAAACTCCTCCAGTGTCAGCCTGCTCAAAACCAGTGCAGATCCAGTTCCTGTGTCTAAGGTCAGAAGACTCCCAGATGTATAGATAGGGGGAGGACAACCCTTCAAGTGATTCATGGAGTCCTTCTCTTCTTGGGAAAATTGTACCTCTTTGGCTTTATTTTGAAATGCTCCCCTCCCACTTAGTTATTTCTAAATCTTCATGTTATCTAAAAATTCTTTAATTTATATATTTTGCATAGATGAGGAAAAAAAAAACTATAAATGGGTGGTTTATCTTTAGCATGCCTCTTGTGAATTTCTGTCCTTCTCACACCAACAGATAATGTTTAATCTAGTAAACTTTGGCATAATTTAAAATAGTACTCGTCTCCGAAGTCTTGCAGATCTCCAGCATTTGGAATGTTATTCTTCAGGGAACCCATTAATTTTCACAAAAAGGTCTCAAAGGGCTGTATTAATTAACAGATCCAAGTAATCTACAAAAACTGAAATACTGCCAAACCACTCTGCACGTACTCCCAGCTCATTAAAAACGCCAAAATCCTCAGTTTAGCATTAAATAATTCCCACAGGACTTACAAAAAAGCTTACCCAAGTATGGTATTTAAAAATCATTTTAAATGCTAGGGAAATTTACTATGATTTATTATCACAATTACACATAATAAACCTTTCAAAGCTATGGCTCTAACATAAGTTATAACTGTTACTGTGTGATAAAGTGCTCCATCAGTATGTCCTTTCCATATGGACTTTGTGCTCCCATTTCCCCCTCCCTGCTATTTAGAGAGCATTTTGTTCAGTCTGTCTAAATTACTACAGAAACGGACTGAACCTTACACCACAATTGACCTAAAGAGGATGAAGAGCTCAAGAACTGATTCTAAAGGATGATAAAATCCAACCCTAAGGAGATGAAGAAGCAAACAAGGGCAAGTAGTGTATTGTTTAAACATAAAACCAGGTTGAGGACGCTTGTGGATTAGAAATTATTTGTAAAGACTTGGCACCTACAGTTTAACTCGTCAAAAATCGCCCTCGGAAAGTTTCAATGACTATCCAAGTTATTCCACCACAGTAGCATCTTTGTTCTACTCAAACTATACCGACTGATAATATTTTATTCTGTCTTCTCCTCCTTTGTCCTTTTCCCCACCTCCCTCCAAGCATGACTGTGCACAACCCAGTTCTATTTGTGTCCAAAGTCTCCAGCTGCAAGGTCACACAGTTCTGACCTCAAGGTAAAATTCAGGCACAAAACCAAGCAGTTTTATTTTCCAATGTGTCAAAGATAAAACATGTCTTCTTTTCAAGAAAAAAAAAACAGCCAACCAAACAAAAATAAACGTGGAGATTTAAAATCCTTGAATACTCCCACGTTACATTCAATTTTCTACTTCTTGGACTCTCTTCTGACTTCACTTTTCTATGAAATATTTTCAGTACCTCTTTATCTACATTTGAACGGAAAGTCTTTGTGTTTGTCCTTTCCCCAAATGTACACTTCAACTTGCATAACTGAACTGTAACTGCAGAAGTGCAGACCTTGGCACAGATACTCACATGAAAAGCATGTTGAGGCACTTCATTGTCCCCTAAGTTTAAAGTCCACAGAGTATCACACTGTTGGAGTGCTCCATTATGTCAGGAATGACACTCATTGTGCTGTACAATATGGAATACCTTAAATGCCTGAACCATCCACCACAGTGGTTTTTGCTATATAACCACATGCAACACAAAATGGGGTTGAAGGGCATTTTGGTGTCAAAGGCACCAATTTTCATATAAGCAGCAATGCTAGTCCATATGTGATTATCAGCTAGTGAATTCAACTCAGTCCCCGAAAACTATTAAACCACACATTACTGCTTCATATTTTGAGGCACACTGAGTTCCATGGATGTTTCCTTGCCACTAGATCAGGATACAGCATTAAAACAACATATTTTGTTTCTATTTTTGCCCTGAATGCTCAGAAACACAGGGAAGTCAGTTTTAGACAGAAAACTCTCCCTGATCTCAGTGGCCATCAATCTTCCTTCATTTAGTATTGTCTCATTTGTCCTTTCCCTGCCACTGACTGTCTCTTGAGAGGTAACTGATCCGTTTAAACACTGTTCACAGCACAGAAAGAATTTTCTGGCCTCCCTGCCTCCCAGAAATGCAAGCCAGAAATGATGCAGTTACTACTGTAGAGTATCTAAAGGATGCTACGTAATTCCCATCACTGGAAGTGTCCAAGGCCAGGTTGGACAGGGCTTGGAGCAACCTGGGATAGTGGAAGGTTCCCTGCCCATGGCAGGGGTTGGAACAAGATGAGCTTTAAGATCCCTTCCAACCTAAACCATTCTGTGATTCTGTGATATGAACCTAGCTTGAAAAACTACACAAAACTGCACTAGAGAGATTTACGATCACATGAAACAAGTAGTGCTGCTCATTTAAGGCTGATGGTACTTTTGCTTTTGAAAGCAGTGACATAAATATGCACATATTTTGCTAAGACAGACATTTGTACAAGAAGACTATGTTAAAATAGCAGTGCTTGGAGAAGCACTATAGCATGTGGCAGCATCAATTCCCGTAAAGTTTTACTGAACATCTTAAAGTTTTCTTAGAAGTTGATTTACAGTTGGTTAGCAGAATTATGAGGCTTGATTTCCCAGTACTTTCAATCCATAACTCAAACATATGAAAAACCAAACAAATACCAAACAGAAGCATGGGGACTTCATTGATTTTAAGTTTAAAAACTCAAACATATTTCAATTCAAAGAAGCTCAAGAAGAAACTGTAACTACTCTACAAAAGAGATCAATAAATAAATCTGAATGGGGTCATTTGCTGTGGCTACATGAGGGGTATCACACAACATTTAATAGCAATTTCATTATATCAAAATCCAGCAATGCCACAATGAGCAGGAAAACAAGAGAAGCAACACACTGAGCCTAACCCACATTACCCAAACACCAAGAACAAAGGACAAAATTTCAACTGGTAGCAAAAATCAATTACTAATCAGAAAAGGACGTTAAAATATAATTGGCATTCATACACCCATAAAATCATTTCAAATTATGGAATCATTAAGGTTGGAAAAGACCTCTAAGATCAAGTCCAACATCAACCCAGCACTGCCAAGGCCACCACTACACCATGTCTCCAACTGCCACAACACACATCTTTTAAAGGGAGATAAGTGATGGTGCGGGATGATGACTCCACCAGTCCTCTCTCCAGTGCCTGACAACCATTAAGTAAATGAAGTTCCCTTCCTAGCAAAGCACAAGCTTGTTTTAATACAAGAAATTAATGGAAAATATTCAAAATAACATCTATTTCTGAATGAATTTTAAAATCAAAATATATTTTAAAAAGCAAGATAAAACCACTGTCTGCAGCTATATGGACAACTATGAACTATAGATTTTAATAAAACAAACTTGTTTTGTTTTGGACACCCTGTGCCTCAAACATGCCATTTCACACACAGATGGTTTTATTTTTAAGGAAAAAAACGAAACCCAAACAAATAAACATCAACAGAAGCTCAGTCTGGAAATACCCTGATAAATGTAGAAACAGTTTTCAGCGTTGCAGTCCATTAACTTCCACGACTCTGAGCTCTCACAAGGAAACAAGGATGATCACAGCCTTAGACAAACATTCACCTGGGTGACATTTTTATTTTAAATGCCAACATTTATATCCCAGAACCTGGAAATTAAAATCTCCATCAGTTTTGTTTTGATTTTAAGTTAAGAGTTATAAATCGAATTGTTTTGAAACAAGAAAAGAAAGAGATCTAAGAAAATCTGACAAGTACTATTCTAGCATTTAGTATCAATTAGTGTAAAATCCAAATCAAGACGTTCTTATGTCTGGTTTGACAGAAGCAGTTTGTTACTCACTTACCTCATCTGTCCTAAATTGATGATAGAAAAATCTTAAAATTAATTTAATGATTTAATTTAAGACTGATCTAAAAACCCCACAGATTTTCAAATTTTAGCAACATCTACAACTGGGATGAAGTTTTCAGAATATGCTGAGCATCCCCAAGGAAATGTAGTCAATTTTGTCTGAGTCTCTCCAGGAGAATTGGTCTCTTCTGCAATATGGATGCTTGTTTATACACCTGCAGAGTAGCTGCTGAAAGCTGGATCTGAATTAGAATTTGAGCACTTAGATGATACAGAAAGTTTGTCCCTGAAGTCGAGCATAGCCCCTGAAAATTTGCACATTAGTGAAAATATTCAAGTAAGATTATTACTGCCATACATCTGCTCCCTTTCATAGCTCCCAAATCCCTAGTTAGGGGTATCTTACTCCTTAGCTGATCTGCACAGAACTTAGTGCAGGCAGAAAACCACAAACCAGTGTGATCTAATTATGGTGCTCACATAGTTTTACGCCAGTCCTAATTAATTATAACAGCAGCAATTAAAGTCTACCCAGTAAATAAACCCATAACCATAACTCACCGCTGCCATGCATCTTCCAGCAGCTCCTAAGGACTTGTTCCAGCACAAGGACACACCTTCCTGCTGGCATCCAGGGGGAACGGAACAAAAGCACCACTACAGACATTGCACAGCCTCTGGGTTTTATGGCATCTCCATCAAAACCAAGGGTTAGAAGCCTGTCACTGAATTCCTGGTACTTACTGGTATGCTATTTCAAGTTCTGTTAACTACATCAAGAAATAGGTATCCTGGCCTGGAATACTGCTAGGAAAATGAGCATCAGGTACAGAAGTGAAGCTACTGGAAAAGTTTTTTTAAATAAAGGCAGACATTGGCAAAGCACTCCAAATATACAGGAGTCGCTATTGCTTGATTTCTTGACCAGTTCCATTTGGACATTTTTTTGTGCTGGAAATTCTCCAGGGGGGATAGTTCTGAAAGATTAAGAACTGAAATCACAAGTAGAGGAACATGGAGGGAATTGTGGTGTGAACAGGCCAACAAACCTCCAAAATTCAGCTTCAACATTTCAAGGGAAACACATGGGAATTCACTCTCTTCCCATGGGACTTGAACACACTTTTCAATATTTTTAAAACTTCACCTTCCAAACTGAGTTCAAGTTTTACTTTTTCTGTCAATCTTACAAGTTTCACAGCTCCAAGTATGTCAATACCGATGTGTTCAGAATTTACCATGAAGAAAGCATTGAAATCAGAATAGAGTAAACTGGAAATCATCACTAGGATGGTCAGTATCATGCTTGTAGTTTTCATAGGTATTTCTCCTTATTTCTCTTTTGTACTTAGGAACTTTTATTCAACAATGCAGCAAGTCTACCCACAATCTAATAGTTCTTTTCCTTCTGGCCAGCTGTGTAGTTACTCTCTCAAACAAGAGTAAATACACCTACTTTCTTCTTTGAATTTCTTGTATTTGTCTTGCTTTCTTTCAGAGACACTGCAGCTACCACAGTTCAAGTACTATGCTCATTTTAATAACTGAAAATCTCACTTAAAAATATTTATATAGCAAAAAATCAACAGAGGATTTTTTTTAAACTACAGCTGTTAACATCCTGTAAGATAAAGCACTGATACGAGACTTCCCAAACCCCAGAGATTAGGAAATAGAACTACACAAATGGAAACTGCCACCTTTATGAACCTCTGTGTTAGTGTTGTATCTCTAAATCACTGCAACCATAAATACCCAAAACCTTCGGTGATTTTACAGTTGGGTTATGGAACTGGTCTACAAATGAGTGGCAGGTGATTTCAGTCTCCATTACCCCACCAATAAAGAACCATTAGAACAGCAGGTTTGTAATACATGCACAACTCATCATAGGTCAGACTGAGAGTAAGGGAAGATCACAAGCAGTAATAAGTCAATTTACTATTTCTACAGGATAGTATCAATCAAAGAATAAAAAGTGCTTTATGGTATTAATTGCAATGTATTAAATGCTTTGGCAAATATAAAATTTCTAATTAAAACACAGCAACAGCAACCTTACATATTCCTTCAGATGGCTTTTGGACATTATGCATTATTGTATTTATGTAAGTTACTTCCATTTAGAATAGACTTTTAATTTGGCCTTATATTTTTATAGGTTCCTCTTCCTTTTTCTCTACCACAATATACTGATGCCCTGAACACTCTCTGGTTCTCAGAAAAACCACTCCACAATGCTCCTCACCTTCCCAGAAAACAAACCACTTATCTATGGGCTAATTGTACACATATGTTGCTGTGATTGCCTACAAACTCTACTTTGTAAAAAATTTACTTTTCCAAGAGATGTGCATTTTTTATGTGGAAAAAATCGTTGCCAACTACTAGAAAATTTAGAAACTGGTATATGAAATCAAAACCATCCTAAAGAAAGTATTTGTGTCTTGACAAACAGTAGTTCTGAATGGGTGTTAAAAATATATTAAAAATATAAATGGCTTTTCAAATTACAAGAAAAATTCAGTATTGAAGCTTCAATGAGGATCTTTTTGTGGGTAATTATTTAGAATTGTATCAAAGTGAAAGAAGTGTCATGACACATATTAGTCACCTTTTAGATATCCTGAAGTTTAGCCTTTTTCTTTTCTAAAAAAAAAAAGAACATTTACGAAACCCCCCATAATATTAATTCCCTGATGCAAATTAGTATCTTTTTAAAGCTCACAAATATACCTATTTCAAGAAAATCTCAACATCTTGGTCACACTTTATGAGATATATTTATAAGCTAACTTACTTTCAAACTGTCTTTAGTTACTATATCAGCCCATGTGACAAGTGTCAAAACCATTTCTTTTATTTTTGCTAAATTACATTATGTTCAATATAGAATTACAGAGTTATAGAATATCCTGAGTTGGAAGGATCTTTAACCCTCGATGTCAGAGTATGCTCCAGGATCCTCCAGTCCAGCTCCTGGCCCTGCCCAGGACGCCCCAATAATCCCACCCTGTGCCTGAGAGCGTTGCTCATGCCAATTAAATATTGAGGTTTTAGAGCATTTGGAGTCCAGAATAGTCAGATCACCACAGGATGATTGCTTTCAGTTAAACACTTATCAGAAAATTACTAACCCAATCTATTCAACCCTTTTCTGCCCACAGACTACTGGGAATAACGAGAAAAAGCCAAGCAATTTAGCAGAGCTGACACCTGCCAGGCATTGCACCTTTCGCTCTGTGGAGAATACACAAAAGCCTCAAAGAAGTTACAGCCATATCTTGTTACAATCATTTTTTTTCCAAACAAATACTACTTCTGCAAAATCTACTCAATAACTATGAAGATAGCTAGTAAAAAGAAAATATATTATATGCCTTCACTCTGTTGACCCTGCCTAAGAACTGTCCTTTTTTTTGGGTAAAGATGCTTCTTCACTAATAAAATTACAGAGATATCGGGCTCTTTTCACATGTGCACCATAAAAACACAACATGCCTTGAGATTATCCTTCAGATTATTGCTGCTATGGTTTCAAAGTGCCTGTTGAAGCCACAGCCAAGGCCTTCCCTCAGGAGCCATCGCTCGTGGCCAGAGCTGCAGACACAGCTAATGAGAAACAAAAAGGCTTCTAAAGTCTCTGATAGCCCAAAGCTTCAGAGGTGAACAGGAAGGAACATTTAGCAGGGAAAAAGCCTGTGGGGGAAGAGGGAAAGATGGAGCCAAGGGAACCATTCACTTCCCTTCTTATTGCTGTGTTAGATAGAAAAAGCTCCAAAGGACGGTGAGAGGGTTGGAGCCAGGAGCTCTGCATTCCTACTGCCACGGCAGAAAGGCCTCCCAGAGCTTATCCAAGTGGGATCCACACGGTTCTCCCTGATTATTCACGGAGAGCTCACTTTTCCTCTCTATTAAACTGCATTACAGGGAGCTAAACTACATCTGACATTTTCCTGCTGAGTGCTCCCTCCACACAAACCATGCCCAAGCTGTTGCAGAGCCTGTACAGTAAGCTCATGGAACAGTCTCTCCGTTACAACATGGGCCTTAATGCAAACAGAAATTGAGAACTTCATTTGTATAGAAAATGGTGATACTCTGACATCAAGGGTTAAAGCACTGAACTGTGACATGAATTTAATTTCTGAATCTTCCACTCAGGCAATCTTGCAGGAATGATTTCTCAATGTCTCACAGGACTGCTGGGGACATAAGGACATGCACGAGGCTGGCAGGGCACACACACAGCGCGTTCTTCCCAACCTCTGGAATGGAGTGGAGTGTACCTACACTTGCAGGCTTTAGGATTATTTGTCACTTGTTCTTTGCAGAAGTGTAAGAACTTCATGTGCAGTTTAAACACAAATTCATACTACTCCTGAAGGCCAGTCATGGGGAAAAAAAGGCACTAATTCAAAAATTTTTCAAGGAAAGTACTTGAACTTTCTATATTGCAAAGAGAGATATCCAAAAAATTTATTAACAACATAAATTGGATGCTAAAATACTTGACAGGTTCATCTGGGAAAGTTAGGTGTTTTAAACATCACAAAAAACCCTTACTGCAAATATACAGACTGATCAGTCAGAGTGACCCAGTGAACTGCTGGGTTTTGTCCCTTGTGTCATGGAAAATGCACCAAGTGACTTGTAATTTTACATTTAATTATCTCTAACATTAGTTTCTTCAAAAGTATTCAAAGGCTGATCAAATGGAGAGATGAAAATAAAACATGAGAATCAGGAATTTCTTGTTATATATACCAGGAGATAAAGATTAACCCAAGCTTCCACTCATATTGCTTTTATTTTTGAAAAGCCACAGAATTTTAATATTTCAAAAGAGGCCAAATTGAGTATTTGAATATTTCAGCACACATAAAAATCCAATCCTGCAACTCACTGCCTACACTTCTTCAGCAGATGTGAAAATTAACAGCACACATACACTTTTGAGTATTATTAGATTTAATTTTTACACAAATATGTGTGTTTATGGGCACCTTTCAGCACCCTCCCTTCAATATTTGTGCACACTGATGGATGAGATCTGCCCCTGAGCCTTCTCTCCTCCTGGCTGAGCAGCCCCAGCTCTGACTTTCCTCACACGAGAGATGCCTGTATGCCATATTCCTTTAAAAACAGGTATAATTTCTGTAGGAAAATTAAGCAGCAGCTCATGTTGCTAATGCAACTCTCCAGTTCACTCTGGCTACTCATGCAAGAAATCAGCACATGATGGCACAATTAAGAAGTTTTACCGTTAATGGAAAAATGTAGTTTCATTTAAAAAATCTTTTCTAATGCCCTAGGAGGCACGAAGAGGTTTTAAATAATTAACCTCAGTACATTCTTCAACAGGAAATTTCCTCATGAACTTTCGACTTTGAATCCTCTTTCCTGCCTTGTGTTACGTGAGGTCACAAAGATTCTTATGACTGATCACCTCTTGGTAGACAGACCCCATTTTGCTTGGCATTGTTCAGAGACAAAATAAAATGACATTACTTCACCAGCTCTAAGGCAACAGAGAGATGGAAACAAATGGGCAGAACACAGGAAAAAGGGAGACAACATTTGTCAGTCTGACAGGCAGCAGTCTCAGCAAACCATCGGGGTGACTGTTGTCAGAACTCTACAGGCATCACAGAGAAGAATATCAAGGGTAGTGACAAGACAGATCATGACAAAGCTGCTCTGAGATGTTAATGCAGAGCTCTTGGCAAATAGGAGCAGCAATAAAAAGAACTAGCAAGATGTTTGCTTAAAAATCATCTGTGCTACTTTTGCTCCTTTGTTTACACACAACACAATTTCAATGTCCTGCTCTTCCCACAAGTAACTCTAAGAAAGCCAAAGTTTGGGAATGAAAAAGAAAACTGGGAGTTATGTCTAGAAAGGACCAAAACACAGTACAGAGCAGGTGTCAAATCTGAACAACAGAACAAAACACGTTGTTCTTCACATGCTGCCAAATTCCCTGTGCCCCACCACCTTACCAAGTAAATGGAAATCGTGGAACTCTTTAGAGACAGCGCACACCAACACCACCCATTTTACAGCAAACTTCAGCCTATAATCTATTTCAAAAGAATCTCCTCATGTCAACACTCAAAGGATTCTCTTCCCTTCAAAGCTGGCTCCTCTGTGTGATGTGGACGTGCATCTGCGTTCACGTATGTGCTCAGGTGTTAAAAAGTGGTAAATGGGAAGGAAAGAGGGAGAGTCCAGGGTTCTGCAGTACTTTCTTACCTCCATTTCTTGGCACAAGGCTCTACAAGATTGTACCTTTAATTTCAATTACACAATTTTATGCCACCAGTCAATTTGCATGGTTCCCAAGGAGATAAGTTTTTAAAATCTTCTCTGGAATCCACTGATAAAAATAGGGGAAACTAGTATAGTAAGATAGAATGATGAATTAGACCCTATTGAAAAGTTATCTTTTACTGGGCCAATCAGGAAATGCAAGATAATCACTAAACATTTCGTATTTACTTTTCTTTACTATATCTCCACCTTACTGTGCCTAGGCAGAGCATTAGCAATTTTCTATCTTTTCCTTTTAAAAACTATCAAACAAGGATAAAGGATTTGAGAACATCAGGTTACATGTAAACAAGAATAATATACATTTCCTATTCGTCCAGATACACTTAGTAGGTAAAACATCCATTTAAAGCATGGAATCATAGAACCTCTAAGTTTGGAAAGGACCTCTGAACATCAGCAAGTCCAGCCTAGCTCCACTGTGGTTCATCACTACTCCATGTCCCCAAGTGCCACATCTACACTCCTTCTGAACACTTCCAGGGACACTTCCGGTGATTCCACCGCTGCCCTGGGCACCCTGTGCCAGTGCCTGACCACCCTGTCAGGGAAGAAATTTTTCCTAATATCTAATGCAAACGTTCCCTGGCACCTATATTAGGCCATGTATTTACAAATTCCATGGCACTTCTGATTGTGAGTAATTGCATCAAAGCAGTGACTGCCAATGATAAACAGGAAATAAGATTTAAATGGAGGACTGTAACCTCTGCGTGAGGCATGGGAGGGAGGGAGGGAGGGAGACCATGACATCTTAAAAAATTACCAAAAAAGGCAAGATAATTACTGCTTATTTTTCAGCTTCATTTTTGGGTAATCGTCTCTCCACAATAATATCTGGCATTTTCCTGGTTTCCAATGCGGTGCTAAACATTAAAAACGCACTGAATACTGTTTGTGAGGGCATCTTTCTTTTCCCAAGACAAGATAAACCACGACAGATTGCAAGCATGTGGTGACTGAAGAGGTACTTTCTGTGGGAAACCATACAAAAGGTTACAGCAAAGATGCAGAAAGCAAGTGAGGGGAAAGTGGACAAGTAAGATTAGAAAGATCCTTTTGCCACTGTAGATCTTATTACAGTGCTTTTTGTAGGCACAGTAAGATTCACCAGGATGTTTAAAAGGATACCGGAGCAATGTGAATTTAATGCAGAAAATCATGTGATGATTTGAAAAGTGGGAATCATTCAGCTTAGCAGCAAATAAACTTTGCTTTGGTGGTTTTTGGATGGTTTCCCAAAGGATTTTTCGTCCCCCTTCACTAACATGCATTTCAATGAATACTGATGAAGGTCTGAAGAACTAATCTATGTGAGCTTGTGTAAACTGTGAATTTGGATTTGCAGGTGCTCCAGTTTCTAAGGAAATGTAAAAGAACCCAGTAACACCCAGACATAAACCAGATTCTGTGCCGTCCTTTTGATATACCGGTTCTGGTGAGAAAAATCTGGTCTCATAAGTCAACAGAATGTTTTCCATCTATCATATGAACTAGAAGAAAAAATTAATTTTCATCTAGTGCATATGGATTTTCCCTTGTGTCTGTAAACTCAGACAATTATAGTTACTACAAATACATTTAGTGAAAGTACAGAATCTATTTAGCTGGGCTATTTTTATTTAATTCCCCACACAGATAATTTAATCTAAGTCATTCTTCTCTGAAAAATCTTGATTAATCCATTTCATAACCACTTGGAAAATCAGATTCAGAACTGAGTAACTGCTGTGTCAAACTAAAAACCCAAGCTCTGTGTGCATTACTGGTGTGCCTTGACACCGGATCCTATAGCATCTAATAAGGTATGAGCTCCGTTTGAAGCTTTTCTCCCAAAGAATTTGCAACTTCTCTTTTCTCTAAGTTCTCAGTCACCTGCAACCAACAGGGTCCTAAAAGTGACCCTTTCTTCAACAGAGACCTGGTTCTCTTGAAACACACGGGAGCCTCAGGACTTCCTGAGTCTGCTGTTCCTCTGTCAAACTTGCTTGAAATTGAGTAGGGTGTTCAAAAACACACTGTAGGAAACACTGCCAAAAAAAAGGCAAAGCAGGCTACCATAGAGCCCTTAGCACTAACAAGAAAAACAAGACATTCTCTCTTTTCCACCACTTAAAAAGGCTGATTTTAAGAAGCACTATCCAGATAGGAAAAAATTTTTGTTCATTGAAATATGTTTTAAGTGGTTTTTTTTTCAGACATAGATAAATGTGTAGAAACTACACCTCCCATGTACACAGAGACTTTTTAAAGCAAATGAAAAGTTCAATTCCTTTGTTCACATTCTTCCAAGCACACCATAAAATTCTTTTGTTCTTTACATACTTTTATATTATCTCATTTTTAAAGGAAGCATTTCAATTCATTTCAGAGCATTATCCCAGATTCTCATTTTCTTTAAAGGAACATCTTTACATGAAAGTCAACATCATATTTTCAGTATATAAAATTAAATACACATCCTCTCTGGCAGCTTTCTTTCAGTGTAGTTGCTGCTTCTCCAAGCAAGTTCTAAAGTGTTTCCAAGTAAGTTTAAAGACATCCAATTTATTTTTATTTTAGAAAATTGCTTGCTGAAGTGGCACTGTGTCCTTAAGGTGTGATATCCAGTTATCAATTGCAAAAAACACGTAGAATTTCCTAGCACATTAAGTATCTCTGCTAGCAATAACTAGAAGCACTGGATACAAGGATCTACAGAAACTATATAAAAATGTAATTCAAGAAAGATAGAGAAACCAAGGAATAGTCTTACATGACCATATATGTTGTTCAGCTACAAAATAATGGAAAAACTTTGTTACAAATGTCCTTTCCTGACTAGACCAGAGCTCCTAATACTTTCAATTACATATTAAATACTTTAAGATTCAGAAGTGGTTTGTAACAACATTCAGAAGTACTTTGCAACTCAAACCTGGCTTTCTCTACAGATGAAGGCAGACTTTTAACAAGGCAGACAATAACAAGGAAATGATGACTTGAGCCTTGCCTTCTCCAGCCTGTGATACATGAACAGCTTGTGCTGCTGCAGCTGGAAGGGTCACAGTTGGATGCTTATTTCACCTGATTCATCGAAAACCTTGCCCAGTGTGGAAGTGTCTTCCTTCTCCAGACTGGTTTTCTTTCTGGTTTGTATTTTTTTTAAACACACACTATTCTTGAACCTGGTGTCCTTCAGAGAAGCCAAAGAACCCACTAAGATTGGGGTGGATTTGCTACTGTCGCCTCCGAGAAGCAGCACAGAGACACCAGCTGCAAGCTCTCTTTCGTGCTTAGACCAGTATCACAATACAATTTGGGAAAAAGTTATGCCAAACTATACAAAAAACCAAAATTGAGCACCTGGGAGATTAAGCAGAATCCTGTTCAGGGAGGCCAAAGCGCACAGCACTATAGTGGTTATTTATTGCAAAATATGGGCAGTGTCTGTGAACTCTGCACTATAATTATTAAATGTGTAAAGAATTTTTTTAAACTAATTTTTAAATATATTCAAACCTAGTAAATATGTCAGAATTGTCAGAGCTTTGCTGTGAACTGTCAATTTCTTTTTTAATATTTTGAGGTTCATTCTTCCTCAGCTGCAGCTAGCAAGCCCTGAAATGTCATTGCTTACAAGCCAATCTAAATTTAAACTCTTCTGATTTTTGACCCAGGGGAATAAACTGCAATCAAATACAAATTGCAAAAATATTCAGCACCATAATTCAGTTTCCTGGAACCTGAGTTTACAGCCATCTCTGGTTTCTGGTTTTGTATCTACTAACCAAATCCCATCCTTCCTGCATAAAAGATGAATCTCCACCTGTAAACAGTTCTGCCCAGGTGTTTTACTGTATTTACACTCCCACTGCATTTCATGATCAGTTTTTCCACTTTCACATCCTTCAGAGAGGAAGTCCCCCTGACTGCTGCCAGTAATTTTTCAGATACTTACTTACATCAAATGCTTCTCAGTGACCTGCTGAAAAAAAAAACTCCACATGTACACAAAAAAATTAATGTACTGTTCATGGTTCCTACCAGCTCACTGCGAAGTCGTGCACCTTCACGATGCCGCTCAGTTGATACTGTCCAGATTTAGGGGACTGAGTGGGTTCTTTAGCACACTCGAAGTCTGGGGTCCCTTCAGGATCAACAGGGAATTCTGAATCCTGCAGAAAACCAAAACTATTAATTCTCAGAAATGCTGCGTAACTTCACATCATGCGTCTCTTATATTACTACTTTGAAAAAACAAATTTATCTTGTTTTTCCACTCTCCTCTATTTCTGGTTTGTATTTTCTCCTCTATTCAATTTTCATAGTTTTTTTAATTGCTGCTGTCCTGATTTTATTAATTTTGCTACATATTGTTGAAGCTGACTGCAGGCAGAACAACTGAACACTAATAATTAGGTTTTTTCCAAATTATATTCCTACTATTTAAGGTAACTGGCCTGACATAAAACACAGGACTAGAACTGGGAAGGTTGGTTTATATCAACCCCCTCTGCAAGATTACTGGCATGGGTTATTTTCCATTTTTCCATGGCCTATTTGTTTTCTACCCCTATTTTCCATGGAAGGTTAGCTCCCTGAGTTGCATCCAGAGGCAAAGCTGCTGTATTCTTCAAAAGACCTTTTTTCTAAGTATAAGCCAATAAAAAGTCAAAATTCGTGTAGCTAATCTTGCAGCCTCCTTTTCCATTGGTGTGGTCTAAGGTATTTCCTAAGATTCAGCAGCAGATGAATAGGAGATTTATTACTAACTCTAATTAACCAAGCTAAATAGCTTTATTAAAAATAGACTGTCATTAAAGAATGTAAGGAGGGTAACTGTGCACAATATATTTTAAGGACTGCACAAGTCATTACAAAACCACTTCTCAAGACACCACAGTTGGCTGAAGACCTGGCTGATGGCTTCTGTTTGCAACATTTTAGGACATCCTGCTGTGAGAAGCTTTAAAGGAGACTGAAATCGCTGTGCTCTTTAAAATGCCCATCAAACATGAAGATTAAAGAGGGAATAAAATCACTGTATTTTAACCTGAAAATGCACAGACACAGCAGGGATAACTACTAAGTCTTTTTAGTATCTGTTTGCACTAAACTCAATAGCAGCCATCCTGTTTCCTGATCATTTGTAAGAATGAGCATAAAGCAAATTTCACAAGTACAAAGTAGGTATAAGAATAGCTGTTTATCTTCCATTTCAGAAGCTCTACACACTGCATTGTCCTGCAAGGGTGCTATTAACCCAAGCCAAACTTATAAAGATCGTTAAGCTAATGACTTAATGATCAGTGTGAGCACATCTATTCCAGACCCAAGACCTGGAAGATATTTTTCAGTGGACTGTGGCTTCAGTCACAGGCACAGCCCAACGAAACCACTCCAAATTCCATGGAACAGTAGGGACCTTCAATAATGACTGCTATCAGACAACAGTCTTTCTTCTCTGACTGGGGAGGAAGACAGAATCTGGAAATTGTGGAGAGCAAATGATCAAAGTCATCCTTTGCTTAACACAGATACTACCAAGATACCTACTTTTGCAAAAAAACCGAAAGTAATAAATCTGGAATATTCAGAAATAGGAAATAAGTATGTAAAGTACAAATACATAAAGAATAAAGA
This sequence comes from Machaerirhynchus nigripectus, assembly GCA_013397975.1. Lineage (NCBI taxonomy): Eukaryota > Metazoa > Chordata > Aves > Passeriformes > Dicruridae > Machaerirhynchus > Machaerirhynchus nigripectus. Next base: position 29,520 of record VZRQ01003248.1, on the reverse strand, counting down.
TTAAAGTAACCTGGCATTGTTAATCCAGCAAGAAATGTGTTTGTGGCTAGAGTTCTGCATTTTTATAGAACTGCATGTCAGTTTCTGATTGTGTCTCAGCCATAATATTCTTGAAGATCTCTGAAGCCAGTTTCAAGAAAAATCCACAAATTTTCCAAATTCAGGAACAATTAAGATAGGCCTGCAGCATTTCTTATACAAACACACTAATAAGCTGAGTAAAGATATTAACTAAAGGTAAGTATAGTCCCAATATGTGTCAGTGCCTTTATGCAACTCCTGTAAGCTTTGTGTACTCCTTGTCTTACAAAGTTCTACCTTTAAAGATTTAAAAATTTGAGCAACTAGGATTGTAACATAACAAAGGCATAAAACCAGCATGCTTTTTGCAAATTGTTCTCATTCACTTTATGGAAAACTACCAATTAGTAAATGCTACCAGACTTCCTCATTTCAGAGCGAAACAAGTCAAGGAAAGACAAGGTTCTCTGGATAGAAGTGACAGAAAGGCTTGCTTTTTTCAGTAGAAAAGAATCCCCAGATACTACTTCAGGATATAGTGCTGTAAATGATCGCCGTAACATTCAAAAAATATCATAAAAAGAGAATAATACTAAAATAATTATTTTTCTACAACTCCGTTGTGAGGATCTGAAATATTTCTGAAACTGTAGCTTTGCCACCCCTTGCAGTGGTAATCCTGTATTCTATTAGAGCAGGAGACTTGGTCTCATTTGAGTTAATTCATACCTGTGGTTCCCACCGGTGTGAACAGTGGTATCACTTGCCATGGCCAGATGAAATGCTCATTTCAGTAGCTCCCCAGCACACACCAGGCAGAAGTCACAGCCTGACTTTTTTCCCCAGATACAAATATTCCTCACTGCGGAATAAATGGGGTATTTTTATCCTAAAAACTTGCTACAACAGAAGTGTTCAATAATGCTTATGTGAAGACATCTTCTCTCCCCTAACAAATTTAGGCAACCAAGTTTCATTATTTAATCCTCCTTCTATTATTTCCAGTTGCTAAATCCTAAAAGAGAATCCATTACACAAGTTGAGACCTTGCATAACAAGGCTTGTGAAACTTTTACATTGACTGCAAAGTCTGATGTTCCTTCAGCATTGGCAAGGGCCATGTGCAAGCCGAAATTCAGGAAAATATCCTGAGTGCTAAGGAGCCAAAGCAACTTACTGTGGTTTTGTTCACCTCTTTATCTGCTACATATGAGACATTTGTACTACGACAAAAATAAAAACCTACCAAGCTTCTCTCTACCATCCATTTAAAAAGAGGAAATACTGCACTTCCTGCCTTTGACATTAAACATCCTCTTACTCTGTCATTAAAGGCAAGGAACAGAACATTCAAAAGAGTCTCCTAGGAAGAATCTCTATGAACCAAAACCCTTCTGAATGCATGTCCTCAGCCACTGACAATGGTAAATGGTACCTGGTCCCTGCCCAAACTGTCCCTTTGACAGTACATTCCCCGTTATCTAAAATTACAGGTGCAGCCATCAGACACTCATAAAAAGTTGCCTTGACTCCTGGGCCATTTACACACAGTATTTCCACAACTGCCTAAAATATCAGAAAACAGAAGGCTACAGAAGTCAGGATTGTGTGAGTATTGAAGACATTCCACGCCTTAATACCTCACAGGTTCACATACAAAAAACAAACCAGAAGAGAAGAGCTTGCCTTTCTTTTGTTTGTTTGGGATTTTTTTGGTTGGTTTTTTCCCTTTTTATTTAAGAGCCTGAACCATAAGATGATTCAGTGATTTATTCCACATCAAGCTGAATTTCTATAGGACAGCTTGTAAACTGAACTCATATCTTGAGTCTAAAACCATTCCTTAATTTTCCCTCATAAGAGAAAAAAACCTTGTCTTGATGCAAACTGTCATGCAATTAAGAAAATTTACCCTTAAAGCTATTAGAAATATTTCTTTTCTGTCCTGAATTTTTCCAGTAAGGCTGCCTTTTCTCTTCCAATAGCAGGGCTCTTCAGAGCAAGTCTACAGCTTTCTTTTTCCTCGAGAAAGACACAGAAGACTCATTTGTCAAAACATACAGAGGGCAATGAATAGGTAAGTGGAACTGATCTAAATCATCTCACAGCTGAGAAAAATGTAGTAGAGCTTAATAGAAAACATCCAGATCAGTTTGTCTAAATCACAGCTTGGCCTTGTCTATAGCATTATTACAGGTAGCGTTAAGTTTCTCCTTACTCAGATGTTAAAAATTGAAGTCAATTGAAGAAGCAGATTCACCCTGTAACCATGAACAAGTTCAACCTTGCTACTTTAATTCTGAAAGAAAATAGTGCAATCTTAAGTGAGGCAAAGCCCATCAGAGAGCAAATTAGGGATCCAAAGTCTTTCAGTGAGGGAGAAGGAGCAACTTTTTGCAAAAATTAATGACCATTATCATCAGCAGTTCCAATCTGAAAGCTGTCAAAACTACAACTGCAGTTCAGACATGCACAAGGACCACAGTCACAGGTGGTGGTGCATCCATACAATCAATTTAAAAAGCAAATACTATGTATTTTTGCAGAAATGTGAAGTAATGAAAATTAGATTCTTCTTAGGGCACAGCTACTCTCTATGTCCAAGACTCAGCAAGACAGCCTAACTTGTATCACTGAACATTTTCAAGAAAATATTCTATTCTCAATTCTCACCCAAGAATCAGCATTGTCTCTGTTCTTCTGTACTTAGAAAGAGTACTGCACTAATCACTGACAGCTGTACTGACATACCACTGAAATTTTCTTTTCATTCGAAGTTACAGAGAATTTTAATAATTGTTTTGCTTATTCTTCCTGAAAAATCTGATACACTTACAGAGAACACGTTTTTTCTGTTTTCATTTTACACTTGTGTCAATATATTGAAATTTCCATATTTTAGTTTTTGTATATAAAAGCAGTCCCATGGAAATCAGTAGGTGTATTCAGAAACTACGTATTAAATACATAGTTTTTCACAATAGGACTTGAGTTTTACACTCAGTTTTTGTCCCAACTTTCAAAACAACTTAAGGATTACTAAGAATCCATACATTCAGAAAGTGAAAATAAACAAGACATCCCTAAAACACAAATGTATAAATAAGAATGAAAATACTCTTGGTTGTTATTGCTGACGGTGAATGAATCTTGCTCCTCAGACTATCAAACATAAAGTGTATCAAATAAGCAAAAACACTTAAACAGCAAACTATAGTATGATATCTTCAAACCCCATTTTACTTTTTGTTGACTATACTTAAAATTATTTAAAGTTTCAAAGTAAATTAAGAAAGATTCAAATCTGTTCCTGTTTCCCTCTTTCCTGAAGAAAACCTTGGTAGTCTGTTCTCTGAGTAGCTCAGCTTTGGGGCACTAGAGGTAGGTGGCTTCAGAAGGAATCAAATGCTAAGCGGGAAAGTATTAAATTAATATTAAAAGTTTTGCTGCAAGAGTGATAGAAAATTGACATCTAATGTAGTAGCTGAGCATGATTTTACTTTGTTTTCATATTTTCTGTAATTGAAAGGATGGGTATCCTTTTCTAGCAGAGTATGAAAGAAATGAAGGCATTTAGTGCACCCACTGAGCATAACGCGTAAGTGAAATAGTCAGTAGGCACGGTTGTACAATTAATACTGGAACAACTCAAATTCAAAATGCCCCAGTGTCTATAGTAAAACAACCATAATACAACACATTTGCACACTGTTTTACTATGTTAATCATGACCACAATTATTCTATAAACATCTGAAATGTAAGGAAAGGAAGTTGAAAGCAATAGCAGGAGAGTGTAGTAAAACTTTTATTGCCTGCTCCATCCTGCTTGGCTTGCTAATAAAAACCATAAAACTCAGCTACAAAAGTTGTGGCCACATAACTCCTCCTTATTCAGTTTATAACCCTGACCATTTTTCCTTTTTTAATAAAATAAACATGAAGATACTATGTAATAGGTAGTAAAAGCCAGATTAATTAAAAAAGCAATGGTAAAACTGTTCTGTCTTCAAATTCAGGGCTAGTGTAGCTCCTCAGACAGTTTGTGAACTGGTGCTAACAGTAAATTTGCACTTGAAATTGCTCCTGACAATGTCAGTTTTAAGGCTCTGCCACATCAAGTCAAGCCATTCCCTGTGCAATAAAAAACTAGAAAGCTCTAGTACTCAATGTCTAACTACACAACAGATACTCAATCACTTTTGGATGAGAGCTCTCATTAGCACTCATCGATAAATACACTGCAATTATTTTCTACTATCAAAAGGATAAACTTAAAGCTGCTGCACTTCACTAGTTTTGTTTCTTTTATTGCCTCTATTAAAACCAGATTTGATTAGCCAGATATGATTAATAATCAGAGAGGTTTGAAGAAGTAAGAAGAAGAGAACAATTACAGAAAGATCCATCACTGAAATGCAATAGTTTTCTTCCCGTTTTCAGCACTAGGGCTTGTTTAACTTTATCACCACTATTTCAGAAAGGAACAGTATAAAATAAAAAAACTTACTCTATGCCAAGCATACTGCCCAACACTACAGAGATAAAACTACTGCAATGTTTTAGCTTCTGCTAAAACTTTAAAACTTCCTCGCAAATGCCCAAGTAAAACACATTCCTCAGGTTAAAGCAACACAACTGTGGCTGATGCTGTAAAGGATGAACACGACACTCCGGAGTGGGGACTGGAACAATATCTGTGCACTGGAGGCAGCTGCCCAGTGAGCTGCATGGCTACCCAGAGGACTGAGAGCTTGCAGTCATAGGACAAGCCTGGAAGTGTCCAAGGGCAGGCTGGATGGGTCTTGGAGCAACCTGGGATACTGGAAGGTGTGTCCCTCCCATGGCAGGGGGTGGAATGAGATGAGTTTTAAGGTCCCTTCCAACCCAAACCATTCTGGGACTCTGTGACCAGAGAAACACAAAACAGCTCCTTGAGCCTTGCTCAAGACTGACCATAGAACAAGGAGTAGGTTTAAGATGCTCTGCACCCACATTGAGTGGAAGTCAAAGCCTTAAGCTTTATAAAGATGAACAGGTGATTTCTCCAGAGAAGGAACAATCCTTAAGAAACCTCACAATCCTTAAGAAACCTCCAACATTCCTTGAGGACCTGTTCTGTGTTGAAAAGGGTTATCTGTGCTGTACAGAAATACCCCATGCAGCCTTCTTCCAACACTTCTACCATCCCAGCTACATAATCAAATGTATTTCAACCCCTTTTGATTCCTCTTCTCTGTCACAGCAAACTGCATGACCAACAGTCTCTGCAGAGTCAACAATGTGAGTGAAGAGTCACAGTAAATTATTCCAGAACACAAACGTACATTAATTCTGAGTGCTAACTTCAGTTACAGTCTCAAGAAAGTGATATCATGATCATCCAACTTTTAATTTACTACTCCCTCATGGTGAGAATTGAGCTTAAAAAAATGCAATTGAAATTAATTTCTTAATTTAAAATTATTACAACTCTAACATACAAAGCCTATACTGCTACTGATATGCCCAGATTTTAAGTACCTACTTCTGGTTACTATTAACAGCAGTTATCAAAGTAAGTTTATCACATGTGAGGGTAAATTCTGTATTATTTTACTGGTAGTAATTTCCAGTATGTTGCCCTGATTCTCATCATCATCTCATCATCACATCGTAACAACAGCACGTGTTCCTGTTTTTCAAAACAGCATTATATGTCTCACAGACAATTAAACAATATGTTCATACAATAGAGATGTACACACAGCTATGTATATAACTTAATCTAGTGTAAACAACTGCAAACACTGTTACAAAACTCAGCTTGATCATTTCCCAAGGAGAAGTAAAAGAACATCTATGAAAATGCTGAAATAAATTATCATGATATGAGGCATGCAATCGATTTTCATGGCTTTTTTCTAAGTCACAAATAACCATGTGCTATTCCCAAAGATGCCTCCTAACCCCTCCTTTAAAAGGTTTATGTTTGAAAAGCAACTACATTTATGATCAATATTAAAATAAACAACAATGCTATAAAATATAGAAACCTCTTCCAATTATTTTATTTTGTAGATTTAAAATTTGATTATGATGCAATTAAACGTCAGCATTATTTTAAGCTACAGCAGCACATGCTGCATATGCCACACAATTCATGTTAAAGAGGCAATACTGATTAAGAGATAGACACTGAGTTACTTCAGTTTTCTGACATACTTCAAAATGTTGAAATAGTCTTTTTTTATACATAGATTTTCAAAAATTTTCATAGTGATTAATATTAATTTCTCTACCACAGAAGTATCCTACTGTAGAATCAACTAAAAAAATCTTAGACGCTTTCTTGATTTTCTCCAAGAAAACAGCAGTACAAGCAATACAAGACTATCCATTCATCTACAGATGTTCCAGAAGACAGTGCATCTGAATTCATTTTGATTTTATTCCTAAAACACGCACTATGATAGACTGTGGGGAAACTTTTTTTTATTTCTTTTGACATGATCTCACCTGCACTTCTAACAAGAAAAAAAATCTGCTCCCAAAGGCTCTCCTACCACTAGTGATATCCAAACATAGGTGCTAGAGGTGCAAATGAGTTCTAAATTTTGCCATTCTTTTATTAACTTTCCAAATATTAACAAACAAGTATTATTTTTCCTCACATTACTATTCTGCTTCTCAGGCACTGTCGGGAAGCTCAGAAAACTGCGTTTACATTCTCAGTAGCCTAGATACACTAATTTCTGCCAGGGCCAAAGCAGCCGCTGTAATCATCTCCATAACTGTTATAAGGCACACAGGGTTTGCAGAGGTCCATACATCACCACAATGAACTGGTAAACACATTCAGGGGCCATTAGTTATTGATTTATTTGCAATTATGCGTTACAGATGCCGTCTATGTTCCCCCCCTTGGCAGTTCATCATCCTGACTCTGTTTCAGGACAGCCAGTAACCATTATCCCAAGCTCCACATAATGAGAAATAATGAAAACAAAGCTGTAAGAGTATTCTGACATGCAGGTACAAAGCTCTCAGCTTGTCAATACTGAAGAGAAATGGATTCTTTATAATAAAGAGCTAATTAATTGATTACTGTACTTGTAAGCAATAAGTACTTTATCAAACAATGATAAAGCTGGTTATCTATCACTGTTAACCACCATAAATATTTTCAGCACGGCAGAAGTGGATACAGCAGAATATGAAAGAGGTACTGCCAGGCTGACTTCACAAATATGCCAGCAGTGAAAACAGAACTGCTGAAAAGCGCCTTAAGGTGTGAGGAAGTCAGTCTGCTCTAGATTCAGCAAGGCAGATTATGAAACCAGACCCAGAATGTCTGTAATTTATTTTGGACCACATAAAACCCAGGCCTCTGCACGTCCTTGAATTACATTTCTACTTGAGCTAGACACAGCTTTAAAAAAAAAATCCATTATTTAGAAATTTTCAGTTTTTTCAAGACTGAAGGATTGACCGTAACTGCCAGTACATTTGTGAAATGCCTAACTACATTCTCTATTAAAAAGCAACTCTATTTCTAACCCAGAATGTCCCTATATTCAATTTTCATCTACTAACTTCCATTCTACTTCTGTCTGCTAAGTAAACACTGCTATTAAGAATACATTTTGTCCCTTTGTCACAGGCAATGATGAACGCCCTAATTACACCGGTTCTAGTTGAAGATTACCCTGCTTATTGTAGGAGGGTTGGACTAAATGACCTTTAAAGGTCCCTTCAAAGCCGAACTATTCTAGGACTCTCTGAACTTTAAAAGCATGGTAAAAAAATATGTATTTTTATTTCTATTTCGTTTACCAAGTGATCCAGACTTCCCCTCCTCATTTTTGTGGTCTCTTCATGGAATAAGACCTCACCAGTGTGTCATTTGATAAATTTATCAGTAAATCTAAATCAAACTCAAATCAGACTTTTGAGACTCTTTTTTTCCTCCAAGTCACATATAAAAATGCTGAATAGTTTGTAAGAAAAAACAAATCTCTCAATACATTTGATTATTCTCCATTTAAGGCTTCATGTCAGACTTGAACATATTAGTAACATTATTTACACTGATTTTGTACAATTCCACAACTGTATCTTCCACAATCATGGGGTAATTTGCATTAATATTAGTACTAATTATACATAGTTTTTAGTTCTATTATTCTGTTTCTTCATTTCTTGAGTCACTTTTTACATTATAAATATAGTTTTGAAAGTAATCACAGATTGCTGGCACAATCTCCCTGAGACAATTTCTTACAACAGAAAGAGACGAAAAAACAGAGTAAGTTTATCACCACCTGACTCCCAAGTTACAAAATTGAAACACTGAGCTTTCAAGTGGGATACAAGAAACTACAAGATTTTACTCAATTCTTTAAACCTAGGCCATGTGCTCTCAATAGAAAGGCAATTTGTTCATGTGGGTTAGGACAGATGGCATGGGGACCTAAAATGAATTTTACTCTGAAAAACAGCAATTGTTTACCCAATGGATCTGTTCTTCTTTTTTGTATTCAAAATCATATATCCTTAGTAAGAATGTAAGTAGAAGTTTTTATTGCTTTTTTATTCCCATTAGCCCCTCAAACCCACACAATTTTGAGACAGATCCAAGGGCTATTTTGTCTTTTTTTTGGTCTCTCTCCAAACGTGTTCATACACAGCAGTTCTCTGTTACAACCTCTCTGGCCAAGTTAGAGGGAAAATCTGAAACCAATTCTCCCCAGCCATTCATCCATGGACAGACTGAAGACAACTTTCAATTTACATCTAAATTTAGGCACTTGGCCACTGCCGTAACAGCTACAAAGCTTTTATTGGCTATGTCAAATTTCACTCACCAGTAGCTACAGCACAGGATGAGTGTGAAGAGTGTGCTTTATCAATTTTTAAGACTGCTATGTATCGATATTTCTATGTGGACTCGGAGAGTGATGGTACAGCCACGATTGAGACGCAAGTAAAACCCCACAGAATTCACTGACCACAGTTTTGAGCCTGATGCTTGAAGAGACACCACCAGAAATCTACAACAGAAAGGGATATAGCCCTACAATACCCAGAAAAATTGACAATTTGTCTGATCACAGGCTGCACCCACCTGCTCTAATTCATGGGCCACTACTAGAGATAACTCCGGATAAAAACTGTTTTAGGAAAACGGAAGAATCCGGAGGTAAGAGGAGTGAGATGCTAGTGGGAAAAAGCAGCCTTAGAAGCTAACACTCCAAGGAATTGTAGCAGCATACAAAATCAGTTTAAAGAAAAATCAAACAGGTAAATGGTAAATGGTGCAAACAGGGCATATCTCCCAGCTTTTTAGGAAAGTACCCTTTCAATTTATTTTAACTATCTGTAAATAGTTCCATTATCTTTAAATAGTATCTTAAATTATTACTTTTGTTTCCTCCATCTACTCCTCTAGCAAAGGCTTTTCTTCTAACTTTCCTAGTTCTTGAAAACCTACAGAGGTTCAAACCCTCCCTTGATCCCTGATTCCCTGTCCATACAATTATGGCCAAGTGCCTTTTGAGTGTGCCTGAGCAGGGAGGACTCTCCCTTATCCACTGCAGTAACGCACAGAGAAATGTGATTAATTGTAGATGTGAATTTCACTCCAACTTGCACTGTATAAAATAAACTATTTTAGTTCATGTCCAGCTCCTACCTCATCTTCTTGCCACCTTTCTCTGTGACTCCAGTAAAAGCTTTAGGCTAACAAGCCACCTTAACACCTTTAGAGGAAACCCAAGTGGATAGGAGAAGGCAAATGACATTTCCCTTACAAATGTTCTCCCTGTATCAGAAATCTTATCATTCTTTGTTGATTTCACAAACACAAATTTCACTACCCCTTTCCACACAGAAATTAATTTGCCTTTTTTCCCTGCTACCTTCCATCCTCTTAAATTCTAGATCATAATCTTCTCTCCCCCTATTTATCATCTATACCCTGTATCACTGCCTCATTCTTTCTTTACTTGCAGTTCACAGTCACCTGTTATGTTCTTACGAAACTTTCACTCTTCTTTCACTTCCATGCACTCCTAGGTACTTATATGCTATGTGGGAAATTCTGTGGAACATAATTATCCCAGTTATGCACAAAGAGATCAACCTGCACTGCCACCTTTCCCATTTTCACTCCCACTCCCACCAGCATGCATTTCAAAGTGTTCTGCCTCACCTGCAGCTCCTTCTTTTACCTTTCATTTCTACCCCCAGTTTTCACATCAACACCTCATTTGCTGTTCTTGTGCTTCTGCCTCCCCTCTGCAGGTACTGAAGCCAATATTTGGCAAGAGTAAAACCGGAAAACAACCACCACATTTTCTACTCAAAGGAACTGCAGTTACTAAAAGCATTTAAAGTTGTTTTTAAACAACTTTCCTATGTGATCACAGCTATTACTGCATATCAGATACAAGGCCTGTAATGTTTAAGCCATAAACTGCACCACTGGACTCCCTTTGTACTTGCCCTGAAGGAAATCCTACTGAAGTCTCTGATTTCCAGCTCCTAACTGATGAAAAATTCAGTAACACTCTGCCTCCAGACCAGACTGAGAATTTGACTGGAACCACACCGGCATTTCTTAAAGATCCTCTTTTATTTTGTGCTATGGAAGAAAACAGAAGGCACATTCAGGACTGGAGTTCAATGACATAAACTAAGGCTCCCAAACACATCAGGTATCATTCCTCTCAATTTCTATAATTCCCACAATTAAAGGCACACATCCCTTTTCTGGAGTGGAAAAAAGCTTAAATTTAATATATACTGGTAATGAATTTCAAAAACAGGATTATGGTATCTCTGACCGTTCTCTCAGGATTATATTCCGACCAAAAGCTTCTTAAAACTATTTTATTTACTCAGAACAAAAAAATTTAAAATAAAACACACTTTAAAATTAAGAAACCTCTTATAAAAACACCTATTCTACATTCAATTACTAACACACCATCCAGAAAGACTATCAAGACTAAAATTCTTCTAGTTCTTTCCCTGGTGCCAAGTCTTACACTGAAGGTCAGACATGTTACTGCACTGAGGGGACCCTATAGTGAAATTCAAGGGGTTTGATGCCTCTTCTCAGTAAGAAATTATTTTAAAAAAGAAGTTGCAAGAGCATAATTAATAGAGGTTACTTAATCATGTCTGAGAAGCATGGTCCTAACTCCACATTTCTATGCTTAAATTAAGCTATGTTCGATTTTTTCATCCAAGATATTACTTCTACTACAAACTCACACTATTTGTGTGTGCCTGTAACCTCACTGCTGCTTAATCACATTTTTGGAGGCTTCTATCAAACTGATGGGTACAGTCTCTCCAAAAATTTCCTTTTCTTACTCAGAATCTAAAGAAAATATAAAGAACAAAGCAGAACATGCAATGCTATAACTACAGAAAATCAAAATCACTTGAAAATTTCAGGGTTTTTTCTTCTTAATTTAAGGATTAAAACATTTCAGTTGTAACACTGCACAAAGGACGTGGGGATGAAACAGCACAGATTTACCTGGGTATTTCCTCAGAGGGCTGGGGGGGAAGAAACAACCACAAAGAGTAGACTTCCAAGTAACAGCTGAGAGCAGCAGTTCAAATTTCTACAGAAAAAACACTGCATGGAAGGTCTAAACAGATAAGCAACTTTTTTTTGCACTGACACCTGCTATGTATGTATGTATTTGTAGCTTGCACACACACTTCAGCAGAAAGGTAAAATGCAGTGATTCACAGAGCAGTAAGTCTTTATCACAGCAGGAGAATTACAGCTTTCTCAAACCCAAAGCCCCCAAAGACAGCCTTACTGTATTATCTGAGTAGGACTGGAGAAAACCCTTCAACACAATGTTCACAGGATAACTGCAGAAGAAGCACACGGTATAGAAGTCCTCTGTAGAGGCAGACAAATTCTGACCATTGTTCAACAAGCCTGCACTTACTGAACTTATTAATTCCTCTACAATTCCAGCAGCATTCTGTCTCAGATGTAGAAAGGCTCTGAGGATTCTGTAAAAATCGTCACAAACTTGAAATTCCCCCCAGAAATTGTCATCTACTCTGGAGTGAATGGGAGAAGATTTCATGGAACATACTGATCTAAGAGCCAGCAGATCCTGTGCCTCACACATGCTAATGCAGATCCAGCTTCCCTAGCGCTGAAGAGCATGGATTTGAACCCATGGCCATCCTGCCCAACTCATCATTCCAGGAGAAAACAAGCACCACCAGAAAAATTGATTCTTCTCTGCAAAGAATGAAAAGAAGAAGGAAGAAAAGAAAACAGTGGCAGGAAATTGGAACTTTATCCTTGGCAACAACACATTCGATCTGTTTAACTTATTATTATGATACTAATTACCAGAGAAAATTAACCTTTACAGTGCAACAATATGTAATGATAGCTGACTCTAAACAGAAGCTGGCTATTTAAACTTAGAAAACTTATTAGACAATAGTATCAGCCTAATCATATAAGCCTTAAATTCGCAAAAGCATTTAAGCATCTGATGTCCCTTCCAAGTCAAACCACTCAATGATTCCATGACCTATTCCTACTAACTTCCATAACAGGGAACCTGGACACCTTCGCAGAGCTTTAAATACTAATCACTACTAAATGTATGAACCTGTTTTGAGGAAAAAAAACCTGAAAGGTTAAAACCCCTTGGTAAACGGCCTTCAAAAGTTGGGTGTGTAGCTACAAGAAGACAATGAAGACTACAAGTACATCAACCTCTCACAGGCACATACATTAGTGTGCAGCTAAAAAAACCAGCCAAAATAGAGTTGATACAGGCTCACCAAAAAGAGAGCACTAATAAAATCAAATCTCAGCTGTGCAATGACTGGAACAATCCAACGACATATTAAAGTGATGCTCAAATACATGTGGCTGCAAAGGGGGACAAAAAGGTTACCCTTTTCTTGTTTCCTCTCATTACCTTTGTTACACTTACTTCTGACAGGAAAATCACAATGAATTAATTCAATTAGTAAAAAGGTCTTTAAAAGTAATGAACTCAGGATTTGTAATGCCAGGAACAGCACTGACAGCTCCAAATCTCTATTTTAAAAGCCTTCCTGATGTTTATAAATTATTTAAAAACCCAAACTTTTTATTACAAGGAAATAGAAAAGGACCACTTCAAAAGGTGTAAAATATGAGCCAGTCTGAAGCCTTGCCGAGTAGCTGACACAGCTGATAAGAATAGTCCCCTGCACAGGTGTTGGCATGTTCTGACTAAGCTCCCAGTCACAGCCTTGGCACAGCCAGCCTCTTTTACTGCCACTGAGGCTCTCTACTCACACGCATTACCAGATGGTGGCTAGAAGCTTACTCAGTGTGCATCCTGACAAAAATGGAAATCAACTACACAGATTGGAAAGAGCTCCTTGCTATGACTCCCAGACCAAAAATCAGTTAACACCAAGGTTAGCAATATATATGAGTGTATTAGTTTGTGTGGTTGTGTGGTTTTTAAAAACAATACAGGAGTTACCAAATACAACACAGGACCTATCCAATTATCCTTAAATGTGCTCCAAGTATTGTCAGCCTTCCCCCTCTCGTTCTTTTTATAAACTGTGTAGTAAGAGATTTAATTAGTACATAATAGGCTGTCTTCCACTAAAATAGAACAAAACTCTATAAATAAACAATTATTCCAACAAAGCCCTATCAGCTTCTCTTCATTTTATTTCCCAAATTATTTTAGCCTGGGTGGATTTTGGAGATCAAAGCAAGCCTGCACACACTGTTCTTCAAAGCTTTGGTGGCAGGCAGGAATTGGTCATAAACTGTGAGTTTGCAAAACAGAACAGAACCCGGAGGGGCAGGATCAGAGCAAGAGAAGTTTAGTCAACAACAGAACACGAGCAGCAGAATAAACAGCTGCCAAAGCCTTCCAGCCTGGAACTCAAGAGAACATCTCTTTGCAATTACTATTGTTTGGACAAAACCAATCGCTTAACAACTGACTGTACATCAAAAAAATCCAGGTAAAATATACTCAAAATGAGGATTTCTCTCTCACAGGGTAATTTTTAAAAGTAAAGATACCTCCTATTTCATCTCTATCTTCATTACTACTTTTCTCATTTGCAATATTGAAAAACCAAGGACAACATCTTGCCATTAACCAACCCTGTTATCTACGTCAAAACATAGAATTGGGGTATTCTCTCTAAGTATTACATTACCATGGCTGGGTGCTGCTCTTTTTTTATCTGCCGGGTTCAAGCTAGGGCATGTACATTTTACAGCATAGAACAAATTCTAGACCAAGTGTGAAGGAGGCTCACGAATTCCTCTACTATTGCTAACATCCTTTCCAGACTAAGACATGTCACAACTATATGCATTGTTCCTAAATTATCTACAAGAGTTAAGTAATCTAAACAGACTTTTAAAAAAATTATAATTATTACACACCAAAAGTGTGGAAATATACTGTAGACATTTTCACATTAACAAGTACCGCTGGTAAACTAAATTTTTTTAATTACTAAATATTTTTAAAATACTATGAACTGTGATTTTGCATAGTTATTTCTTTCTTGTTTATCTCTTTTTTGTGGGAATGAACTCTTCAGAGAATTACATCACAGCAAATCTCAGTTTTTGCTGAACTGCTTCAAGAGAACAATTTATTTGCAGGTGCTACAGAAACATAGGAGAGGTTTGCTCTCTACCATGAGTGAAGCATTTCTGCAAAAACAGAAACAGTTTCAGATTTCTATTAAATCATGAATGACTGACTAGCTGATCTGCTTTGGTTAATTTACAGTATATAGCACATTATCTGAATTATATATACGCAGGGTAAAAACTTGGAAACAATAAATACAGAACTATGGTGTAAAACATACAAAAGAAATGCAAACTGAAACTGTCCACCGAGTATCTGGTGTTCTGCTGTCACTTCAGCATGGTTTGGCCTTTGTTCTGAGTAACAGAATTCTAAAACTGGGCTTTCAAACTTGTGTGTTTAAACCTCGTAATTCAGCACCTTAGCTGAAAGGATTTAGAGAAATTTACAAAGAGAGTAGAGACAGGAAAGAGAAGGGGAGCTACTAGGGAGAAGAAAGGACTTTGGAAAGGAAACAGGAACAAAGCATTCTTCTAAATGAGCTGTGAAAACAATTGACTCATTCTGCTTTTTAGCCCCCAAAAACAAGCTCAGAGATCACGGCCAAACTCCACAGTAAGTTATTAAACTGCACCTGTAAGAAACCAAATTTGCAATATGGAAATATTCCTAATGTGTCCACAAAATTGTTTAGCAGTTGCACTTTGCAAAGTGGTTGCATGTACTGGAAACAAATCTGAGTTGCCTTTGTTGTGTGAACATCACATGAATTATTTCTGTTCCTCTGGTGTAAAACCCCACCTGTACAGACATCATTCCAGGCTGGGTTCCAGCAGAAATCCGCCCAACCTCAGCCTCCCTGCTGACAAAGGCTGCACTTTGCTTACTGAGTGGAAGAGCAGGTAAGATCAACTAATCCATGATTATAAAACAACTAGTTTTAATCATTATCAAATCCGTCAGGCCTAGATTCGAACTGGAAATCCAATTACAAAGAGGCCTGTGATCCATTAACATCACCCCCACAGTATGTGACACTCCAATGAAACAATGTCACATTTTCTGGAGGAAATGCTCTGATTATTAATTCATAAACTGTTTAGAGTAAAGACTTAGTATTTTATTTAATTTCGTTGAATTAAAACAGAAACAATTAAGATTTTCCTTTCTACTCCCAAAAGTACTGTTTGAATATACAAGACAAACAACCCTGAACACTCTGAGCAGTGCCAGAGCTCTTCGGGTATGTTAGAGATTTGTTACCATGAAAACGAAATGCTAATGCTGAATTTAATTTTCCTTAAAGTGGTGTTGACATATGCAAAGGCTTTGTTTAAATATTAGAAAAAAAGATTGAAACACCAAAACTTACTACAGAATAGTTAATTTAAAATATAAATACCACAGTCAGCACCTGAGCCTTTCCCTCCAGATTTCAGGGGTCTGAACACTTATTTCGTATTTCAATCACATTTCACTAATTTGAAAGATCTAGTTTTATCCATGAACAACTTTAGCTGAACTACATTAAAATGGAAAAAAACCAAAACAAAAAGCCCAATTAGTATTAAGTTTGGCCTCATTTAATCTACTTTTTTTGTGTAAGTATATCAAGCAGTAGTTCATATATTGCCTTTTTAGCCACATCCCTGAACACCAAGCTAAGGTTAACCACTGAATTGCAGACTGCAAATACTTCTGGAACACTACTCCTTTAAAAATAGTGGTTATTATCTACCCAGTTCAAGTACAACTACCATTCTGAGTATTTTGACTTGAAGTTCTGTATCAATTACACGTAACACTTCTATGTGTTTTATCAATACCCAAAACCACCAAGCAGATCACTGATTTGTTGTATTGAAAACTAAAACTTAGTATACAGAGTTCCCAGATTATTACATAACTCTTAACAATTCTTCCATCATAAATTTTTCATTATGAAACAGACCTTGAAAAAAATACAGGAATTATAATTGGAAATAGACTTCTGTGGAATTTAGATTTTTTTTTCTCACACACAAGAAAAAGCCCTTCTTAAAAACCACTGACATTTTTCAAGTGAAATTAAGTTTGCACCAATAACATTGTAACTAAGGTACCCAACACTGTCCACGTCTTGTGTAGTGCATTCTACTGCTAGTTAGTGCCTCTCCTTCCTTGAAAGAAACTGAGATCTTGGCAGAAGTTTAACATTCCAAATAGCATTGGAATTGCACAGTTAGAGACATCGTACAGGCAGAATTCCCTTCGGGGGCTGTAAGCACCGAACATCTGTTACTGAACAAACAAGCACAACTAAACCATTCTCCTCCTCTTCCCCCCAGAACTCCCAAACGGTTTCCAAGAGAAATGTTAAGGTCTTGACACTTTAATTAAAGCGAAAACAAAGCGTTAGTCCCGAGTTAATGAAATTGCTCAATTACGGTCTCAAAGCCAACACTGCTGATGTGACCAACAGCTGTGCAAGCACCATCCCACCTCCTGCTGTGGGTGTTTTGTAGGGAGCCTCTGGTGCTCCTGGAAAGTTCTCTCTTAACTCAGGCAAAGTCAAATCCTATCCTCCAGCCCAAAGTGAATGAGGGAAAGAACTGCAGGAACCTGAGGGATAAAGGAAAGCACTCTGTCCTGAGGAAGACAGCAATGGCTACTTGCAAAAGTAAAGAAAACCAAACATTGTAAAGTCTTTATTGTCATTTTTAATATCTGTTATATCTCTGCAAAGAGAACTCAAAGGTTTTTCCTTCAATTAAATACAGTTTCAGTACATCCCTCCTCCAGGAAATCAAAGCATTTGCATATAAAAACCAGAAATTTTATTATCAGCCGTTTTTGCGAGTGACTACAGCAAGAGTGAGATTCACAGTCTCACTGAAGACAGCCCATTATTCTAAAGTCTGTCATTATTGACACTCAAATACAGAAAGAAATATATGAATATGCAAAGCCTACGTACAATTAGAATTAGATCAAATGCATCTTATGTTCTTTAGCATAAAGAAAACCCTTTGGATGCTCTGTGAGGTAATTTTATGAAGTAGCAATGTCTTTAAGAATCAATCTACAACTAAAAATGCAAGGCATTGGATGTCTCGATTTAACAAAGCTGCGAAGGTAGAAAGAAAATTATATAATAAGGTGTCTTTTATAATTTGGTCTTGCAACTGTATGAGTATTTCCTCTACAGCTTTATTTGTAGCTAACTTTCTTAAGCATTCTTTCATTTTCTTCATGTAGGCCTGAAATCTTTAAACACGTTTTAGAAAATCCTAAAACCAAGGCCATCATCACATTATCTATTACATTACAGAATAGACAATTTTTTTAAAAGCATGAATTTCACCAAAAAAGCAGCTTTTTCTTTTTACCATTTTCAAGTCCACAGCAAAAGTGTTTTTAAAAAAATACAGACTTGCCTAACAAAACATATCACTTTTTAAAATTAAATTCCATCAAAACCAACTAAAGAACACATTTTAGATTACATCCAGGTAATCTTGGATCATACTCTTAACATTTGAGTCACAGAACATTAGTTCTCTAAGTAGAAGCAAAGAGGCATCATATTCTAAGGATATACATGTTCTTTGCTGCTCAACACCCACTGTACTCTGAATGATTCTTACTGAATTTCTACTTTATTACTACTTTGTTCTAACAAGTTGTTTTGTAATTTGGGATTTGCTTTTGGTTTCATTTCTGTTTTTTTTAACAGAATTCTTTTCTATTTTAAGGAGGCATCCTGTCTCCCCTTGGGGTTTTCTGTAGACTACCCAATTTCACTTTTCTCCTTTTCTCTGACAGTTTCATAGACTTCTAATCATTCTTACTTCTCTGGTGTAGATGCTCCTGAAGAGCTGTGTCTCCTGAAGAGCTGTGATCAGGCTACACACAAAACTGCAGCCAAAGCCACATGACATCTGAAATTAGCAAGAGGAATATTCCACATGCTCCAGGCAATATTCCTGGTTTACACTGCAGCAGTGTTCAGCTGCTTCATAAAATTATGTGGTTTTCAACTCATGTTAAGCTTGTTTTACATGGCATATACCCTAGAGTCAAGCCTAATTAAAAGACGATGATCAACTCCTTCTAATCTTCTTGATTTCTACTTGTACATTGGATCATTTTTTAAAGGCAGAGTTTTGTACCTCTTCTTACATTGTCTGGGTTTTTTTTTAGATCAATTCTCCAATAGGTCAGGTTTGGAATTCCACTCCTGTCCTCAGCTGCACTTGCTGTTCCAGCCCTACCAAACCCAGGCCACTTGGTCTGCAAGTTCTGTCAGCTTATTTTCTGTTCCTTTTTCCAGATCAGTAAGGACAATACAACCCTGCAAAAAAGCCTCTTCAGTATATTTGCATGTTCCTAATCTATTTTCCATTAATTTAGAAAAAATTATGTCAGGCCAAATTTCCACAGTTTTTCACAGGAATTAAATCTGTGAGACAGCATCCAAAGCCTTTTTAAAACCTAAGTGCGTTTGTATCTTATCCATAGTCCCTCTTATCCTTCCATGGATGCAATAAAGACTGGACTGAAACAATTTTTCCCTGCAAATCCATTTTCCAGTTACTTCTTGCCCTGGTCTCTTGCATATATTGAGTAAAATTTCAGTTATACACTGCCAACTTCCTTAGGAAAGTAAGTTAAACTGTCTAGTCTATGATTTCTTAGCTTATACTTTTTATCTCATTTGAAACACAGCCGTTATATTTTCTTTTCCTTTCTCTAGCCTGCAGTCTTATATTTGGGTAACTTGTATAAATTTTCTTAGCTCTGTGTCTGGACTTTTATTATCCCAGGGAAGGACTCTAGAAATAAGCATTCCCAGTATTACCTGCCAGTCAGTCACCTACTCTCTTATCAAATCAGTGCTTTTTTAGCCACATTATTACAAACACGAATTGATTGTCTGTTTCATTTATGACCCTTCCCAATTACTTTGGGACCACCTTTCCAATTTTGTCCCCAATACACCCGAGCTATTTATATTCAAACTCAATAATCTGATTAAGTAATCACTTGGTCTCACCTTCCCTTCTGCTTGAGAGCACAGAAACTGCAGTTCTTGTAAATTTTGTACTCTTTTTTCCATAGAACTGATGAGAAACTTCAGTGTAATACATGTACCCATGTGACATTTCAACCCAAAATCTTCTTAATTACAAAAGCCATATCTGTATGATCACTGGATTTTACTTCTCTATTTTTAATATGCACAATGGCCATAATTGCAGAATCTGTTCCACAGAAACAGATAATTCCTCAACTCCAGAAATGTCCAACACACCTTTAGATAAAGTTTTACATCAAGTAAAACTACAGAAAATTAAACCGGGTTGTAATAGATACAGAAATATAATTTAGTTAACATAAAGGAGCAGCAGTTGTCCTGCTAATAACTTATGAAAGCAATCAGACATAGAATGCACTCTGAAAGGAACCTGAGAGAATAAAAATAGGCAAGTTTTCAAGAGAATAATGAAATTCACATTATCAAAGGTTCTCTACAATTTTAATGACCTGTGAGTGCATTTTAATTAATTTAAATGTTTAAAGTAGTACTCTGTGCACATTCTTAATCTAAGACTATTTATGCTATTGATACTGGCTTATTAAGGGCCAGATATGTAAATAGTTTAGACTAATTGTCTGTTACTACAATTTAATTGAGTCTCATAACAAAGATTGTAAAATAAGGATAATGTGTTCTCTTAGAAAAAAAATCCAGTTGCTTTTTCACTCGCTGTTTCAGTGACAGACTTCACATCAAAGGGACCCTATGTTTTAAATTATGTGTCAGCTTTTACAGGATATTGCAATAACACAATAAATGTCTGTCCTTGAAGTAAATGTTGTAGCTCAGCTATGACTCATTTGCATCTACTTAAAAGCACAGGCATTTGTTAGATCACTATTTAGCTACCAGACACAGAAGAGATGTTAAACCATTTCCATCACCATAGTTCACTGCTATGTAACAGCACAGTTAATGCAAACATTTATAATTTTGTCTCAAGGATACAATCTCACAACAATATAGTGGCTTTTTACTGAACAGGATATAATCCAAGTGCCCGAACTTTTAAATTGGATAACATGTTCACTCTGAACTTCTGTAAGCTTTAAATGTTCATTTACATTTACTGAAACAGGCTTGACAATACTAGACAGTGAATTTTACCTAGATTTTCCATACCTTCCCTTCTCTTTTTCTCTATTTTGTTGTAAATGCATACACAAATACAGGATTTTAATTGCATTTACTTCTTCCATATATTCCTCACTGGAACTCAATGAAACTGACCAAATTCACACTCTGACTCCTACTTCCTTTGTTGTATAAAGAGAATTTACATTAATCATAATCTCAGTAAGTATAAATCAATTTTACCCTTCCCAGTAAAACATTGAAGTGTTATTTTCATTATCATAAAGGAGAACAAGACTGACTTATCTAACAGTTTTCAGTAGAGGTTCATTCACATTGAGTCATTGTAAGAAAGAATCTAAGTCACATAACACACAGCAGAACTTAAAAGATCTTTTGCTATAGGTCAGAGGAGATGAGACACCACACAAGCTTGATTCCAAGTATCCCAGAATTGACCTAAGGAAAGCAAGGCTCTGATTTATACCTCATGCTTTTGATGGGAACAAATACTCAGACACCTAAACACGTGCATAAGAACACACTATTTTAATGAAATACTTTGGATTAGAACTGTAGCTCAATAAATGTGCACTACAGGGCAGAGTTCTGTCTCTTCTGTTTTAAACACAATTTTAACTCACCTCTTTGCACTCTACACGTTCATCATTCCCTCTGCCATTTATTTCTAACATCCTAAGCAGTAATGTATATACACTATCCAAGTTTGAATCCTTTATTAGGGGAAAGGAAATATTTAGAAAGAACAGATCCAGGAAATGTGAAGTGAAAAAGAACTACAGTTCCATTGTTGGAAGAGATGCTAATCTCACACCCGAAGTTTTAGATTGTTGCTTAGCCATGGAAAATTCTAGTACATTCAAACATGCCAATAATTTCTGATGCCTTATTTCTGAAACTAATCCAGTTTTCTAATCCATTGATTAAATAAATACATCAGGGCCTCTGGTGGGACTCATTTGGGAAACATCAGATCTGTGGAAACACAGATGCTTGCCAGAACAAGTCAACTAACTGTGCTCATGAATTTCAGGGAACAAGAGCCAGACAGGCACACTACCTGTGCAGAGCTTTTATTTTGGGGGTGAAGCATAACTCCACTGAAGTCTTCCATAAAAATCCTGATGACTTTAGTAGAAACAGAAACACAAAAACGATTGCTTCCTGGATTATGAAATTTTATCTGTTCACAAGTCAAAATGAAGAGAGGAGATACCTGTGAGAGTCTAGCATGGAAGTTTTTAACCACTGAATGGAAAACAGGGAAAGTGGAGCTGGACCAACTGGCATGTGCCTTAGATACTAATAGGTGTGGGGACAGTATGGAGAAGTATTTGCTATATATGGTGAGAGAAGAGATACAGGCAGATATAGATTTTTTAATTCAAGGGCTCAGGAGCAGAAAAAAGAATGAAAACAGAACTAAAATGGTATGTTTATCTGTGGAGAGGTGCACTGCCAAAGTCAAACAGAAGACAGCTCTTGCAAAGCCAGACAGAAACCTACAAAGAATTAATTACCATGGACATATTCTTGTGGAGACAGGGACAGGAAAGCCTGAAGCTGCTTCTGACTATGTCATCAACAACTAAAGGTTTTTCCCTTCTCAAAAAAACACAGTTTAAACACTAACTGTAGTTCTCAAACAAAAATAGACCAGTGTAACAGTTTTGGGAGCTTATGAAATTTTAGATATTACAATGTTTACCCTGATTTGGAAAAATAAAAAGCATTGTTATGTAAGCATTGTATGTCATTGTTATGTTATTTAAGTCCCAAAATGCAACCTCAATAAATAAAACAACTGGAATAAAGTAAACATTCTTTTCCATAATTAAAAAAAATGTTCAGTCGGGAATTAATTTTGATTTTGCACAACTTCCAAACTGAAGCAGTAACACACCTCTGGTTATACTCAGGTTTAGAAGCTCTGACTATTACAAAAATAACAGTTTTTTCCCCTTAGTCTTGCAGATGTTTTCCACTTTAGACCCAGCTGGAACAGCCTGAAACGCTGGGAAAGTTTGTAAGCATTATGGAACAGAGCAGGATTTCACAAGTTACAAAAGAAACACAACAGACCAAGAAGCAATTACAGCCAGTGCTCCTGCTCTCCTAGGTGATTACATTGGATTCTCAAAAAGTAGACTGCTAGCTTCAATTAATCAGTGGTCCATGTAATTATACATCCTGAAAATGTAATTGTTCTAGAAACTCGCATTAAAAATAAAAAACTTGTTACCTACCTGTCCTATTTACTTCAACTAAGCAGGACTTCTTTTAATCACATTGGACAGGTGTCTTTCACCGCAGCTTAGTATAAAGAGGATTGATGCTGTACAGCTGGAAAGAACACTGTACCTTTAGATCTCTCTTGCCCTTCGTCTCTGCATCTTCAGCTGGATCACACAAAGAGCTTGCAACAACAAGGAACTTTTGCTTCCTGGCTTCTCGAAGAGCTTTCTGGGTGGGACCTTCAAACTCTTTCTTCCTTGTACAATCGTGGCCTACTTTAAAATAAAACCAAGAAAAATATCATCAGAATGCTTTTTATTTACTCTTCTGGAAGTTATCGCCTTACTTAACATTAGCCAGACAAGTGAAATTCTCAAAGAAACACCACTTTAATTAAAAAGATATTCAGGTTACTGTGCCATCCATAAAAAGTTATTCCAGGGCTACATACATCTCTGCTCCACAAGTAACTTCATCTTATCTAAAGGGTACCCTAGTCTTGGCCCCAAAAATGCAATCATCTTGAAGTACAGGGAGAGTCACAGGGAAATGGATGCATTCTTTCACATCCCTCATAGCCAGGGGAAACATCAGCTCACTTCATCCTCTCCAGTATCCACCACCAATGCCATATTCTGATTTACAGCCCACAATTCCTTTTGTTTCCCTGCACTTCCTGCCAACCCACTTTTCTAACAAGGAATTACAGATGAATAGGTAACTCAGCAAAGAAATCCTAAGCAGATAACACAGCTTTAAATCATCAAAAGTTGAATGGAATAGGAAGAAGAGCACAGCACATGTGGACTATGGCACAAGGCATCTGCCATGACCTGGCAGAAAGGACACTGCTCTCTGACAGCCTTCGCACTGGCAGCTCACACAAATCCAGACACAGCCCTTTGTGATCCCTGTATCATGCTGCAGTGCTCTGTTGGATGTACACAGGTCTACATGAAAAAGAATGTAATAGTGATTTCCAACAGGATCTGGGCACTTATATCCCTCCAGTTCTTTGAAAAAAAATCTCTGATTGAAAAAAACACATTATACAGCTAAATCCAGACTGAAACAAATGTACTTCACATTACCCATTTCTAAATGATTGCTCATATAAAATGGTTTTATTAAGACCTTTACACCAAAATGCAAACCTCATGACCTAAAGCAGGGAAAAAACCCCAAACACTCCCTCCACTCTTAAGAAATAAAAAGCAGATCAAGCAAATACAAAACCTTCCTGTATACCCAATCTGAGTACAACTGGAACTGGTGGAAAGAACAATGCCTGGATCAAAAAAACCCGTTAGTATTTATGTATTCCCATCATTTTAAAAGCTGAAGCTACTGTCACAGATATCCTGAATAACAACTTTCTCTGACAAACAGCAAAATTGGTTTATATGCCTAACACCTTCTACTCACTTAGTAACTGCTATTCACTAGCACGTTGCTCCCAGAGTGGTTTGTTGGTCCTTTTGAGATACACATACCTATAAAGCAACAGTGTTATGACAGTTCCAGAACTTTAAGTCAGTAACTATTAAAAAAAGAAAGAACGAGATCCAAAGAACTGTTGCACTGAGATGTCAACAGCTTA
>VZRQ01003246.1:0-21037 GCA_013397975.1 Machaerirhynchus nigripectus | reverse complement strand
ACAGGGCACACAGCTGGGTGTACACTGCACATCTCAGCAGGGACTGCCAGGCCGAACAGGGGCTGGAACTCACCACTCAAACACACCTGGATTTCCTGCCCAAAATGTACAGCTGCAGCATCTTCTAAGGCAGAGCAGTGGGCTTTGTGTACCTTGACTGTCTCTCCTCCTCCTGAGCAAACCCAGGCTGAGTGGGATGGATTGAGAGCTGGCTGGTCCCAGGGGGCCCTGAGCAGTGGCACAGGGTCAGGCTGGAGTCCTGGCACTGGTGGTGGCCCCAGGGTTCAGCGCTGTGTTTCACTTCCCCACCAATGCCTGGATGAGGGGTTGGTGTCTCCTCTGCAGTTCCCTGCTGAGGCAGAGCTGGGAGGAGCAGCCGTACCCCCGAGGGCTGTGCTGCCCTCCCAAAGGGCCTGGGCAGGGTGGAGATGGGCAAAGAACCGCCTGAAATTCCCCCAGGGCAAATGCAGGGTCCTGCACCTGGGAGGAACAACCCCAGGTACCAGCACAGGCTGGGGGGACCTGCTGGAGCAGCTCTGTGGAGAAGGATCTGGGGGTCCTGGGGGACAAGGAGCTGCCCCTGAGCCAGCAGAGTGTCCTGGGGGGCCTGAGCAGAGCCCACAGAGGCTGTGGGGTCTCCTCCCTGGGGATATTCCAGAGCTGTGTGCACACAGGGCTGTGCCCTGAGCTCTGGGATGGCCCTGCTGGAGCAGGGAGTGGCACCAGTGACCCTCTGCGGTCCCTCCCAACCTCCCCCATCCCAGGATTTCACAATCAAGCATTTAATGATAACAACAAAAAAAAAAAAACCATAAATCTCATCTTTTAATTGTGCTGAAGAAACCCCAATGATTTTTCCAGATCAGACAGAAAACTCTCACACTACCAAATCTCCAGTGACAACAATGCACACGCACAGTTAAAAATGACAATGGATGCAGCTCAGACAGGACAGGGAGAGGGAGAGCCACCAGCACGCAGGGGATGGAGCCAGGACTGATGGCAGGACCTGACCCAGCTCCTGAAAAAAATCAAATTTCCCCTCCAAACCTCTGGTTGGTGAGCCCAGCACTGAGGCAGGAGGGGCTGGTGGCAGCACCTCTGTCCCCATGCTGGGCACGGAGTGACACAGCTCCCCCAGCACCCTGTGCTCCACCACCCACTTTATTTTTATTTATTTTTACTGCACAGACGAGTCACAGCAAAAAACAGTGATTTTTTTTTTCCTACCCACTACATGATTTCCCCACATTCTGCTCCAGTAACACAGAAGTTACTTTGTGGACGGGTCAGATCTGCTGGCCAGTGGGATCTGTTCCAGTCCTCAGGCCCTGTTTGGTTCCACTGATTCTCCAACAAACTCCAGGCACTCTTTGCTGCTTTGTTTGCTCTGCAGAGGGTTATTCACAACTATCTAAAATTATTCTGAATTTTAAATTATTCAAAAAAATCACCCTCCAGAACGTACCAAAGCACTAGAGATGGTCAGGAACACGAGACTAAAGACACAAAGCATCATGTGATTTTTCAGAAAAAAATGTGATTTCACCTCTCCTTAACCATGTTTCAGCTGCATTTCAGATATACAGAAAATTGACTTCTCTAAGTAAAAAATCAGACATAAAAAATTGGACCCAAGTTCAACAAAATGCTTCCTACCTCCACGTGGAGTCTTTAAATCATTTGGGAGCTGGACTAAGTGCTGTCAGAGCTGGAATTCAAATATTTTAGCAGTGATTTTACCTCAAAGGAGATTTGATTCTGCATCCAATGCTGAAATACTTCATGAATTTGCACATCAAAGAATACCATTATGCCTCATTTTATAGAATCGCTAGAAAATAAAATAGGTACTAATTATGCTACGAACTAAAGATGTATATTAAATATTTGCCATTTTACCCACCCAGAGGCCTTGCTTTTAGCACTGCAATGATCTCAAAGGAAAAAGCAAGGCTCAGAATTATTTCCACTTCAGGTAGAATTTGACTCAAATAGTGAAGACCAGGTTGATTTTCACATGAGCAGCTAATCCCACAAAGGCTTATGGAGATGATGACCCAGTGTAATTAATTCCTGGGACTTAACGAGGTCATTCCCAGTGCAAAGCCTGTGTCTGTGCCAGCAGGGCAGTGCAAACCCTTCCAGCGAGGAGAAACATCCCAATACTGGAGTCACACTGCCAGGGGAGTCCCGCAGCATCAGCCCACAGCCAGCAGAACAAACTCAGCCACACAAAGACAAAGCCAAGAGCAGCACAGGAGTATTTGCATCACAGCTCCAGCAGCTTAGCCATGTTAATTAAAAAAAAAATAATAAAAAAAGTGTATTACCTCAAGCATTTAATCACTTTTCCGAAGCAGGTGGAAAAAACCCGACCCACAACAGAAGATAATGCCCTGAAACTGATTTTTGCTCAGCTGGACCTAGGACTGAGCACGGGCTGAGTTCACCAACCCCAGCACAAGGCTCTGGGCACGGACTGGCTTAGCCCCAGGAT
This sequence comes from Machaerirhynchus nigripectus, assembly GCA_013397975.1. NCBI lineage: Eukaryota > Metazoa > Chordata > Aves > Passeriformes > Dicruridae > Machaerirhynchus > Machaerirhynchus nigripectus. Next base: position 18,537 of record VZRQ01003246.1, on the reverse strand, counting down.
GTTTTCCTGCCTGCAGTTCTCACCTCTGCTCCTCAGCCCCACCAGCAGTGGGTTTTAACCTCTTGGCAGAAGGCAGCAGGAGAAATGAGCAGAGACAAAAGGGTGGCTGAGGTTTCTCCCAGGAGGGAACACCTTCCATGGCTGCAGCTCTGCTGGCCTGGCTGGGACAGCCAGGGGTGGACTGAGATTAAAATTAGACACAAACCAATAACCACAAGCCCAGAGATCCCCGACCCACAGAACTCAGCTCGGTGGCTCGTGCCACGCTCACCGTGACAAAGGCACGACCCCGAGCCCCAGTAACCCCACAACAGAGCCACCTCCATGTTCCTGGCATGCACAAACACCTCCCCAAACCCTCTGCCAGCCCCAAACCTGGCTGAGGCTCCAGTGCCAGCCCCTCACCCAGCACAGCCCCCAGCCCTTGTTCTCCCGGTGGCTTTGGGGTTGTTTTACACTCCCTGCACCGCTCGGGAGCTTTGGCCTTACCAGCAGCTGGTGAGGAGCGAGCAGCAGGTCACAGGGAACACCAACACACACAAATCCTTCTGCTCACAGCCACCACTCATTGTCCTGCAGCACAACACAGGCAGCAGCACCGGGAAGGGGGAGCTTTGTCCAGCCGTGAGCTGGGAGCAGGTGCAGCTGCAGGGGCTGCAAGGAAACCAGCACCACTCAATCACCCGGGCTGGCAGCGCCAGTGCAAGCCCAGGACGGGCACCCTGTGCCCGCTGCAGCGCCCGTGCCTGCCTGGCAAGGGGGCTGGAAGGGGTTCCTGTGTCGGAGCACTCCCACAGGCGAAACGCCCAGCGGTGCAGCTGGCACCAGGCAGCCACAGCAGCGTCACACCAGGGCAGCACAGAGCCTGGCATCCAGCAGGAGAGCATCTTCAGCCCAGCTGAGACTGAGGGCGTTCATTTCCATAACGCTCTGCTGCTGGCATTAATGAACCTGCTAATGATCTCTTAATTCCTCACTTAGACTGAGAACTGCTGATTGGGACATTTGGGAATAGAGAGGAACTGGTTTGCACCATCTTCCAGGCTGGGGGTGGTGCTCCAGGCCGGCCTGGGGTGCTGAAGGTTGCACCTGGGAGGAACATCCCTGCTCCAGACAGGTGAATAACCCAAACCCCATTGCTCTTCCTTCTTCCCACAGTTCACAAATCCAGGGGAGGAGGGAAGGCACGGAGAGCAGTGAGGATGGCAGATTTGCCCTTAAAAAGCCTGGCACAGCCTTCCACTGCTCACTTAAAACGGCAGAAGGCAGGAGAGCCCTTTGCAGGACAGGACAGGAACGTCACAAAAGCAGGAACAGATTTATCCAGCCACTGCATCCATCACATGGCAGCAAAATATATAAATAAATGGAATTTCTTCCTTTAGAAGACAAATTCTTTAGAGCAAAAGCTTCCAAGCAGTGGTCCCCAATTCCTAAAGAGAAAACTGGATTGCTTTAAAAGGTCCATAAACAAATTCAACCAAAATGTGCTTCTTGCCAGCAGGCTCAAATCAGATTCCTGTCACTGCTAAAAAATTATTCCAGGCCTAAAAGGAAAAGGGCTGAAACGTACTGCTCTAAGAAATTCCAGCCATAACAAGCTCTAATCTCCAGTTAATTCCCAAGAACTCCCTATTGCAGTGAAGTCTCCTGCAAATGGCATTTATTTCAGTTCCCTTTTAACCAGGGCAGTGCATTAGTACAGACTTATTAATGCTATGACCCCTGGATGTTACTTTAAATAAGAACATTAAAAGTATTTCTTTTGGTTGCCTGGCTGCTTTTGCTGTTGCATTTTAATATTTTCTTGTGATTTGCTTGAAATGGAATTTGGAGGCTGCACAAACAGCACTGAGGCCAAATGCAACATGCTCCAGGTAAACGGAAATCACTGCAGTACATCTTTTAGCTGTAATATTATTAACTGAAAAATCATTTTATGGCTGTTTTATTGTGCTTTCATGTAAATAAATGCCCAGGAGCCACAAACACACATCCCACTAGCTGTGGGAACAGTGTCCTTTTTTGGAGTCAACATTGCTCTTCCTCCCTTCCTGCCACAGGCAGGAATGGATTTGCAAAGCCATTTTTTAATAGATAAGGGGTTAGAATTTGGCCACACAAACCTGTGCAGGGTCACAGGTGAAAAAAAAATCTCCACCTGGGCAGCATGGAAAGAACATGGGAGAGAGGGAAAGAGGAAGGAATCACCCAGAGGGATTTTTAATTGACTTTTGTCCCACTCGTGGCTGACCTGCCCTGAAGTTTCGTGGCCAGCTGCTCCTTCCTCCCCTCCCTGTGTCCTGCCCGTGCCCCAGGGCAAAGGGGTGAGAAGGAGTGGCTGCAGGGACGTAGGAACATTTGCAACAACCAAAATAACATCTGCAACAACCCCGTGCCGTCCCTTTCCATCAGCACTCTCTCTGCTCCCAGCGCTGCTCTGCCCTCTGGCAACACAGGAGTTAAAAACCAGCACCCCAAAAGTGCAGTTCCAGGGATTCCTGCTGGTCCTGTGGACAAGGTGTGCTGCACAGGGGCTGCCCCAGGCCATGGCACTGCCACCCCTGTGGGGACAAACCTTCCCAGCCAGGGCCTCCGAGGGGCAGCTCCACACAGAACGGGTCTGGTTAAAAATTAAAATACAGCCTGAAAACATAACCCCGCTCGCTGCTTTTACACAGCTCAGCCCGACCCCCTCTGGCAATGCCCCCTCAGAGATCACAGCTCCCCAGACTGCAGGCAGGATCCTCAGCCCGGGATGAAAACGTTCCTGCAGGAGGTTATGGCAGCGAAGGGAAAACCGGGCAGGATTTGGGATTCACGCCCTTGCATAAAGAAGCCTCGAGGCTGAGGCAGAACAGAATCTGCTGGGTCTGAACGCTGCAGGCTTTCCTCTGTGACACACAGAGGCTCCCTTCCTCACCAGTGCCACTTCCAGGATGTGGAATGGGTGCATCTCAGTGAGGTTCTCCTTTCCAAGATGTGCTGCAGCCACTCCCCACCTCCCCCAGTACTTCTGTGCTGCTCTGGTGTCCTAAAAAATGTAGGAAGTTCAGTTAAAACAGAAGGGACTCATCTTCCTGCTGCCTCATCCTTCTCTGAGGCTCCCAGAATGAAGTGATCCATGACATTCAGCTTTCACAGAAGGAAGAGAATAGCTACTGGTCCTTGATCAGAAAAAAAACCCCCAACAAAACAGTTTAAACTCAAAACACCCTTCTATTTAGTAAACATTTCACAATTCATATTGAATTTTAAGCCTTTTTTGACTCCTGACTCATTATTTTTGAATTATTAAGGATGAGAATATTGTCTGTACACAGCACCTTTCCCTTTTAAAAGCTGTGAAGCACCTGGAATTCAGATTGTAAACTCCTTTGGGAGGAAAGCACCCTCTTCCAGGGATGTGTGCTACGTAGAGCTGGTACTCAGGAAAAACTGTTCAACTCTCAGTTCTGCCTTCACAACTGTATTCTACTGCTGTGAGGAAAGAGAACCTCTTCCTACCCGTGTGTTTGAGCATGAAGAACAGGCACTCTTCACTTCCACATAATTTAAAATCGAAGTAAAAAATTCTGTTTACACTGACCTGGTGAAATAAAGTTCAGGGAAGAATTTTCCTGGCTCCTTTTCCCATGGTCTGTGCACTCCCATTGCATAAAGTCCAGGACAGAGCAAAGGGTTTATAGCCAATAAATCCTGCATTCATGCACGAAGTCTGTGTGACATGGACACATTTGGGCACACGTTGGATAATCTAATTGTCCCTTTTCACTTTGGTGCCTGTGATTCTGTCTGCCTGGCACAAAAAAACTGCCTAGAAGGGACCTTTTTTTTTTGGTTGAAACTAAAGAACTAGATATTTTCCATATCTAATGTTCACAATTCTCAAGAGCTCCTAAATATTAGGAAAACAACTGACTGACCAGAAGCATGAATCAGACTTCTGGAGTCACCTCTGGAAAAAAAAAAATTAAAATCATTTAAATCATTAAAATCAAGTTGGAGAGGCAACATTTGCATGGGCACAGGCAGGTAAAGGCCTGGGGAGAAATGAGATAACCATGCCCTCGTGGCCTGGCTGAATTAGGGGGCAGTGCCAGAACCTCTGGAGGTGAGAGGTGCTTGGCTAGAAGATAATCATTAGAATATCTTCCTGCATGTTTAGACTTGATTTGTCTACCTGTCTGAGGTTCAGGGAGGTTGCAGAATCAAACACTGCCCAGTAAAGAGCAGAGCAAACAGTTCCTGGCAGCCACCCCTGGGCAAACACGAGGGCGTGGCGATGGAAAGCAACGCCAGGATGAGGGATGAGAAATGAGCTGCCTCATTCTTCAGCTGGACAGGACGTCCAGAGTACTCCAAAATCCCGCCCCATCCACCAGGACAGGCTTGAAAAACGACTTGATCACAAATTGAGAGTGGAACCGAGACACAGAAAGCTCCAGAGAGGAGACACGAGACGAACAACCCCACGCAAACCTCAGATTCACAGATTGGCCACAATCAGGTTAAGAACTGCCTTCGTTCAGTACCTCCTGTGGAATCACTACACCTGGCAGGTAAATCCAGGGAGGTTGCACAGTACCAGCGTGCTGGCACCACCCTGCCTGGTACTGAGCACACAGGTACCGGCCGCATGGACACACAGACTCCGTTTCCCCAGCCTTTGTTCCAGCCTCTGTCTTTCCAAGCTAGCTCCTAGGAGCACCGTGCCCCTGCGTGCCCAGGGCGAAGTCCACGGCCTGGTGCACGCTGTGGAAGAGCAGGTGGTCCTCGCCCTCTTTGAAGAACTCCCCTCGGAGCAGGGAGCTCCTGACGGAAGGGTTGCACTGGGCCAGCAGCACGCGGACGCCGATGTCCCCGTAGTCCTTGCAGACCTCCTTGAGCGTGCGGATCCCGGCCGTGTCCAGGAACTGCACGGCGCAGCAGTCGACCACTATGGTGTGAAACCCCAGGGGCTCCGACCCAAAATCCACGGGGGTGCTGCTCTGGTTGTCCCCAGAGCCCGCCTCCTTCTCCCTGAGCATTCTTTTCGCCGCTTTCTTCTTGGCCGCCTTCACCCACTCGGGGTTGACCCCGGTTTGCTTGTAGAGGGCGGATCTGAAGCACTCCTTGTTGATGTAGTAGAGGGGGGCTTCAAAACGAAACACCACCACCCCGGGCTTGGTTTGCAGGTTCTTGTAGGCAGAGAGGGACTCGTAGGTCTCCGACTCAGCCACCCAGCCCAGCAGCGGCGCCTCGGGCCGCTGGGTGCGGAAGATGACGCAGAGCATGGAGAAGCAAACCCCCACCAGGAGCCCGATCTCGGTGCTGATGAGCGCCGTGGCTGCCATGGTGACCCCCCAGATCACCGTGTCCACCCTGCTCAGGTGCCACATTTTGGGCAGGTCCCTGAACTTGCGCAGGGCTCCGCGGAGGCTGACGATGGTTATGACGGCGAGGACGCACTTCTGCAGGGAGTAAAACAAAGGCGCGATCACAAGGAGGACTAGGAGGATCACCAGACTGGTCACCATGCCGGACACCTGGGTCCTACAGCCCGTGGACTCCTTGACCAGGGTCTTGGCAAGAGCTGCGCTGGTTGTGAAGCAGTGGAAGAAGGAGGGGATGATGTTGCAGAGGCCAATGGCGTACATCTCCTGGTTGGCCCTCACGGAGTAGCCGTGCTTCTTGGCAAACATCTCCGAGAGGGACACGGTGATGGCAAAGCCAATAATGGCAATGGGGATGGCATCCAAGGCCACGTTGGGAATCAGGGTCCAGTCTGGAGGGCGCGGCGGCAGAAACCCAGTGGGGATGTGCCCGGAAATGCTGGAGCCGTAAGTCTCCCTCAGCTTCCCAAAGTGAGATGCCAGAGTGGCTGCCACAACCACGAAGAGTTCCACCGGAACTGGAGCCTTGAGCTTGGATTTGAAGCGCTCGTTAAGCTCTTTGGCTGGGATGAGCACCAGGAAGCACAAGAAGCTGGTGACGAGGTCGCAGATGTTGGTCCTGTGGATGTTCCTGAAGATGTTTATCCAGGTGGTGACGAGGGAGCCGACGCCCCCGCTCCGAGGAATGTCCAGGCCCAGCAGGTACTTGACCTGTGAGGTCAGGACAGTGAAGGAGGCCCCTGTGACAAATCCACTCAGCAGCGAATCCGAGAGGTACACGGAGACAAAGCCCACTTGGAAGAAACCCATGGCCACCTGGAAGGAATCAACCACAGCACGTCAGGACACAAATCCCACGGGTTCTGTCAGCTGGGAGAAAAAAAACCAACGTTGTGCACGGCCCTGGAGGACATGGCATGGTCTGAGCACGGAGAAAAGTCTCCAGTATTCAAACCAGGCTTTTTGGGGGGGTCTTCATCCCCTGAACAGATGTTTCTTGCTTGCTCTGGTAATTACCCTGGTGAGGAAAAAAGAAAAGAAACCCGGGAAAAAAACCCCAAACTCACATTTGGAATACTGTATGCTTTTGCCATTTCTCTTTCAGTTCCTCTAAAATCTGTGAACTTTGCAGGCCTCTATGAAAGTTTTTGGTGCCCTTTGCCTGCCTCACACTGGAGTTCAGAACCTGCAATAAAACCACAGCCTGAGGGGTAACAACTGTCCTTTGCACTGCAGAAGGTTTGATGCCTCTGACTCAGTCTGTGAGCTGCAAACTCCTGCAGGTCACAGAGATAAATGGGAACCCCACGAGAATCTCAAAGTATTACAAAGAGAAGGCAGGTTTGGGACCTGGTCTGGCTGAAATCAGCTCAGAGCTCTCAAAAAGGCTCCCTCACAGCCTTGGTAATTAACTCAAGGTTGTTCTAAGTGTAAAACATTAGTTATAATTAGCTTACCTAAATAGGCTGTATCAACTGGTGTGAGTGGATTTCCTTTCTATGATTTGATTGTAAAGTTTCTGATACAAAGAATATGTCATTTTGGTTTGAAAAAAACAAATTTGAGGGTGTTGGCCTGTAGAGAATACACCTAATATTCAGAGGGACTGAAGATAAACTGATCTGATTTCTTCATATAAAGAAACTGAATTGTATTTGTACTTGCAAGGAATATTAAGCGCAATTCACAACTCCAAAACTGCATCCATCCCACAGGAACGAAACCCAAAATGCAGGGTACCTTGGGAGGCCCAGAATATTTCTGAAATAACTCAACATGAACTTGCAGTACAAAAAGTTCCAGCTTGTGTCCAAAACCTGTATTTTAAAGCACGCAAAGCAAGCGTGTTTTTTTCCCTTCTTACCCATTTTGATTGGTTGTCACCCTGGACAGATGAGAACAAATGAATGTGAACTCACAAACTCAAATACCACAGCTCTGCAGTACTGCTAAAAATAATCCCATTCTGGTTAATGCATAACACTCTAAAAACAAGGATACCTGCTTCAATTTAGGCAAGCAGTGAATTCTAGAGAATAAGTAGAGCTATATAAATATAAAATATATTTTATCCTCTCAGTAGTATCCTTTCCATAAGATGGCATTGTTATGGCTTGAAATGGGCCAACAGCAAATTATAACAGCACAATTACAAATAAAAAGAAAGTGGGGATACTTTTACTGTCTAAATTTTTCTTTGTTAAAGGCAAACGATTAAAGATGGGAATTAGGAGCTGATGCACCACATTTTTGGCCCAACGAAATGGGGTCTAATGCAAAAAAAAAATAAACAGAGCTTCAGGCCACAGCGAGGAAGGTGGTGAGCAGACCTCGAGAGCTGCAGGTGGATGTGCAGGTCCTCACAGCCCCCAAAAGAGAAGCAATGCAGGCAGGAAAAGCTGTTAAAAAATGAGGAGCACTCCCCAAAAGAGAAGCAAAGAGAAGCAATGCAGGCAGGAAAAGCTGTTAAAAAACAGGGAGAGCACCCAGAGGAGTTTCCTGCACCACAGCGACCTCCAGCCCCGAGGTGCAGACTGAGGATGAGCCCAGCAGGACTGGGACAGTCCCCCACAGAAGAATGACAACTATTTGCACGCCACAGGCGCCCTTCCACCTCCCCTCACCTGGTAAACTCCAGAGATGAAGGTCATGGTGGCAGCCACGGCCATGGCGTAGCAGCTCCTGTCACAGAGCGGCCGCGGGGCCGTCCCGTTGCCGGTGCTGTTCCCATCCCCTCCCGGGCCTGGCGGGGCACTGAGCACAGCTGGCTCCAGGTCGTAGCCAGCTCTCTCCACCTCCCGATCCACCACCTGGCCCACCATCAGGCAAACCACCCCGAAGATGCCAACGGAGACGTGGCGGGAGGTGCCGAAGATGCAGTAAATGATGCAGGCGAAGAAGGACGTGTAAAGGCCGTAAATGGGCTCCAGCCCGGCCAGGAGAGAGTAGGCAATGGACTGGGGGACCAGCAGGACCCCCACGATCACACCGGACATTATATCCCCCAGGAGATACTCCTTGAGTTTGTATTTAGGAAGCCACTGTAAGATGGGGAAAAACCCCAAAACGCAATCTTTAATTTTGGCTGGGGTGCAGCTGCAAGTTTTCTTGGCTTGCTTCAGCAGCAGAGCCTTCATGCTCCTCTTCTCCTCTTGGGGTTCCAGGAACATCCTGCGATGGAAACTGCACTTGGCATCGTCTCCTTCTGGCCCTTCCGTCACTGCGTGGATGTTGTTGGTCTCTGTCATTGCTGCCATCACGAGGACTCACTAAAAACACAAAGGAAGGCCACTAAACCAAAAAAGGAATGTACACCGTGAGACTTGAACGCAGCATTTATGAAAAGCAAGGGCTGAAAGTCTCAGGTCTCAGCAGAGAGAAAGCAACTTCCAGGCAAACTGGGAGCGAGCCTGCCCGCTGCATCCCTGCCAAGCAAGGAATGCCTTTTCCCAGAGGGAAGCTGATGTCCTGTGGAACACACGTGCTGCTGGCAGCACTGCCCCTCTGGGAGGCTTCCTTGGGAAAACCCCTGCCTGCAGCCTGTTGCACCTTGCAAAGCCAGACAGAGGAGGGTTCCTTGTGGTGCAGCAGCCGTTCCGGGAAGCTGCTGGGAGCTAGCTGCAGCCGGGACATTTCCAGCCAAGCACAGCTCGGTTCACGTCTCTTGGGGGTTATTTGTTTTGTTAACGCCGTGATTGCACCTGCCAAACACTGGGAAGGTTTGTTACCTAAGAGGTGGCTTTTTTACAGCCAATGACACGCTGCAAAATAATGCATTTCACACTTTGAAAAGCTGGTTTTACGAGGAAATTGCACCTGATCAAAACAATGTGCACAAGTGGAAAACGCACTGATGGGGACAATGAAAGGCAGGTGGGACACTTCTGCTGGAACTTGTGCCCACAGATAGTAAAACAGGGTGATTATACCAATAATTTAACACTGGGAACATACTGCCTGACTGGGAAGGAGCAAAGTCTTGACGAGACAAACCCTAATGAAATTTGATCACAGCAAGTGACTGCCAGCACTTACACAGCGCTGCCACTTCCAGAAAACATCCAGAATCCCCCAGAAAACTCCTTCAGCCCCATTACCTGCTACTACCAGTACAGTGAGGCTGTTTCAGCCAGAAACTCACCGGTCTGGGGTGAGGCCCAGCAAGAGAGCCCTGAGAAGTGTCACTGCCAGGCTTCCCTTTCTGGCACTGCAGAGTGCCAGTGACAACGTGGATTTTATGTGCTGCTCACGTCTTCTCTGTGCAGCACAAACACCAGCCAGACTACTGTCCATGGAATGTTCACCACCGAATTAATTGCCCAATTAATTGTCCAATTGTCCTGAATTAATTGTAGCAATTAATAAATTGCTGCTGGAACTGGCAGTGCTGAGGATGCCACCTGAGTCTGCCTCAGAATGTGTTCACTTAAGCACCATTTCACAAGCAGCTAGAGCCTCACAGAACTGTGGAGTCATTCAGCTTGGAAAATCCCTCTGAGATCATCGAGTCCAACCATTCCCAGCAGTGCCAAAACCACCACTAACCCATGTCCCCAAGTGCCACACCTGCAAGTCTTAAATCCCTCCAGGGATGGGAACTCCTGCACTTCCCCGGGCAGCTGTGCCAGGGCTGGACAACCCTATTGGTACAGAAATATTTCCTCATTAAAACACTCACTGCTCCCATCCCTTCAGCGTGATCTCCCAAAAATATGGGAGGGAGAAGAGAGAGAAGTGACTTTGTGTGGTACCTGCTTAGGACAGCCTGAGCAGAAGGAACTCAGAAGAGCAGAAGCAACTACAGAACTTAATATTCAGAATGGCTTCTTCAGAGACTTCTAGAACCAATTAGAAAGTAATTCCACCCAGCGAGTCCAACTGTCCCACCTCACACCGTGGTGTGCTTGTCCCTGGAGCTGCAGACCTATCAAAACACGGCAGATGCTGACAGAAAATACCAGGGGAGGAGTTGCTATTTTATCTCCTGCTCCATGCTGGGACTCCCAAAGGTGTTTCCGTTCACCCCAGACCCAGGCAGGCAGCGTCTCCTTGGTGGGTGAGCTCCTGCACCCTCCCAAATAACCAAACCCAGCCACTCTCTGACAGCCTGAACTGAACTGGTACTGAAAGGAGGGTTTCAAACACAGACCCCAAACCACGGGCAGCCTGACAGATCAGCAGGGATGGATTTTCTGTGTGTGATAGGGGCTGTATCCCTCCCTGCTGTAATATCCCAGGATCACTGAGGCTGGAAAAGCCCTCCTGGACCATCGAGTCCAAGCTGTGCCTGATCCCCACCTTGTCCCCAGCCCAGAGCTCTGAGTGCCACCTCCAGCCCTTCCTCGGACACCTCCAGGGATGGGCACTCCAAACCTCCCTGGGCAGCCCCTGCCAAGGCCTGAGCACCCTTTCCATGGAGAAATTCCTGCTGAATCCCAACCTATCACAACCACAGAGCTCCTGCTCTGTGACATGCCAGGGCAGACACCTTGTAACGATGAACTTCCCTTGGCTAATCCTTTCCAATTCCATTTCTTTAATGTGCTATAGAATAATTATGGGCTCAGAAGAGCCACATGAAGCATTGGGATCTTTAAACGAAGAAACTGCACTGCAAGAAGGGACAAGCTGGAGGTGATACAGTGATCACACTTGGAGGAGACCCCCATCTCTCCCTTCCAGGTTTCCAATCTCACTCACCTGTGCAGGACTGCAAAGAGTGCTCAGGGGTGATTTACAGCTCTCACACCCCCCCTAAACACACGGTGAGCATCAAGTGAATATTACAAAAGCCTGTGTCAGCTCTACTCTGCAAAAGCACTTTTTGGAGCTCTATTTGCTCAAGAAGTTTTATTTGTTTTACCAGCACAGAGTTACAAATCAAAAGGCTTCTCATCCACCCAAAGCTCAGCAAATCGATGCTGTGAAAGCTGAGGGGGGGGAATCAACCCAGACTACTTTTTTATGTGTAGCAATGAGTTTGTTTTCTGAGATTTTAGTGAAGATTTCACCGGTGAAAATCCTTCTGATTCCTTCTGTCCCTCCTCCAGGACTTGCAGGCAGCTCCCTCAAACCTGGCAATTCTCTCAGTGTGCCACGACAAACCCCAGGCAGCTCAGCTGAGTGCTGCTGTAAAGCATCTGCAGGGGAGGGGGTGCCTGGGTTTCAGTCGTGTCCAGACAGTCGGGAAATGTCCTAAGTAAAAAACTTTTTGGCTCCAGAACTCTGAGCACATACTGGGTCTTTGTGCTGGCTTGCATGACAGCTTTCTCTCCGTGGCATGAAAAGGACCTTTCAGCACACAGTCCCTGCCCCTTGCCATGTCAGGATAGTAGGAAATGACACAATTTCCAACACTCATTTCACCCTTTTCTGCCTCAAAGTGCTGCCCTGTATTAATTTTGTAACCGTTAGCCCAGGTTTGTCTAATAAAACTGGATTTTGTTCTTAAACATTTAAAAAAAAACCCCAACCCTGAGAAAACCCCCTTTGGTTCATGGCTTGGACACTGAAGGACAGTCTGTACATCTAGCTTGGAAAAGGAGCTGCTGTGGCTTTTATTCTGAAAGCTGCTATTAACACACAACTTAGAACTCACTTTTATCACTCCTGTTGGCCTTTCAGGGGTGTCTTGTGGCCGCAGACTTCGCTTAAGATAAAAAAAACGGCAAGACAGAACTGAGGAAATTTCCAGTATCTGTTATCAACTGACTGCCATAAAATAAAGATATGGGGAGGTCCTGCAGTCTGTAAAAATCATCAGACCTCCAGACTGTTTCTAGAGCCCATCTGGCCTTTCTCTCTGATCCCATGATGTGGCAGCATCTGCCTGGCTTCTGTTTTTGGGGGAGCACTCCCTGCAGCCCAGGGCTGGCTTGGACTTCATTCCTGTGTGGCAGATCAGAGTCACCTTGAGAGTAAGAGAAAAATGGACTGTGAAGCTCACTCACCTGCTGAAACAACTACTATAAGCTGAAACTTCGGATGTGAGCATTTCAGAGTAGAAACTAAATCAAAAGTATTCTTTCTGTAAGACCCACCTCAGTTTTCCTTCTTTTCCTACATTTACATTGTCACCGTGTGTGATCACCCCCCACCCTCACGTACCCCTTGCTAAGACAGGAGGATTTACATGCACTGAAAACTGAATCCATAATCTAAAAAGACACGAACAATTTCTGGAGAATTGTAAAAGAGAAGCAGGTGAAGCAGAAATCCAAGTTCCAAACAAACTGAACCAGAGCTGGGCCCTTAGAAAATGCCCCCCCTAAGAATACAAAAGCAAGGCATATCACAGCGTTTTGACAACTAAATCTTTGACCTTTCTCTTGTTGGACAACAGCCTTTTTCAAATAATGTCTTTACTGTTGTGGAGCAACAAGGAAATTCAATATTACTGTGATAACACCCGGATAAGCACTGGGACAACACCGCCTACACCTTGGAATTCGCCAAAATCCTTCGTATCCTCCAACAAAACATGAAAGCCACAAACGTTTACTTCCACAAAGGACTGAAAATAATGTGAATAATGAAAGCCACGTTTAAGGAACACATCTGGGGACAGAGCTGCCTCACTTTTGGCACAGTAACCAGCAGCCATCCGCTCGTGCGGGGAAAACCTGCAAAGCCGGACAATAAAACCTCGCTTGTGTGAAATGTGTGCTCTCCTCCTACTCCAAATGTCACTTCTCCAGAGCAGCAGCATTTCTGGGGAAGATCCCGTGGAATGGGCTCCCTGCTGGCAGCCAGATATTCCAGGGAAGTTGTGTCACCTCCCAAGGGCAGCTGAGTGTGTTGGCTGCTCTGCCCTGCCCTGGCTGAAGCAGATGCCTCCAGCAGGTTCCGTCCCACCCGGATTTCTTACGGAGAGTTTGCCAAGAGGCCCTTTCAGCAAGTTACTGCCCTTCTGCCACCCCTTCTGCCAGCAGGGAAAGGTGGAACACTGAGGAGCTGTGGTGGGCAGTGAGGACGGGCCGAGGAAGAGCTGCCCAAAGGAATTTCCTCGGGCAGCAGCTGCCAGCTCAGCCCAGGGCATCCCACCCCGCCCACCACGGCCCGGGCTGCATCCGCCGGGCTGCGAGAGACCCTGCGATCCCAATGGAAACCCACCGGGACTGCGCTGGATAACGCAACTGCGTCGGCTGTTGTGTTTTAATGAATAAAAATTAATAAAATCGATAAAAACCTGCCAGAAGGACAAACGGCAAGGCACGCACGCTATGTACCTCCTGCAACTGCGGGGTTTTGCTGGGCGCTCTGGAAGCCAAACCAACACTGACGGTCCCGGGAGAGCCAAAGGGAAGTCAGAGCCACCAGCTGAGCTTTTAACGCGACGTTCGCTTTCACCCTTGGGGTCCCACTGCCTTCCCACCCAGCTTCCTTACGGCTTCCATGTGCATTTTCCTCTTCTCCTGCTGGTTCCTGCGAGCCGCTCCCGGGGGTGCGAGCGGCAGCCGAGGAGGGTCNGGACGGACAGACAGAAACACAGACGGAGGGACAGACGGATCGACCGCCCGCCTGCCCGCCGCGGGTCCCGGCAGCACCGCCCCGCTCCGGGCAGGGAGGGCCGGGCGGAGCCGCGCCCCTTCCAGCCCCCGCCCCGGGTCACTTCCGAATGGTCCCGCGTGTGCGGGGTTAGGGGAGGCCCGGGGAAGGCTGCTCCTGGTCCTTTATCGTGCACTCAGCCCTTTTAAATGGAAAGTGTAGGGTTGATAACCTGAGGTGAAGTGAGGTTAAAACTTTGTGCAGGTGGGGAACCGTAACACTTCCTGGGCCCTTTTTGCTCTGGGGTGCCACTGGGATTCATAAAAAATCCTTGAAAGTCCCTCAGTGTTGTTGGCTCCAGTGTCCGGGTCTGTCTGGGCGGTACTTGCAGCTGGGAAGGATGAAGGGTCTTTGACAACGAGGATTAAAAATCCCAGGTTTGTGTTCAGCGCTCCGCTCGTATCTCTGGGCTGGAGGTTCAAGGCCGGAGGGGCCATGCCCAGACTCACCTGCCTTCCCTTCCCCGTTTGCACAGAAAAGCAGACATTCCCTCTGAAGTCAAACATTGCCCAATATTTGCATTCCAGGTGGAACCGTGAGCTGTCAAAAAACCCCATCAATACACAGCTGGAGCAAATGAAGCCAACTTCAAGCCTGCAGAACTCCTGCTCTTGTCTTTCAGTGTTAAGCAAATGCTGTAAATCTTACTGAAGAAATACCGAATATTTCCATAGAAAACATTTCCCTTCTCCATGAGGGTTTATTAGATGTCGTGGTAACAAGAACGGGCAATTGCAAAGGAAGTAGACAAGCTCCCTCCCTCTCCCCTGACTGCCCACTGTTAAAAGCATCAGTCACTGTGACTTCCCAATCCCTTTAAGGACTTCCACAGGAGTTTTAATTGAGTTTGAAGTACATGGTGACTCCAAGACAACCAGAGCAAAGCCTGGGGAGGAGTGACATCTATGACAACAGCATTCAAAGCCTTTTGTGTGAGAACTCTGCAGAATCCTAATAAGAAATCAAAACCCAAGCAACGGGCGTTCCAGCATTTTCATTCTTGTTCTAGAAGCACAGGCTGTGGAAGAACTCAGGTCATCCAACACACCATGTCTTCATGGAAGAAACGGGGAAATAATATCTTCTTGGAACGTGATATTAAAAGAGAAAAATCCCAAGCATTAATATTTTTCTGGACCTAAAGAAAAGATTAGGCATTTTTTTTCTTACTTTTAGACTGATTTTCTAAAAAAATGGGTGGAAAAAATCCAAGCAATTATTTAAGATAATTGAATCATTTCACTTCCAACTGCTTCCCTCTTCTCATGGTATATTAAGCTTTATGGTTAATGTATTTCTGTGCTGAGGGAACCTTTGGCCTTGGAGAAATGTGCCCCTGGGCTCCTCACGCTCCAGAATTCCTGCCATGGAGCTGGGTATTGCTGACACACAAATGCCAGCGAGTGCCATCTGCCCGTCCCTCTCGGCCTGCCTGGCAAACCCACTGCTTCTCCAGATCGCCACATCATCTTTGGAATATCAAATCTCCACAGACCAGTTTGTCAGACTGCAAAACAATCCTGGAAAATGCTTTGTTCCACTGAGCAGGTACTCCTGGGCAGCCCTGGGAGCCCTCCCTCCTTCCTTTTGCCCAGCAGCTCCTGTCCTGCTCTGCCGTGCCCTGGTGCCACCTGGCACATTGCTCTGTGGCTGCCTGGGATGGTGTTATCAGCTCTCTGTCCATAAACCCCACAGGAAGTGGCCCTCCCTGGCTCTTCCCAGTCTTTCCCAGGCTCCCAGCTCTGCGTTATCACTCAGCAGATAAGGGCAGCCTGTGATTTCCCCTGGCTCTCAGCTGCTTTGTGCCACCTGGCTCCCAGCCTCGTGTAAGAAGCCTCCTGCCTTAAGTCCTGTCATCCCTGGGCACCTCCCTGCCCCGTGCCCTGGTCCTGCTGGTACAGCTCCATGGGACGACGGCTGGGTTATGCTGAAAGTGGCTAAAAATGAGTTATTTTCTCTCCTTGCCGTTCCCTCCCTTTACAACTGGCAGTGCACTGAGCTTCGGGCCTGAATTTGCACAATGTTGCATGAAGTTTGGAGATGGAGAAGATGGAACTGCCCGGTTCCCATCTGTGAGTTCTTTCAGAGCTGGGACAAACCTTCCTCCCCACCCTGACCTGCTGGGCTTGGAAGGCCCTAATTAATGTCACACACACACAGAGGTCTCCGAGCGGCAGGTCTGACGTACTTAGAAAACCCATCAGACTAAGTAACAGAAAGAGGCTCATCCTAATGCTTTAAATGCATTTAACTGATCTCAGTCACATCATTCAGTGCTTGGCAAAACCAAAAAAAGAGTCAAAATGAGCTGCTTTACTCTAAAGGCTTCCATCAAGGATGAGACAAATGCCAAGTAAAAACTGAGTGGCTGGAGGGGAGAGGGCCTAATTAAAAAAGGAAAGATGCAATGAATCAGAGTTCTTAGGTAATCAAAATACTTAAGCCATAAAGATATCAAAAAGAAATAAGCTCTGTCCATATCTCAGGACCATGCATGTCACAACTACACTGCAATCAAGAAACAGTGCTCTGCACAAAGAGCTGTGCAGAATTGCTTACGTGCAGCTGGAGCCCTGTATTTGGTTATCCAGCCACAGAGGGACAACAGAGTGGCCACCAATCACAGTGCAGAAGCACAGTTCGACCCATGAGATGATACAGTCCACAGTTTGCAAGGCAGCAGCAGGTGGAGATTTTATTGTGTTCATGTAATTCCTTAGCAATTAAAAAAAATAATTTCATATGTTACAGAGTTGATTTGAAGGCAAGGTAGGAGGGGAGGTCAAAGCACTTGGCAGGTTCTCATTATTAGAGGTAATTTTGGATAATATTTAAGTTTCTCTTTCCATCTCAGTTCTGACGTCTGGTTTTCACATCTCCCTTACACCTGGACCTATGAGAACAAAAAATCTTGATCACGTGTGTACGTTGCTCCTCCTCGACCTTGCTTTCCTGCAGTAGGAATAAACAAGATGGAAAATTTCACTTACTGTAAAACAAAGTAATATTTTAGAACATATTTGACAAGTTGCTTCCAAGTAGAGCTTTGCCTTGTCTCAGAAAAAAGTATTTCTTTTCCCTGACCTGTTTTGAGTGACTGTCTGGTTCTGTCTAGAGCACAGCCACAGACTGAGCTCACAAGACAAATAAATGGACATATACACTGATTAAAAAATGCACCTCTAGATTTGCTGCAAACATTAAAAATCGGTGAAGTAAGATTTTCTTTGGAATTTATGAATTAAGAAATAAATCACTGCAAAGTGAAATTTCATTGAAGCAATTAAAAGAACAATCGAAAAAAATCTTTCCTATAACTTCTAAATAACCTTTATGTAAAAAGCTTGTAGAAAAGATGCCCTGCTGTGCCCAGCAGATATGTATTTGAGCACTGGACTAGTGCTATCTGCAGAGAAATACTGTTCACACATCTCACATCTCCTGCAGCATTTGGATTTGTCTGGGAATCCTTTCAGGTACTGGGTTTGCTCCAGCTCCTGCTCCGTTGCTGGGAACCCCTCCGTGGCCTTTCCTTGGAACAGGCTCAGAGCCTTCCTGAGTGCTGAAGCAAACCCAGTGTCTCCGTCAGGCTGAGGAGAAACGATTTCCCTGGTGAGCTCCCAGAGATTTCTGCCCAGTGCAGATTTCGAGGGCCGTGCCCTGAGGCTGCACACTCTGGCAAGGACAGGAGATCCATGCACCAAAACGCTGATCACATTTTTAGGGGGGAGACTTTCTCGGCAAGACTCACAGCCCCAAGCCAGAGTCCTGAGGAGTAACTGGTATTCTTGAACACTTACATTCTGGAGAGGTGTCAGTAGCTGAAGTCTCAGTGAAAAGAAACAGTGTTTCTTTAAAAGTCAAAGCTCTACTTGGAAGCAACATGTCAAATATGTTTTAAAATATTACTTTATTTNCTTGAACACTTACATTCTGGAGAGCTATCCGTAGCTGAAGCCTCACTGAAAAGAAAGAGTGTTGAATGTTAGAGCTTTGTAAAATACAAATCACATCTTATTAATAGCAAATCAAGAGATGTAAATAGATCTGACTCCCTTCTTTTAACATGAAGGGCAGCCTTTGAGACTCTGCTTAGGTCTCCTTGAACCTGAAGCAGGAAAGTTCAGGACACACAGTCCGTAAATGAACAACTGAAGAAATTTGCAGGGAACATTTTGTAAGTAAAGAAAAGGATTTACCTGTCCCAGTCTATTTGGTTGCTGAGTTTATCTAAAAAAAAAATAAATAGAGAAGAATGGTTAAAAACACTGGCAATGAACTCAAGTTTAGGGCTCAGTACTGTCCCCCTGGATCTCATGGTCAGACAGAAACCAGGAGGGGATGGGGCTGGGCAAACGCAGAGGACGTTTGTTGACAGCGGGACTGAGCATCCAGAACTCAGGAAGTTGATGGGAGCAGGAAACCACATCAGCCAGAGGAGAAACTGGCCTTACCCTGCTTAGGAGCAGACCTCTTCCTTGTTACCCACAGAAACCTGCCCCTGCCCCCTCCCCAGCGCTCCCAAGACCCCACATCAGCCCCTCACGCCCCGGTGGAAGGAGCTGCCACCAGCCGGGATTGGGGTCCCTGTTTCCCACTGCGTCAGCGGGGCCGG
>VZRQ01003242.1:38179-48850 GCA_013397975.1 Machaerirhynchus nigripectus | reverse complement strand
ACTCAGGATGATACCTTCCATAACCTTGCCCAGAACCAAGGTTAGGCTGACAGGCGTGTAGTTCCCCAGATAATCCTTCTGACCCTTCTTGTAGATGGGTGTTACATTTGCCAATTTCCAGCCAGATGAAACTTGTCCAGTTAACCAGGACTGCTGGTAGGTGACTGAAAGTGGTTTGGCAAGTTCTTTTAACAGTTCCCTCATTACTCTGGCATGGATCCCATCAGGAGTCACTTGTGAGTATCTTATTGGCACAGCAGGTCACTAACCATCTCCTCCTGGATTATGGGCCCTTGCCTCAGCTCTCTGTCCCTAACTTTACAGCTCTGGGAGCTGAGAATCCTGAGGGACAACTGGACAATATTAAAGACAGAGACAAAGAAGGTATTAAGTTCCTATGCCTTTTCCTCATCCTCTCTCACTACACCACCTTCTGCATTCAACAAATGATGGAGACACTCCTTGACCCTCCTTTTGCTGTATTTATAGAAACCTTTTTCGTTGTCTTTAAGGCCAAGTTCTAGTTGCGCTTTGGTCCTTCTAATCTTCTCCCTACATGACCTCACAACATCTTTATAGTCCTCCCAAGTTACCTGACTCTCAATCTGGAGAGGACACATTGGTTTTTTTCCCCAAAGTTCCAGCCTAAGTTCTCTGTTTAACCAGGCTGGTCTTTTTCCCTGACAACTTGTCTTTACCACATGGGGACAGCCTGCTGTTGAATATTTCACAATTACTTTTTAAAGCATATCCAGCCTTCCTGGACCCCTCTGCCCTTCAGGACTGACTCTGTCAATCAATATTGTAGACAGGCCAAGGTTTGCCCACTGGAAGTCCAAGGTGGAAGTTCTGGTGCCCCTCTTTACTTCACCCGCTGTTGAAAACTCTGACATTTTGTGGTCCCTCTGCCCAAGACTGCCACCAACCACCACATCACCCACCAGTCCTCTGTTCACAAACAGCAGGTCTACCAGGGCACCTCCTCCTAGGCTCTCTTACCAATTGTGTTAGGAGGTTGTCTTCCAAGCACTCCAGGAACCTCCTAGGCTTCTTCCTCTCTGCTGTGTTGCATTTCCAGAAGACATCTGGCAAGTTGAAGGGCTGGCAACCTTGAGACTGCTGCCAGCTGCTGGCAGAACGCCTCATCTGCCTGTTTGTCCTGGCTGGATGTTCTGTAACAGCCTCCCACCAAGAGATCCATCCCGCTGACCTTCTGCCATCATGACATCAAATTACTTTTCTACTTGAAACATGTTGGGGAAATCACGGTGCAGGCACCAAAAACCTGTTAGACTGTGTGTTGTCATTTTGCATCACATCTAGCCTTCTATAAAGGCAGCTCCAGCTGCAGCAGTCTTCCCCCAGAAACACTTCTTCTTAGAGCAGTCTTTTCCTGGGAACACTCCTTCTTAGAGAGTCACTCACTGTCAGCAGTGTGAGAACTCCCCGGCCAGGATTTTCCTGGGATTACACTGCCAAATCCATAGCAGTCAATAAACTGATTCTGTGGTTCTCCTTTCTTTGGAGTCGATTTAACTCCTTTCTTTGGAGTTGATTCCAGGACCACACCTATTTCCATGGCAGGTTGTTCCTCAGTTTGCTTGCATAATGCTCCTCTATTTCAAAAGTCACACAAAACTGATACAGGATGCTCCTGTGTGGTACAATAAACAGTGAAGTGTTAATTTCCATTTCTAGCCTGCCCATCCTTCTTAATTTTCAAGATTCAAGCTGAATTCCTTCTAGGAGTCTTCTCTCATGGGAAAGAACAGGATGTCCATTGATTGATGCACTTTAGTTGAAATTTTCTAAGAATTCCTGATGTTTGTCTGTCTGTTTGCAACTAAAGTGCCTTTTTTTGAGATACCTGCTATGCATTACACAATTACTCCCCAAAGCAGTGATATCTAATCCACCACTACACTGTGGCACAGGGAAAGTCAGAATAGTCCCTATTCTGTCTCTCAGATGGATTATAGTATTTGGAGTTTTTGCCTCCTCGCCTGTATTGTATGTGTATGATGGTTTAGGCCGTTTGCAGTTGTAGAAAGGTGGGAAATAGGATTTCTGCCTTCTCACTTGTACTTTTTCCCCTCCTGCAGCTCAAGCAAGTTTGCTGCAGTTGGATTTCATAAAGCTCTGACAGAGGAGCTGTCTACCCTGGGAAAGGATGGAATAAAAACAACGTGCCTTTGTCCAGTTTTTATAAACACCGGATTTGTCAAAAACCCCAGTACAAGGTAACTCTCAATACTCTGCATTCCTGGGCTTCCTTCTTTGCTTCAAGGCACTGCCTATTACCGCCAGCTTTAGGCCTCTGTTCCAACTGGCTGTATAACAAGTGTGTATCATTGGCTAAAGAAAATCTGCAGTGTCCTTTAAGCCGTGCAATTGTTGCATTTGAATTACGTGAGGCTGTGCATTTGTGAAGCCTCCTACATCAGCTGGTACCACCCCTTTTTACTACTGCAGCTGTTACATGTTTGCTTTCCTGTGTAGGCTTGGAAAGATTTTGGAGGTTGAAGAAGTTGTAGAGGCTCTGATGGAAGGAATAGTGACCAACCAGAAAATGGTTTTTGTTCCACCACAGCTAAACATTGCTTTGCTTTCTGAAATGTAAGTACAAAGGAGAATTAAACAGTGGGCATGGAAACAACAGTACTAACTACCTGAGTATACAAGGTTCAGACTTGCAACTTCTGAGTCAGCATTGTTCCAGAAGAGCTGAGGACCTGCTGCTTAATAGTGTTTGTTTCTTCATGTTAGCACTGAGGACACGGAGGCTGAGAACATTCCTTGGAAATGGCTATACTGCTCACTGCTACGTAAAGCAAAATTCATCCTCTCACACAACTTACTACATTATCCAGTGTAGCTGCTCTGCTGAGGAGGTCTTTTTTACCAGAGCTCCAATTCCAAATCTGGAATTCACATCCGAACAACTAAGTTCACGTCTCAGTTAAATCCTACAGTGTCTTATGAAACACTTGGTAGTTTCTTGTTTGTAAAACCCAGCACCAGATGCTGGGACAAAGCTTTTAAATCTCTTTGCAGCTCCAAGAGCTGCTTGTTGAGAGTGCAGGTCTGCAGAAGCACAGGCTAGTCAAAACTGATGCTGTCGTAACACTCAGAGTAACTTTGCTACTTTTGTCATAATTTAGGACAGAGGGATAAAGAGACAAAACTCTTAAGAGAAGGAATCTTAGGAGTGGAAACTGCACCTCACTTTTAACGTCTCACCTTTCCACAGACCTGCTGCTTTTCAGAGTATGAAATGTAATACACGCCTACATCTGTACAACATTGAACCTTCCTGGATCCTGCAGCAGTATTGCAGCTCACATACTGCCTGTAGATGCCTGGCATGGGTACTGTCCTAAAAGGCTTTAATTAATTTATTTAGTAAGAAATTTAATTAATTTAATTAGTCAGAGATTGATGAGAGCTATGGAAATAATGCCCAGTTTAATACTTAGTCCATGTGTGTGCATGCATTCTGCTACCAGACCAGCTCTTCCCTCACCTGCAATGACACTTTTCCCCATAATTTAAGTTTCTATCCCACTTCTAATTTCATGTCATTATCTCTTTCAGGGTGTTTCCAGAACGCGCTCTGAATGTTCTGAAGAAGCTGACCATTCCAAAGTTTGATGCAGTCATTGGGCAGAGAAGCACCCAGTGAAAAGCAGGAACTGATTCTCATTTCCCATAGGCACCAGAGAAAACAGAACCTGTGCTGAGCGTAGTTCAGCTGGCTTGATTCAGAACAGAGCTAAGGCAGGTGCTTCCAGGCCACCATTCCCAGGCACACCTAAGGGCTTATCCCACACCTGCAGCTGGAACACAGCTGCATAACAGGGAGTGTTAGCAAAGCAGATGTGCAGCTCTAGAAGGCCTGCTTTGAATGTACATCCCATCACCTCTATCTCGTTGTGTTGAAGCAGGCAGGAATTGCCACAAAACCCCTGGGACTTTCTTTGGGACAACACAGCTGCCAAGTTGAGTGCAAAGGGATTGCCTGAGAATATGTTAATCTGGATTCATCCCTGAGCAAAAGCATCTTGCAAGAAGCCATTTATAGAGGAGGTGGGTGGCCTGTTTCACCTCATTTAATAATTTTAAATTTTAAAAAATGTGCTCTAATGAACACTTACAGTTCTGTGTGCATTTTAATGAGCATTATTGAATTAATTATTTGTATTATTGAAATAATACAGCCTTGTTTGTAATGTAATGCCTAGTGACAACGTTTACCAATTATGGATTAGCACCATCAACACTCCTTATTACAAATAAATACATTTTTCTAACCCAAAGGTGTCTCTCAGCAATGAAAAGTGGTAACCAGGTCCAGGCAAGGACAGTGGAGCAGGTGCCGTAATGCTGAAAGGATCAGCCAGTCTGCCAAACACCAGCCCAGGATGCAGGGATGAGGCAATCCCTCAGCACAGGGGGAAGCCACATCAGGATCAGTGAGGTACAGGGCCAGGCACCCATGCAAGGGCCAGGGCTTAAAGGCAGTGCCAGGGCAGGGGGTGGAGGGGAAGGCTCCAGATGAGCCTTCACACAGCTCCCATCACAAGCCAGGGGCCTGCTCTGGTGGCACAGGAGGTGAAACCCCTAAAGGTCTTTGGCCTGGGGTCCAAGAGAGCAGCAGCTGCTGACACACGGGTCAAAGACCCCTCCAGAGCACAGAGGATCTGTGCACCCACTTGTGCAACTCCCACCCACTGTGGGCACTGCTGGCCCGCAGCCATCCCAGGCAGGCCTGAACGCTGCCACCTTCGGCACAGTTGGAATCCGTCCTGTTCACCTGAGCCTTTCAAGTTGTTCTGTAAACCAAGTTTCTTTTTCTTCAGAAAAGGGAGAGCCTTCACCACCCAGCTCCTCCTGCTCTTAGCTGGCAACAGGTAGAAGCACTGTTGACAGCCTAAATAACACGCCACTCTTTTCCATTTTGCCCATGGAACATTCATGTAACAGGACACTCAGGGTGTGTCAAAGCACAACTTCCCAGCTTCAGCTCTTGTGCTTTGCAGTGCAAGATTCCTGCAACCGAGACAGGAAAGGAGGGAAGAGGTTCACAAAATTCAGGACATTAAAACAAAGTTATAAGCCAATTAAGAATACTTAGGCATGGATTCCATTTAAAAACCAAGCCAAAATGTGAGGGGTTGCATCCCTGCTTCTTTTTGAGCTGCATATTGCCCTCTTGCTACCATGACAGTCCTGTCACGTATGTGAGACACTTGAAGCCAAAGCACATCTGTGTGGCTTTTTGATTATGTTCACTTCCACCTATTCTTACCTAGCGAGGAGTCAGAAAGTCTAAAAATACAGATGCTTCAGAAGTTCAAAAGACCTGTCAGAGCAAGCAGCATACTGGCCAAAATGTTTGTCCTTAGCACTCACTGGAACATAAAGGCTAAATCAGTACTTTACTGATTTGTAGGTATTTGACAGTTGTCTCTTGTATGGCTGGCAAGCGTTCTTAACTTCCCACCCAGCTTAGCCTCTCCTAGTACCCACCTTCCACATTTCTTTTATTTCATTACTTGAATGCTTGCTTAAAGAAAGAGTACAGTCCAGTGACTCCAAAGAAAAAGCTTAAAATGACCACAGAGACAAGTCAACATCTGATGACTTAGCCCTTTTCTTAGACTGGGGAAGGACTGGCTTCAGTAGGACACATCAGACAAGATGCTTGGCTTCTCCTGGCACACCATTCCCACTAGCCCTGTGCATCATTCAGATTCTGATGGCAGCATTAAATAGGAAGACCAAAATCCATCTAGGGGATGACTGTGTTCTCCTGCAGAGTCTGTTTCTTAGCACACTTGCTCCTAAGGAAGGGAAGACTGTATTGATTCCTGCTTTGCCAGATCTAGTCCAGTCTCAGAGCCCAGATGAATTACTGGGCAAGGCAACTTGTGCAGTACTCCATATGTGGCTATGGTTCTGTTCTGTGTCTTCTATGGCTGCAAGTCTTCTGCTTGGCATGAAAAATGTATGCAAAAGCAAGGATTTCAGCCTTCATCTCCTGAACACCAGGGACAGAGTCGAGTCACCAAGCCTCCCAGGCTCCTCAGTTCTCTTTCTGGCCACAACACTCAACTGAAGCTTTTCCCAAAGTCTGGTCACTCATGGGTGCCCAGCAGGAGTCCGTGTGAGCAGGTTTCATACAGCCACCCACAGCTAAGTCCCAAATTTGAAGAGTGGAACCTCACACCCTGGCCTAGGACTTGTTATGAGCCAGGTTAGTGACTCTGGCCCTGCACTCTGCCTCCTGCTGAGGTGTCTCTGGGAGTCAGAGTCAGTGCTTCAATGCCCTCCCTGCCTCCTCTTCCTTGGCCCCGGCACTGACTGGAGCCCTGTGCCAGGAAAATGACAGCACCGCTGAGCCGTGCAATTGGGGTCTGGCCCAAACGCTGATGTGTTAATTAAGCAGAGAACCAGGTTCCAAGTGAAAAGTAGGAAGTGCCTAGCTTGGAATCTTTGTGCTGGCACTGACCCTGTCTCTTACTGACAAGGTGAGCTGCAGCCAAACCACCAGGACAAAAATAATACTTTTCAAAAACTGTAATCTTAACTGGACACAATTTTGGTCAGTGGAGAGATACTTGTGAATCCTTCACACTTCCCCAAGGAGATCAAAAATATCCTTCAGTAAAATGATGAACATGACCATGATACGTCTGGTTTTCTAACTGAAAACAAAGGAGTAATGTCAGCAATCCTTTCCAGGAAAGGCCATGCAGTTACATTGATAGAGCTGGAAGAAACACCTGAAAGTACATTTCTCCTATTTACTATAAGCATTCCTTTTCTGGTTAAGGTTCTGGATACTCCATTACATACAAGCGAGTCCAAGTGTGTTGTGTGATTTAGACTCATTTAGATAAAAATGACCTAATTCATGCAATTCAATGCCATTTTTCAAAGGACTTACGGAAAGTAAGCAGCCATAGCATCAGATGGAAAGTCTGAATATGGCTACTTTAATAAAAGACATAGTAAGAGAAACAGCTAGGCAGGAGATCACCTGTGGAGTTTGAGAAATTGGAAGGACTTGTCTCCTTCAGCTTTCCTTAAGGGACGTGGAAGAGGATGGTGGGGGACAAACTCTGCTGACAATACACAGATATGCCATGGAAGGCAGGACCATGAAGAAAACTGCTCAAGGACCTCATGGCACTGAGCAACTTGACAGTCACAAAGCAGGATTTGAAAAGAATTACCATACAGAGTTGAATGTAACTTCAAGATGCTTTTGTCAGTAACTAGATGAGCAATTTCATTGCCACTTCTGTCCCTTTTCTACCTGCAGCAGATGACAAACAAGAACATGTTTTGCTGCTTCCTTGACACAAGGGCCTGAGAGAGGGACAGGAAGGCACTGCCACCTGTGTGGGGAC
This sequence comes from Machaerirhynchus nigripectus, assembly GCA_013397975.1. Taxonomy (NCBI): domain Eukaryota; kingdom Metazoa; phylum Chordata; class Aves; order Passeriformes; family Dicruridae; genus Machaerirhynchus; species Machaerirhynchus nigripectus. The sequence continues at coordinate 41,435 of VZRQ01003242.1, read as the reverse complement.
AAACAAAACAGAGAATGAACAGTCGGGGTGACTGACAGATGCCATCCGGCAGGATCACAACCAAGGGCAGAACACTGAGGGGTTTCTACACCTCTATCGTCTATGATTTCCTCAGCCAAGAGGGCATAAAATGCCCTAAAAGCCACATTTCCGTATCCACGCCCGGCAAGTCCCGCCCGCTGCAGGGTGAACATGTTTCTGCTAGGACAGACTGGAGTGTAGACTGGAGTGTAGACTGGAGCTCCTCCGCACCGCTCACCCAGCGCCAGCACAGGGACGCCAGCACAGGGACACCAGCACAGGGACACCGGACGCTCAGGGTGGGACAGCTGGGCGGAGCAGCCGCCCCGAGCTCCCGCCCCCGCCGGTGCGGGGTGGACCCTGCGGGAGCGGACGGGACCGGCGGCGCGCACTGAGACGGGCAGCGGGTAAATTAACAACTCGCGTCCCCTTAAGAGATTGAAGTTCAGCTCGGTCCTCCACAGATCTCCGTGAAAACAATGAATCTGTTTCTGGAGCTTCTCCTGTTCCTGGCCACGCTCCTCTACTCCTACCTGGAGGCTTTTGTGAAGCTCTTCGTGCCTGTGAGGAGAAAGTCTCTCAGCGGGGAGCTGGTGCTCATCACGGGCGCTGGCCATGGCGTCGGGAGAGCGACCGCCTTGGAGTTCGCCAAGCGCCAGAGCAGGCTGGTTCTGTGGGACATCAATAAGGTAATGGCCCACTCGTGTCCTCACTCCGTAACCTCCGAGTCCACGGGAGATTTAAGGGCGTAAGAAGGGCAGCACCACATTGCACCCCCATCGCCTCCTTCCAGCCCGCTCCCATGGGCTCCCGCTCGGCTCCTCTGGCTGGGATGCTGAGCGCCAGCAGAGGGTTTGGCCCCACTTGCAGCAGCGGATGTGGGGCTCTGGTGCCACAGTCACTCCTGCTACTCGGGAGGGAGCAGGCAGCACCCGGCAGAGCACCTGCGAGAGGGAAAGGAGTGCTGAGGAAGCTGCTGGTGGCCCCGCTACCTGGGCTGGCAGAGAAAGCCCGCTGAGACCAGAAGGCTGTTTCCACAGAGGAGCAGGTTTGCCTTTGTTCTCTTTGTAGCCTCAGGTGTTTTGTGTGCATTGCTGGGAGATGTGTTTGCTCTGCACTCCTATCGGCAGCATCACTGTGCTGGGCTGCGTGAGCCCGGCTGCCCTCTGGGCAGCTACACGCGTAAATGGCTCCTCGTTAAGTATTTACACTGGCCCAATCTCTTTATTTCAGATGATTTGACTGGAATGCAAAAAAGCCGTGGCGTGTTGAGGATGGGCAGAAACAAACATGCAGCATGGCATTNAATATCTCTGCACTGTGCACTTTCTTGGTGGTTTGACTTTGGCTGCATGCTAGGTGCTCACCAAGTTGCTCTATCACTCTTCTCAGCTGAACTGGGGAGAGGAAATGACATGGGAAACGATGACTCCTAGATTGAGATAAAGCAGTTTGCTAAAGCAAAGCTGAAAGTTTGCAGGCACAGAAGCAAAGAGGAAAATATATTTTATTCCCTACTTCCCCTCAGCAACAGATGACTGCCCACATGATCCTGGGAAGTGCTTGCTCCAGAAGGCAAACACTGTAAATAACCAGTGCTCTCCCTTCCTCCTCCTTTACANCCCCCCCTTCTTCCTCTTCTTGGCTTTTATATCTGAGCTGTCATCATACGATATGTAAAACCCCTCTGGTCAGTTTTGCTCTGCTGTCCTAATTGTGTCCCCTACCAGGCCCTACTGATGGGGCAGGGAGTGCTGGGGACACAGCACTGATGCTGTGCCAGCACTGCTCAGCAGCAGCCAAAAAACGGGTGTGTTACCAACCCCTTCATACTACCAGTGCAAAGCACAGCACTTTGAGGGTGAGTGAATTCCATCTCAGCCAGACCCAGTGCAACTGTGGAGGGCACCTCTCTTCTCACACCCAGTCTGTGGATACAGAAACACATAGAGCCACTCTCCACACCTCAGGGTGTCAGCCAGGCCTGTGTTGTATTTACAGTCACAGTGCTGCCTGCTGTGCTGTGATAGGCACGGTGTGCCCTCTTTCTGCTGCTGCGTGTGCCTTACCAAGCCAAACTCACTCTTGTTGCCACATTCCTAAGGCTAAGAGAATTGGGATTGTTCATCCTGGAAAACAGATGGCTTCGGAGTGGCCTAACTGCAACTTTCCAGTAGGTGAAGGGGGCTTACAAAAAGATGGAGAGAGAGAATTTTCAAGAGCATATGGTGACAGGACAGGGGGAAATGGCTTCAAACAGAAAGAGAGGAGGTTTAGAATGGATATTGGGAAGAAATTCTTTACTGTGAGGATGGTAAGGTACTGGAACAGGTTGCCCAGAGAAGTTATAAATGCCCCATCCCTGGAAGTGTTCAAGGCCGAATTGGATGGAGCTCTGAGCAACTAGGTCTAGTGTCCTGCCCATGGCAGGAGGTGTTGAAACTATATAATCTTTAAGGTCCCTTCCAACCCAAACCATTCCATGATTCTGTGATTTCCTTTCTGGTAGTCTGGTGGTCTACACAGGTCAAAAATTTACAGCAGGAATACTTATATTCTCAACCACCCACATACAGCTCTTTCTCTGGGTAGCCATGAACTACTCGGGGGCTGGGCAATGGTTGCTCAATCCAGGGACATCTTCAGCCTCTGCTGCTCAGCTGTGGCAAGGGGACAGCTGTGCACGGTGTCTTTCTCTTTGCCTCTTCCAGCACGGCGTTGAGGAGACGGCAGCAGAATGCCAGAAGCTGGGAGCCACTGTTCAGACCTTTGTGGTGGACTGCAGCAAACGGGAAGAGATCTACAGCACTGCAGACAAGGTGGGGCAGCAGGGACACAGCCAAAGGCTTTCCCAAACATGCTTCATTTCCAGAAAAGTCAGGAAAACTAGGGTAGAGGTGTTGTACACAAACCCTGCAAGCCCTCGGAAGCTCCCCACTCCTCGCTGCTCTCTGTACATAGAGTGCTGTAGCATTTCCAAGATCACAGCCGGTCTCATCCTATTTGGGAGGCTCCAGCCTATCACACCCTGGTGCCAAGTTTGCTATCCTGGGTTCCAGCTTCTGAAGGAACATAGCACTGAGGACAAATGAAACATTTTCTTGTAATGGCTGTGGTCCAGCTGCCTTGAAACAGTCTGTACCTCCCTGGTCCCAACTGTGACTACACAGTCCAAACTCTGCAGTGTGTGGAACACAGTAAATACCAACAGTAATTAAAGGAGAAGAATCAGATC
>VZRQ01003242.1:0-37571 GCA_013397975.1 Machaerirhynchus nigripectus | reverse complement strand
GGTGTCCCTGTGGCTCTGGGAATCTGAGGTGCTGTGCAGCTCGTAGCTTTAGGGATAGCTTTGGCCACCTAGTGAATGACGTTGAGGGTCAGTGCTGAATATGCCTAAGAAAATAATGTTCTTTTCCTCCTTCCTGCCCCCCGTATTTTTGCCTCTTGGTTTAAATGACTTCCAAGACCACGAGAGCTTTTCTGCCAGTCATGATGAACAACAACTACGGGCACATTGTCACGGTGGCTTCGGCTGCAGGTCATTTTGTGACTTCTTTCATGGTGGCATATTGGTAAGTGCTTTTGAAATCAGCTTGCTTCATTTTTAAAAAATTTTAATTGCATCTTCTCCATCAGAAAGTACCAAGTTATTAGCTCTGACTGAATCGGGAGCAATGCTTGTATGAGTGCATAGGCATGTGACTATTCTGTTTTCTTTGGAGTTCATTTAAACTTAAGGTGTGGGCCTATTTCCATGCCAGGTTGTTCCTCAGTTTTGCTTGCATAATGCCCCTCTATTTCAAAGCACACACAGTTGCTATGAGATGCTCCTGTGGTACAATAAACTAGTAGAGTGTTTATCTCCATTTTGACCCTGCCCATCATTCTTAATTTCACAACTTCAGGCTGAATTCCTTCCAGGAATCTTCTCTCGTGGGAAAATGGGATGTGCATCAATTGACACACACTAGTTAACATTTTCTAAGATCTCCTGACAATCTCCTGTGTGTTTTGTCTGCCTGTTCACACCTTGTCTTCTTTCCACAATTACTCCACAAGTTTCAATGTCTAATCCACCACTACACCGTGGCACAGGGAAAGTCAGAATAGTCCCTGCTGTGTCTCTCAAATGGATTATAGTATTTGGAAGTTTTGCCTCCTAGCCTGTATTGTATGTGTATGATGGTTTAGGCCATTTGCAGTTGTAGAAAGGTGGGAAATAGGATTTCTGCCTTCTCACTTGTACTTTTTCCCCTCCTGCAGCTCAAGCAAGTTTGCTGCAGTTGGATTTCATAAAGCTCTGACAGAGGAGCTGTCTACCCTGGGAAAGGATGGAATAAAAACAACGTGCCTTTGTCCAGTTTTTATAAACACTGGATTTGTCAAAAACCCCAGTACAAGGTAACTCTCAATACTCTGCATTCCTGGGCTTCCTTCTTTGCTTCAAGGCACCGCCTATTACCGCCAGCTTTAGGCCTCTCTTCCAACTGGCTGTATAACAAGTGTGTATCATTGGCTAAAGAAAATCTGCAGTGTCCTTTAAGCCGTGCAATTGTTGCATTTGAATTACGTGAGGCTGTGCATTTGTGAAGCTTCCTACATCAGCTGGTACCACCCCTTTTTACTACTGCAGCTGTTACATGTTTGCTTTCCTGTGCAGGCTTGGAAAGATTTTGGAGGTTGAAGAAGTTGTAGAGGCTCTGATGGAAGGAATAGTGACCAACCAGAAAATGGTTTTCGTTCCATCAAATCAGAGTGTCGGTTTACTGCTTGAAAGGTGAGCAGGAAAAGAAATGTATCAACTATTACCTGCTGACTGTACCACCCTCGGACTTGTAAAATCTGATTCAAGATAAAGTTCTTTCTTAGAACACATCACAAGGTAGTTAATACTGCAGTGGTTCTTTCCAGTGACAACAGCAGACATCATCCAGAGATTTTTTTGAGCCCTCTCATAGGCCCTTGTACAGAACCACTTGCTGCAGCTCACAGTTGTCAGTGCAGAGCTCCACTGCTCTACAGGCCACCACATTCTCTGAAATAGTCCCAGAGTAGTCCCAGAATGAGATGAGGACCTGCTGCTTATCAGTGTTTGTTTCACCATGTCAACACCAAAGACTGAGGCCACAGAGGACGGAAATTTGCTTTAAAAGGGCTCTGTTGCAAAAAGAAAAGAAATGCTTTTGTCTGTGTTCAGTATGAAAACTTTCTGGATTCTGCAGCGGTATTGCAGCCTAAATCATGGTTGGTACGTACCTGTCCTGCAATTGTCATAAAAAGAGATGGGTGGGATTGGAGTTAAAAGTTGTCAGAGATTGACGAGGGCCACACGTCCTTGGGAAATAATGCCCCGTTTAAGACTCTCTCTCGGACTTAGTCTCAGTCCATGTGTGTGCATGCATTCTGCTACCAGACCAGCTCTTCCCTCACCTGCAGTGACACTTTTTCCCATAATTTAAGTTTCTATCCACTTCTAATTTCATGTTATTGTCTCTTTCAGGGTGTTTCCAGAACGTGCCCTGAATCTTCTGAAGAAAATTACTGATGTCAAGTTTGATGCAGTCATTGGGCAGAGAAGCACCCAGTGAAAAGCAGGAACTGATTCTCATTTCCCATAGGCACCAGAGAAAACAGAACCTGTGCTGAGCGTAGTTCAGCTGGCTTGATTCAGAACAGAGCTAAGGCAGGTGCTTCCAGGCCACCATTCCCAGGCACACCTAAGGGCTTATCCCACACCTGCAGCTGGAACACAGCTGCATAACAGGGAGTGTTAGCAAAGCAGATGTGCAGCTCTAGAAGGCCTGCTTTGAATGTACATCCCATCACCTCTATCTCGTTGTGCTGAGGCAGGCAGGAATTGCCACAAAGGTGGGTGGCCTGTTTTCACTTCAATTTATATTTTTACAATATGAAATTCTCTAATGAACACTGAATTTCCCATGTTTTTGTAGCAAATACCTGAAATAAGACAGGTGTATATGTAATATACCTAATTACATTGATTATCAGTTATGCATTTGCACCATTAATATGCCTTTATATGAATAAATAACACAAAGAACAGTGTCTCTTTGTAGTGGAAGTCACAATCAGGTCCCAGAGATGCATTCAAGGTATGGTATCAAGGAATACACCTTTCCCTGTATCATTTCTCACATGCTCCTCTGCACTTTCCAGACATCTTTAAAACACCTTCTCATGAAAACAATGCAGTATTTCTCTACAAATGCCTGGGTGCCACAAGTGCAGCCCACACAGGGGCCAGGGCCAAGGCCAGGGCTTAAAGGCAGTGCCAGGGCAGGGGGTGGAGGGGAAGGCTCCAGACGAGCCTTCACACAGCTCCCATCACACGCCAGGGGCCTGCTCTGATGGCACAGGAGGTGAAACCCCTAAAGGTCTTTGGCCTGGGGTCCAAGAGAGCAGCAGCTGCTGACACACGGGTCAAAGACCCCTCCAGAGCACAGAGGATCTGTGCACCCACTTGTGCAACTCCCACCCACTGTGGGCACTGCTGGCCCGCAGCCATCCCAGGCAGGCCTGAACGCTGCCACCTTCGGCACAGTTGGAATCCGTCCTGTTCACCTGAGCCTTTCAAGTTGTTCTGTAAACTAAGTTTCTTTTTCTTCAGAAAAGGGAGAGCCTTCACCACCCAGCTCTTCCTGCTCTTAGCTGGCAACAAGTAGAAGTTTTGCTGCCATCAGCAGAAATAGTTGCTAGATGTGCTAAATGACACAGAAATAGTTTCCTTTTGGCTCATGGAACATTCATGTAACAGGACACGCAGGGTGTTTGAAGCTCAAGTGCCCAGCTTTGGATTTTCTGCTTCATAGNTCTTCCTGCTCTTAGCTGGCAACAAGTAGAAGTTTTGCTGCCATCAGCAGAAATAGTTGCTAGATGTGCTAAATGACACAGAAATAGTTTCCTTTTGGCTCATGGAACATTCATGTAACAGGACACGCAGGGTGTTTGAAGCTCAAGTGCCCAGCTTTGGATTTTCTGCTTCATAGAGAAAGCAAAAAGAAAAGAAAGAAAGGATAAGGAAATTTCAGAGAATTAAAAAAATCCAGAAAGTTAAAAGTCAATTAAGGAGTGTTAGATGTGGTTTTTATTTGAAACCAAGACCGTCCAAACCCCAAAGTGTTTGAGAGAAGCATGCTTTGAGTCCTGAAGGATAAAGGAGTACAGTTTGCGTGCATTTTCAGTAAGTTATTCTGTAAGTCTGTTTTCCCTGCCTCAGTGGCATCCCCCAAATCTGAGCAGAGTGACTCAGTAGCTTTTGTCTACTCTGAAAGAAGTTCTTTTTTTTGTCCTGCTTCTATTTGAACTACATATTCAGCTCGTTCTAAGAGGACAGGCCTGTCACATCTGAGAGCTACTTGCTCTTCTCCATGTTTCTTGAGTTTCCAAGTCTTCTGCTTGGCATAAAGAAACATATGCAAAAGCAAGGATTTCAGCCTTCATCTCCTGAACACCAGGGACAGAGTTGAGTCACCAAGCCTCCCAGGCTCCTCAGTTCTCTTTCTGACCACAACACTCAACTGAAGCTTTTCCCAAAGTCTGGTCACTCATGGGTGCCCAGCAGGAGTCCGTGTGAGCAGGTTTCATACAGCCACCCACAGCTAAGTCCCAAATTTGAAGAGTGGAACCTCACACCCTGGCCTAGGACTTGTTATGAGCCAGGTTAGTGACTCTGGCCCTGCACTCTGCCTCCTGCTGAGGTGTCTCTGGGAGTCAGAGTCAGTGCTTCAATGCCCTCCCTGCCTCCTCTTCCTTGGCCCCGGCACTGACTGGAGCCCTGTGCCAGGAAAATGACAGCACCGCTGAGCCGTGCAATTGGGGTCTGGCCCAAACGCTGATGTGTTAATTAAGCAGAGAACCAGGTTCCAAGTGAAAAGTAGGAAGTGCCTAGCTTGGAATCTTTGTACTGGAGTCAGCCCAGTCTCTTACAGACATGATGAGCAACAGCTCAGTTAAAAGCACCAAGATGTTGGCTAGAGGTCTGTGGAGCTCCTTCCTCAGCTCTTCCAGCTGTTCTGCTTTCAGAAAGCACAGGAGAGTGAGGGCCCCACGGGGATTTCATGTGCCAGGTGCCAGCAGGCAGATGCCTCTGCTGTGACTGCCCTGCCAGGTGACAGGGGCTCTGGTCCCCAGAGAAAGGCATGAAGGTGAACTACTTACAGGATCTCTAATGGCATGGCTTAAAGCTCCCCACAGCACTGCCGCCTGACCTGTCTCTTTAGCAAAATTTGAGGGTACTTCTTCAGAGACTGGCTCTGCTGCATTTTTCCAAAGTCCTTGAATCCTACTCAGAATGTTAGGAGAATCATCTCAACCTGTGTATCTTGGCACAAACCTAGGCCACTTACGAGAGAAAATCGGGGCTGTACCTCTTTGTGCCACTCTCTGCTAGCACCAAGGTCTCAGTGTCATGGCTGGGGCAATACCTTTTAATGCTTGCAGGTAGTACCAGCATGCATAAAAAACCAGGCAATTTTAGGCAGCATTTCAGAACATGGACTTCTAAATGCACAGCATCTCCTGAACCCAGCAGTTCAACAAAAGGGGGTTTTGTACCGTTTTGTGGTTTTTTCACATCTCCGCTGAAATTAAGCATCTGAGATCACTGGTGGTTCAGAGTGTTGCAAAACTGTCTGCAAAAATTCTGACTCAACTTTTTGGTACTGTCAATCTTTCAGATGCTTTCATTCTGCATCTCTTATCTGATCATACGTTTCTTCCTTTTCCAAGCAGGCCTCTTGCTTTGTTTGAGCTCATCACTAAGAGGATTGTAGTTTTACTGCAAAACTTCTACCAGAGTATGAATAAGCTTACATTTATCCAAGAAGCCAGGTATTTCTAGGATTAAACTTACTCTTGTGTGAACTATTTCCCCTCTTTTGTTCTCAGCTTTTAATGTTCACAGGTGGTAACTGATCTTTTTCTAAAACATCACAATCAAAATGATTTTCAAGAAATATTGTAGTTAAACTGATGCTGCAACAGGAAGATACATTCAATGCTCAAAAATAATCTAGTGACAATAGTGACTGTATTTTTATATAAAGAATTTCCAGACACTCATGTTCACCAGTGCCTCCCAGCTTGCTAATCATGAGGTAATCTCTAATGGGAGGAAAACCCAAACCCTGAGCAGGAGCTTGCACTAATCCTTTGATGGCAACATAGCTTTTCCATGATGAGGTGTTGCTGCTTCCTTCTGAAGCGCTGACCTGGAACACAGTACATAAGGACTTCTTTGAGCCTTATGGAACTGACACCTGCACTCTAAAAGAGGTGAAAAATTGAAAATCGTGTAATAGGCTGGCTTTAATATTATAAAGGATGTGGTGGTCTACATTTATTCTTATTGAGTGATTCCTGTGTAGTTACACTGGAATTATACTGGCAAAAGACAAGATTCAAGTTTTTCTGGTATGAAAAACAATTAAGGGGACAAAAAATGTATTTTTATGTAGCTCAGTTCTTTAAGTCCTTAAAGCATGCATGTGCTGTTAACACCAGTTCTGGCTGCACAGCTTGATCATTAATGTTATCTTCCCAGATGAACATCTGTTCACTTGGCACATTTCCACATCCATCCTCCCCTCTCTCTTAGATATTAAATTGTACCAAGACCCCTTTTAAACACAAGTACAATTTCAAGGGGATTTTAATGAGCTTGTCTGGAAGGAGGCTGCATCATGATTTATAGCAAGCAAAGTAGTATGGGCCAAAAAAAGATAAAACATTTTAGATTAATTGGTCATTTACTTAGAAGTGCCCTTTTAGGTCACTCAGAGCTACAGTCAGCTCTTGTGCATTTAATGACTATTTTCACCCAAAAAACCCCAAACAAACCCAAACCCAACCAACCAAAATCAATCAGCACACTAATTAACAGAGACACAGCTAACAGCTTCTGAGATACTGAGATTTTCTGCACAGGACTATGGAGACACCTTGGAAAGGAGACTCCTTTTTTATGGGTCAGTTGTAATGGACGTGACATTAGGAATGAGTGACTGAGAATCATTAAAATGCAACATTTTATTAACATAGCTTTTACTCACTGTTCACATGTTCATTTTCTAGACAAAGAATTCCTGACTCACAAGGATTTGTGCCTAATACATATGGTTAATCAGTAACCAATTTAGGGGCAGGAGAGGCTGTAGCTCACTTCATGCTCTCTCTCCTCAGGAGCAGGGAACAGATAAAAGGGAAGAAACGTGCCAAAGAGAGGTGTATTCTCCTTAAAGAGGATGACATAAATCCATGTATGCCACAGGCCTATAGAGAAGAAAGCAGCAGCACAGATTTTTCAGGTAGTTATTTTTCAAGCCATGGATTGTTTCAGTTTTGCCCTGTCACACACCACATTGTTTACATCTGAGGTTTTGGAAGTCATGAAACTTGGGATGCTCCATACACAGTTACATTAAACCCAGATCTTCCCAAGTGCTGACAAACACAATATGGATCACAGGCAGACAAATCCTACAGCATGATCCTCAATTGTCTAAAGGCAATTTCAGATAATGCCTTTGCTGTTCAGTGCTGAGCTACCTCAGCACTAGCTCAAAGGCACGAAGAGATGTTTTGCATGTACGTATAGCCCCATGATTACCTGCTGCCTTGGAGCCTGGGAATGGGTATGGCTGTGTTAGTGCAGTTCTGAACTAACAAATTTGGGAAAAGGATTGTTCTTCATTCAGCAGCTAATCCAGGATCTCTGGAAGATGTCAAGTGACATGGTGCAAAGCTCTACTCAGTGCATGACACCTTCTTGGCAAGACACAGCTACCTGGCATTCAGTTTCTCTTTGAAGCCTCCTTAAGGAAGGTGTTTATGTTCCTGTGGGTTTTCACCATGTAGGCATATCTGTCACATACTGATAAAGCTGAGGTTAGCACACAAAGCCACAGTCACTCAACACCCAAAGATCCTTTTCATCCTAGGTTATGGCCTATCTCTGAGCTGCCAGGTCATGATTTGTCTTTTGGATCAAGTGAACATCCTTTTTTTCCCTCTGAAACAGATGAAAAAAACAAAACAAAACCACACACACAAAAAATCCAGCTATGTAAGTTTTCACAGTTGGCTCTTTTTTTTTTCTTTTGAGGATTGTTACTATCAGGGAATAGCAGTATTTTTAAATTTGTTGCCTTCAGAGCAGGAACATAAAGTACTGAATCTTACAGGTCTCTACAACTGCTAATCCAAAGAGCTACTACAGTTTTAAGTGCAAGACTTTAAGAGAATCCAGACAAATAGTTATTTTACATTTACCAAGAGAACAGAGGTAAAGCATTTACCAGAACAGTCACAATAGATCACCAGGAACCCAGCCTCAAAGTCTGCCCACATTCAGGAAAAGGTAACCTCTTCCTGTCATCACGGATTATACCTCGCCGCTGTAAAGCACTGGTTGTGAGGACTAAGCAGATGTATGTACCTGAATGTATGTGAGAGCAGGAGCAGCACTATGCCAAGCACCCCACTGGCAGTAAAACCAGACAACGGCATCTTTGTTGGTTGAAGGCCTGATCAAACTATGACTGAAGTCAGTGGGAGCCCTTTTGGTGGTTTCCAGGGGCGTTGGATGAGAGCCACAATACATTATAAGCAGTATCACTAATTCTCAAAGCCAGAAATAAGAGCACAAAGACATTGGAACAGCAGTCTGCTCCCTGAAGACTCCTACCTTTTCACAGACCTTGCTCCAATTCCCAGCACTCGTCTGAAGAAGCCGGGAGGTAACATTTCCTCCCCTGACACTTCTTAAGTGTCAGGTGTTCATCTTGAAAAGAACCAGTCTGGGGAAGTAAAGCAGCTGCCAGGCTGCACATTGTGGGTGTATGATGTAGAAACTCCGAGGCCAACAGGGAATATAAGCGTACACTGCAATAGGACAGGTCACTTTGTCTGATCCCAGCCTTCTGGGAACTCCACATGGACAGCAGCATCTCTACCGCATACATTCAGGTTAGTACCTTTCAAAAACATGGATGAACTTGGGGAGGATTGCTTGAGATTTTTATGCTCAGAAAAAAAACCTGAAAAAAAGACAGTGCTGAACTAGAATTTTCTGAGATGTATTTATGCAAAACCTAAAATGTGCTGGGTTGATCACAACTAGTGCAACTCTTTAACAAGCACATCACATAATCAATTCAGCTGTTTGCCACTGAATTTTCCCCGCCTCTGATCTCTGTGGAATAAATAGCAATGTTACTTAGTTGGACATTTTTGGCCTTTCAAGACTCCTAACTCTATGTGCATCTCCTCCTAAAAACAGTATATGTGAACTCTGTGAGGAACTCCAAGCCTCCAGCCACTCATTCTCAGATAAGCACAGATTTATAAAACACCTTCCTGCTTTTCAGCAGAATTGTGTTGGGTTCAGGAAAAAAGGAAATCCTAGAATTATTATGCACATCTGTAGAGGTGAATTTGGCAACCACTGTAAGTCCAGCTTTCAGCTCTGCAGTATGGAACTGGGAAATCTACTGGGCTCTTAATCTGTGGGGCTGGAGGTGGCGGGCATTTTCACTTGGCAAGCTGTGCTTGCTTTTGTTCATGGAAGACTCCATACTCCACAGGGCATCCATTTCTTTTGTAAGGTATTTCTTTGGTTCTAACAGCCTGCAAAACTTCCCTGGCCAATTATTTTCAAGTTCTCAAGTCAAGCTTTGACCAAATGGGACCAAGACTTAAAATTATTATTCCACAGGCAGAGAAGGGTACTACTAAGAGATTACAAAGAGACTGTATCAAACCAGGGGAAAAGTGTGTATTGGGGAAATGTATTCCTGCACTGGAGGGAGTGTATGTGTCTCTCTGTCTGAGATATGTATATATAAAATATATACACTGTAGAGACCAGAGCTGGTGGACAGGAGAGGAAGGAGCTGGGACAGCCTTTTCCTCGCTGTTACATCCTTCTCTCTCTGAACTCATGGAGACCAGTTCCTCCAAAATCTGAAGCAGGATCACTCTGATCTGTACTAGAGAATCAAAGAGTAACAGAACAAACATGATGATTTGGAAGGGACCCACAAGGATCATCGAGTCCAACTCCTGGCCCTGCACAGGACATCCCCAAGGGTCACACCACGTGCTTGAGAGCATCGTCCAAATGCTTCTAGAGCTCTGTCAGGCTGCTGCTGTGACCACTTCCCTGACGAGACCGTTCCAGTGCTCAAACACCCTCTAGGGGAAGAACCTTTTCTTGACATCAACCTAAATCTCCCGACACAGCTTCAGGCCACTCCCGCGGCTCCTGTCACTGGGCAGGAGAGCGAAGAGATCAATGCCTGCCCCTCCGCTTCCCCTCATGAGAGTGCTGCCACTGCTATGAGGTCTCTCCTCACTGAGTTTCCTCTTCTCCAGGCTGAACAGACCAAGTGACCTCAGCCACTCCTCACATGTCTTCCCTTGAAGAAGGGGGAAGATTATTACGGCGGAGATTGCACTAACTGGGGGGACAGGGTGATGGTATTTCTAGGAACTGCTCTGCCTGCTTCTGCTTCCCACTGAAAGTCATCCCTGTTACCCGCCAAGAACCTGGAAAGTCTACTCCCCAGACACACCACGGAGCGAAGGGATAGACCCATCTCCCCGCGGGAATCCGAGGGGCGGGAGCGCGGGAAGCGCCGCCGGNCGGGCGGGCACCGGGCGGGCACCGCGGGGCTCACCCCGGCTCCCACCGCACGCCTCCCCTTCCCCCGCAGCCGGAGGGTTGCGCCCCACTCCGCGCCCTTCCCCCACCGTCCCGCGCCCTCGTACCGCGCTCGTACCGCCATGGCGGCTCCCCCGCCCTTACGTAACGCGCCCCCTGCCCTCAGGTTCCGCTCAGGTGTCCCGGGAGCGGGCTCGGCGGGGCGGGCGGGGCCGCTGTCTTCCCCCACCTCGCAGCACCGCCGTGGGCTGCTACCCCCGGGGCACCCCAGCCAGGGCGGGACGGCCCGGAGCCGCTCCCGGGAGGGCCGCGGGGCGGGCGCGGCTCCCTCCTCGCCTACGGGGATCGCCGAGATCGGAGCCGGGGAGCCGGACCGAACGCGGGTGTGTGGGGAATTAAGGTGGAATCGATGCAAATAGTTGCCAGGGCTCGGCTGTGCTCAGAGAGCGCATAGGCGGCACCGTGCCCGGGCTCGGCATCGGGGGGCTTGTGGTGCGGGGGCACCCACAGAGAGAGCCCTGGCAGCCACACCATTCGAGGAGGAGATAAACATTAATTAAAAATTAACTGAGCCGGGATTTCACGCGTTTCAGAATGCTCCATGTGGAGAGCACAGCCAAAGGTATTGCCTTAGTCAGCTGACTATTGGCGTCTTGTAAAGGATAACGAGTATTCACTTAGCTTACCCCAGAACAAATATTTGTGCTATAAAAACAGCAAGAATTGCCCTTTGCTACTGGGGAGAGCCTCGGGAGTTCCTAGCCTCTTCTTCCTTCTCAAATAAATGAGAATTTAAGATGTCAGAGCTCCCTCAGCTCTTGAAACTGCCTGCTTGGCTTTCCTCCTTCCTTTGATGGGTTCCCCCTTCCCATCTCCACTCATGGCAATTACTGGCCGCTGGGAAGTAGATCTGTGTTTCCTCCTTTGCCTAAGTCATTCCTATATATCCTACACTTGTAAAAGTTACAAAACTCAGGTATACCTGGCTTTCTGTGATTTCTGTGCTGGTTGCAAAGGCTTCTGTGTGAAAAAGGATTCTTTTTTCAGGAAGAAACAAATCACACTATAGAGAAGTACCACAACAAGTAAAATAGCTGATCACATGTTGGCAAACTAAAACCACAACAGACATGTCACGTATGTCTTTGCTGGAAATGGAGGTTAAGCTGCAAACAGTTCAGCCACCTTCAAGCAATGAGGTCTGAGGTTTCTGAGTCAGTTTGGGCTGAGTCTGCTGTAATCTCTGTGCAAACCCTTGTGCTGTGAAAGAAGTGTGATTGTGTTGTTACATGGCATGTTTGTGCCTGGGGTTTCTGTGCAGTGTGCTCATGACCTCATTTATTTTATTAATTGTTAGTGGGATGTCACTAGCCTGGCATCCAGTTTTCTAGTTGGCCATTTATTTGTAAAGGCAAATGTAACCAGTGTGGCCACATGAAGGCAGGATCATTGTGTAATGACTGCCAGTAATTTGATGCAAGGCAGCACAGTACATTACCCAGTGCTTTAGTTCTTCCCCAGCAGCTTTTACCAAACAGATATTGTAATAAAAATTTCCTGCAATGGTTATAACATCTTGGGTTGTGAAGCCTTTTGTCTTGTGTTACTTCTGCCACCTCTTGATTTCAGATTTTGAAGGAGCCTTGCAGCTCCGGGACAAAAGGAAGGTGATACTGCTTTATGGTTTGAGCTGTTTGTCTTGTGAATCTCAGCTCTAAATGAGAGAATGTGGTGATGGTTGGCAGCAAAGGCAGAGAGTCCTGGGAGGAAGGGACTGGTGTGTGTATGGGAAGCATTGTTTGGCTACAGTTTTGGAATGCTCTGGTGAGTACCATGCCTTGATTTACACATCCAGGATAAAGGAAACTGCCAAATTACTTAGAAATAATTTTGCTTTCTGTTAATACTTCCTGGGAATGGCTGGACTAAATGCTGCTGTGGAAACTATTAAACTATTGTTATTTTTAATATGGTCTATCATAGAATACAATAGTGCCTCTCCTTGGCAAGGGACTGTTCTGTGTTCTTGTGAATGTTGTAGACTAGTTAAATTTTTTCATCTATCCATCAGGACTTCACTGTGCTCCCATTCCACTGATTTTCAGTGTTTGTGACCTTGTGTTCCACTTTTTGGGTCTTCCCAAGGTTACATTGCATAAATAAACCACGTCTTAGTTACCCCTGTATCTGCAAAGCAGAATCCTGCTTCACTGTTTTGTGACCTCTGAGGGATTTTGCTGGTTGTTCTGAAGCAAAAGTAAATCAAGCATAAATCATGGCATATTAGGTTTTTGTTTGTTTTTTATAATGCAGAATTGAACAAAATTGTCAACCTGTCATTCTATAAATCCCAGGAGACAGGCAGCCTTTCTGGTGTTTCATGGAAACTGGGATTAAACCTCAGTAGAACCTGAACATTGAATCAAAGGGAGCTGGGAACAAGCTGTCTCAAAACAACATGAAGGGACTGCCAGGAAGAATTATTTCCAAAATGAAACTTTATCTGATTATGCTTTTCATGCTCTACGAAACACTTTTTATGTTCTATTTTTCTAAGGAAGAGCAGTCCTCATTCACTGCTTGTGTGTCTACAGCACTGATGGGGTTTTGATTATACAAACAGATGAGAGATGGTGCCAGCTGTACCCATTTCACTGTTGCCAAGCCACCTGTGTGACAAGTGGCACAAAACCATAATGTCACTTTCTGCTGCAAAGAACCTTGGAAATGCTGAAAGGATCTAGAAACTGTATATTAGTGTTGTCTAAGAAACTTCTCTGTGTGTTTTTTCAAAAGCAATCCTGGTGGTTTTAAACAAGCTAAACCAGTTAGATGGGTGGTTTCTGACTTTGTTTTTTTCTTTTTTCTATTAAATAACTTTCTGCTGAAAAGTGCAGTAGGCTTAGGGTTGTAATACAGTGTGTCATTTGAATGTTCCCATGTTTTCCAGCCTTGTCGGATTTGACCTAATTAGCATGGGCATCTGAACAGTTTTGCGTAAAGTTTCCACATCATCCTTGATAGAATTGCTGAATAGAGAATGGGAGAGAACTGAGGATTTTCTACACTATTTTGTCGATCAGTTTTTCCCCTCCATGTTCCTTCTTGATGATGCAGCTGTAACCAGACTGAGCAGTGAAACAGCTGCTGGCACAGTCCCTGCCAAAGCTGTTGCTTGTCTGCAGTTTGCACTGCAGCTGCCTCCTGCCCTTCCCACTTCTCTCCCTCTGTGTCTTCCTTAGCTCTGCCAGCTGTCCGTTTTCCAAACGTTCAAGTTTTCTTAGCACAACACAAGACAACAACTCAAATTGCTCTATTAGTTGGATTAAACTGCAGAAGATCTTGTTGCTGCCTCTGCTGTTCTGTTCTCGTCGGCAGCAGTGACAGCATTTCATAACCCACAGAGACTCACCAGTCTCTGTGTTAGACAAGTTAGTTTTACACAGCCACACATGCAAAGGCAAATTTCTTGACTCCTTCAATTAAAAGGCCTTTTTGTTTTCTGAGGGAGGCTGACCACCCTTCTCTGCATAGATCATGATGTGATTTTAGTTCATCCTGGAGGTAGGTAACTGAAGTTACATACAGGATACTTGGTGAAACTTCATCTGTATCTTGATTTCTCCAGCATTTCTGCCACTTTTCCAGCTTAAGTACCACTGATCATAAGGAGCGCTGGATTTACAGGTATCACAATACCTCTTATCTGAACGCTGCCTAGTTTTGGTTATAGTGGGAATCGTGGTTTTGTTAGTTTTGTATCGCTGAAGTGTCTTCCTCCCATGTGTCAGAGAAAGAGTAAGAATGATCCCTTCTTTCTGGGACACCGTCTCCCTCTCCCAAGATGCTCCACAGGAGAAGGAGGCCATATACTCCAACGTCTAGATTGGCTTGTCAGCCAGGATTCCTGGGATTTAATTTCATAATGGGGGAAAACAGAGTGATGTTATTCATGTCTTACCACTGTCTGTTGTCTTCAATTTCTTTTTGCTTCAAAATGGGGGTAATTGTCTCTACTGAACACGAGTACTGTATGTGACTTGAGTAATTTTACATTTAATTCAGTTTAAGATTTAGCTAGAATGTCTGAATCAAAATCACATCACTTTAGGATGTTACTGTTACCTGACCTGCAGCAGCTATAAGATAGCCAACATGTTGGTGCTCTGACCTCCCATCCTTTCTTGCTTCGGTAAGTTTGAGGAACAGCTAGGAGGGGATCCACAGTCCCTTGCCTGAGGGCCAGCACTGATGACCAGAACACAGGCTTTAGGGTCTGGAACAGCTGCACTCTTGAGAATAGCAGACCTCATCAATATTTCTAAATATTTAACTTGAACAAGCAAATTGCTGACTGGCTCTCAGCAAATAATGGTGAGCTGTAAACATGTGTGGGGTTTGTTTGATTTTTTTATTCAGACAGCTACTTCTTCATGAAAAGTGTCAAGCAGCTGTTTACAAGGAATGATAGATGATGTTAGGAATGAGGCACTTCCTTTAGTTTCCTTAGAGTCAGTCACTTGCTGTGATGGTCACTTATGTTCTTAGTGTTGTCAAAATATTAGACTGTTTGGAGGCCGCAATACTTAATTGCCAAGATAAAAAAAGGGAGCATGTTACTGAAGTTCTGAATGGCCATGGCTGTGTTTTGTTCTGAAGAGGAAAGACTCTGTGTGTGTGGCATTGACCCAGGGCTAAACTAACCTCAAGTAGTGGGATGTTATTGTTAAATCACTGTTGATTTGGGGAGCAGATCTGTTAATGGCTCTTCTGTCTTAGTTTGAAATATACTGACCTTCATGACTCTGTGATGTGATCTTCAGATTTCCAGAGCTTAGTATCTTGATTCAAGTGCTACTGAAATTAATTTTTTTCTCATTTAAAATCTGAGAACAGAAAAGGCCTATGGCTAAACATGAGTCCAAGACAGTATTTTCTGCCAATGAAACATGGCTACAGCTGGTACTTTCCATAGCAGATGATTTGTTTGAAGACTCAAACGGTGAGATGCTAATTAAGACCAGTGGAGGATTTGGGGATAGGTGTCTAAAAAGATTTGCATGACCAAGGTGTATGACAGAAACAAGATGCTCCTGAATTGGTCACTTGGGGGAGGAATAAAAATCTATCTAAGATACCTGTCACAAAGTCTCATCAAAAGAAAGCTGAACTATGTCAGTCTAGTGCTGTCTGAATATTTCTGAAGATTCTATTACACATGTTAATTTTTAACATGTTGCAGAAACTTCTCTTTACCTGAGGAACGGTAACTGACTTCTTCTCATGTTCCCATACCCATATTTGATATCACAATACTGGGCACTCCCTCATACATGGTTTTCTTAGCTATGGCTGTGTGCCTGAGTAATGCCATTGACTTCCTCTGGTGTCATTTCTAGATTCTTCCACTACAATATCAAGTGTGTACTTAGTATGTATCAAATATATAAATCCAAATATGCACTCAACTTCTTTTCTTACAGGCAAGAGCTCAGAGCATCTCTGAGACCTTTATTTGCTATGACCATGAGATATGGATGAAAAGCACTGCTTAAATCAGTTATGTTTGGCTTTTGTGTTATTGGTTAGTCCATTTATAGCATAAAAATTTCACCCCAACAGCACTGATTTTTTTCTCAAGACTCATGAGTTTTATGTTGATGTTTACAGTGGCATACACAGAACAGGTAAAATGTACACCATCGGCCTTTTTTACCCTGAGACTCAGAATAGATGAGGGAAGTATGTGTGCAGCTGCAGTTAAAGCATGAGGATAAATGTAGCTTGTGTGTCAGATGGAAAAACCTTATGACTTGGGAGCTATAAACTCTCATTTAGCAGTCAGTGTCAGTTCTGTCTGAAGGCAGCGTTTCTGCTCACTGTAGCAGTGGTTAGGTGTGAGCAGCCAGGGAGTGGTGAAGCGAGAGTGTCAGTCAAAGACTGAAATAAGCATAAGTTCCCTACAAGTGTAGACTAGAGATGCTAGATCTTACCTACATTATCACGTGAATGAGTAACACATAATGCCTTTTAACATCCTTGTACAGCATTTCAACTTCAGTCTTTTCCCTCTTGTTTGTCCACGTTAATTTTTATAACCTCAGGAGATTGTGTCAGCTTCAGATCTCAGTGCTAAGAGTGCTAATAGACTTCTTTGAAGGGCATATTAAACATGAGTACCAGTCATGGAGGAATAATTTGAGAACCAAAATATCCTAATGAACTAGGTAGATACCTTAGTAATTTGTCAAATCTGGCATAATAAAGCTAAGTTTTCAGCAGAAAAAGGTATTCATTGCTATGAACTGTATCAAGATCCCATGATCCGTAATATCTTTGAGCTAGTTTAAAGTTTTGCAAGAAGTAAGATCTTTCTCTTACATATCTTTTAAAGGAAGAATACTTATCTTGCTTAAAGCACCACAAATATTCCAGGCATGTTTGATCTCACTTTAACCTGCCTAGCCCGGTGCAGCCACCGGCTCTGTCATCACACAGGACATGGAGCTGGCAGCAGGCCTGTGACCTACAGCAGGAATGAGTATGGTCGCCTCAGGTCACTTCCTGCTTTTTCTCTGGTACTGATGCATGAGAGCTGTAGATTTAGTAAGAGGCACTGACACTTTCAAAATCTCCCAAAGGAAAATCAGTTCTGCTCCCAGACATGTGACTTAAATTTTTATTGCAGAAGAATTTTTTGTTCCTTTGACCAGTCCTCTTCCTCCAACACCAGTGTCCATGAGCAGAAATCACTGAAGTATAGCCATCATCTAACTGCTAGCATAGAATGAAGAACGAATGCATCATAAATTAACTAAAAAGCCATAAAACCAAAGGTAGTCAGTGTAAGAGGAACATGGTTCTCAGTATACTCTGGAGTACCTTCCAGCACTTAAAGGGGGCCTATGGAAAACAGGGAGAGTGACTTTACACAGGCAGGTGGTCATAGGGCAAATGGGAACAGTTCCAGTGAAAAGAGGAGAGGTTTAGATTAGAAGTAAGGAGGAAGCTCTTTGCTGTGAGGGTCGTGGGACACTGGGGGCAGTTGCCCAGAGAAGCTGCGGATGCCCCATCCCTGGAAGTGTTCAAGGCCAGGCTTAATGGGGCTCTGAGCAACCTGGTGTAGTGGAAGGTTGGAAGTATATAATCTTTAAGGTCCTTTCCCACCCAAACCATTCTATGATTCTATGATACATACTTACATTTTCTTTTTCATATCTTTTTCAAGAAGTGTGGACAGCAAGTTCATAAATAATGGCTTTTCCTAAAGGTACCTACATAGCATTCTTAACTGTGGGTTTTTTTGTTTTGTCCCTTCCCCAGGTAAGATCATAGGTAGTATTATAATGTAATCAAAGTGTTATACCATTACCTAATGTCTCGTTTCTTTTTTGTGTGTGTTTTTAAACAGGAAGATGAACAGAACTGAATTTTAGGACCTAACTCCTGATGGGCTGGATTTTATCTTGGCAGGAGTTTTTGAAGATTGATGCAGTGAGAGAAGAAACAGCCAATGGCTTCAGAATCCATGGTCCCAGAGCAGGCAAAACAACATCTGATAAAAGGAAAAAGGAGGCAGCAGCAGCAGCAGCAAGCTCGGGCTTCCAACAGTGATGGGGATGAGGATGTCTTCGTGTTTGAGGCAAATGAGGCTTGGAGGGATTTTCACAGCTCTCTTCTTCACTTCTTTGAAGCTGGAGAGCTCTGTGATGTTACACTGAAGGTGATACTTGTCACACATCCATTGCATGTAACAGTCTGAAGATAAGCTGCAAATAAGTGTGTTGGGAGGTGGCTGTGAATATTGGCAGGGATATAGAAGCCACAGAATACCTCTTGGATCTCTAGAGCATCTTGTATTTTTGTCCTTATTTAGGAAATTTACAGCTGAAATTTAAACACTTAATATATTGACAATCACAGAGAGGAAGTACATTACTTTGGCCTCATCCAGCTTGCCTTCTAAGCAAGTTCCCACAGTTGGTCAGTAATTACTGTGTGATTCGAGCTCCTTATAGCCTCTTTGTTCTCAATACACTTTCATCCCTAATTTTACCTCAATTTCTGCATTTTGTGTTGTTTTTCCAGAATCTTCTCAGCAAACAGGATTTTTGGAACAAATCTAACTTCAGCATTCTTCAAAGAAGGAAAGAAAAAAACCCCAGACAGTTGTGTTCTACAGCTGATCAAAGAGTAAAGGAGGAGAGGGAGGAAGCAAAGTTTATGGTTCTTGCATAGCATTGCTTTAATGCATTATTTGTGACTCAGCTGTATACTTATATCCTGGTCACAATAAATTTGTATCTAGCATGCACAGAAGTGGGTGCCAGCACCTCTGAATATTAAGTATGACTTAGCTAAACAACTTACTAGTGCAACATAGTTAGTTAAGGAATAATGATGAAGCACAGTTCCTAAACCAAGAACAAAGGACAGATGCCTTTAGGAGAAGTTTTTAGCCTGCAACCTTGACTGTTAGATATGAACAGGGAAAACCCTTGACAGATGTATGTCCCTGGTGTTACAAAGTCTCCTCATCCCTTTTCTTGTTGATCTCATTCTTACCTTTCTTCCTTTCCACCTACCCTTGCAAAAAAAAGGCAGACAGTCTTATTTTATAAACATAGTTAAATGTATACTCCTGCTAGGGAAACTTGCCTCGGAAAAAAACACTTTACTGGGGCTGCAGTTTAACTTTCCCTCAGTTAAGCTTGTATTAATGTTTATTTGTATGATCTGTGTGGAGCTACTTTGGTAATTTAAGAATATTAGATGACATGACTTGTCTTCAGTGAAGGCTAGAGCAACCCGTGGAAATCTTACTGCATGGCTTCCTAAATCAGGGATTTTCAAGGAACTGGTAACTATGTACTTGAATTAGAATTTTCATGGGGGCTTGATTTTTCTTTCTGTAGTGTTCAGGCCTCGCTCAGTTTTTAAGAATAATCAGATCTCTACTGAACTTCTGCTTTTGTGCGTGACCTGTGATAGTGAGCAATTCTGGCATTGCTGTTGTCAGACCGATTATTGTTTTAACTGCTGGCTCTTAAAATATGATAGTTAATAACTGGAGGGGAACTCTGGTTTCAAAATATCAAGAATATGCTAGATAACTGGTGGAAGGTCCCCACCCATGGTAGGGGGTGGAACAAGATGACCTTTAAGGTCCCTTCCAACCCAAACCATTCTATGACTTAAAATTAAGCAGATTTGGGTAACATAGTAAAGCCACTTAATTCAAAATGAAGGTTTAATTAGAGAGTGGGATGATGGGCAGAATAAAAGTGTCAGAAGGTGAGAATGGCCTGGGAGCTTTAGGTAGCAGACCACTGGTAGCATTTTTTTGTATCAGTACTGTAGTTAGTTGGAGTGCTGATAACAGTGATAAGCCGTGGGAGCACACAGGGAGACTCCCTCTGGAATTAATTTAATATTCTGGAATTTCACCTACTCTCCTGCTGCTGTCACATGAACAGTCTTAGAAGGCTGTTAGAAGGCAGAGAGTGGCAGATGAATACCATCTGCTTTTCTCCTGTTGGTTTGCTTTTTGTTCATTTGGTAGGTCTGAATTGTTCCTTCTGGGGTGATCTGATGTAACCACACTGAACCATCCATCTTTTCCTCTTTTTTGATCTGCATACTCTTGCTTGTGCGTTTGCTTTCTGTACTCAGCTCGCTGTTCACCAGGTAGGTTACACTTGTGTTGATCATACTCTTTAAAAAGGCAGAGCAATTGTGTATTGAATCAGAGCTAGAAAAAACTCCAGAATATCCTTTATAATTTAGTATCTTTTTTTTTTTTTAGCTGCACAACAGCTCTCTGTAACACCTTAATCTAAAAATGAACATGTAGTTTGAGTCGGTCAGGGAAACTGGTTGCTTAAGTCAGCCATCCCTTTATGTTAGTGCAGACTGCAGTGACAAAGGCTGTAAGAAAGCACTCCTGGAACACAAATAAGCAGTGGATTGTTCATTTACCTTCAGTAATTAGACTCCTTTTTAATGTAATGGAGTTCTAGAATTTTGTACATGAAAAGTTTATTTTGCATTTTCTGATCAGAATTTTGAGAAATGCCGTCTCTTTATGGGGAGTACACTGTCTTTTGTGGCTAAACATTCTAAAAATATTGAAGTGATTGGTAACTTCTAATAACCCCTGAAATAGCTGTTATTCCTATGTTTTTACATAAATTTTCTTCTGTAAACATAAATTTCTCAGCAGTAGTAAAAGTCCAGAAGTCTAAATTAAATAGTCTAAAAATGTCACTTTCTAATTGTCCCCCCCTTGAAGTCTATGAGTACATTTAAAACAAGTGTCTAGCAGTCTCCTGTCTCCAAGAGGCATCTAGAATATTTCTGACGATGCTTCATAAGCCTTTTAAAGTCAGGTTCAGTGCATCAGTGCAATTGCTTCCTTGTGTTACGGCTTTGCTCTTCTCTGATGGCCAAGTTACAGCTTAGAATTCCTTGGGATACATGGATGTAACGTCTGAAGTACAGGACAAATATAATTAATTTGTGTGGACAAAACACAGACAAAACACATCGAGTCTAGAATTCCTATTTCAGCTTCACTGTTCCTCCTTTTGCAGCCAAAACTGCCATTCCAGTAGAACATCAGGCTTTTTGTTCTTTTCTTTTCAGGTGGGTTCAAAGCTAATCTCCTGCCATAAACTGGTGCTGGCTTGCGTTATCCCGTACTTCCGAGCCATGTTTCTTTCGGAAATGGCTGAAGCCAAGCAGAAGCTGATCGAGATCAGGGACTTTGACGGCGATGCCATCGAAGACCTGGTGAAGTTTGCGTACTCCTCGCGGCTCACGCTGACGGTGGATAACGTCCAGCCGCTCCTGTACGCTGCCTGCATCCTGCAGGTGGAACTGGTGGCAAAGGCCTGCTGTGAATACATGAAGCTGCACTTCCACCCCTCCAACTGCCTGGCAGTCAGGGCGTTCGCTGAGAGCCACAACCGCATCGACCTGATGGACATGGCTGATCAGTTTGCTTGTGAACATTTTACAGAAGTGATGGAGTGCGAGGACTTCGTCAGTGTGTCACCGCAGCACCTCCATAAACTCCTGTCCTCCAGTGACCTGAATATTGAAAACGAAAAGCAGGTTTACAATGCTGCTATCAAGTGGCTGCTGGCCAACCCGCAGCATCACGCTACGTGGCTGGATGAGATCCTTGCACAGGTAGGGCACACCAAGGCACCAAGTGCCTGTCTCATCACTGCTTTAGTTGTGTGTAATGGGCTCTTTGCAGTTGGGTAGATCTCAAGCTGAAAAACAGCTTTCCGTAGTTCATAGCTTTTGGTGCCTCATCCAGTGTTCACAGTTGGGAGTTGACAGTGGAAGCAAGTTAGAGTTCTTTAATATCAGGGAGAAGTCATATTCTCCTGTTTCTGTATAGAAATGAGCACTCACTTTATACTCATGTCTGGGAGTTGGGGGACCAGCAAAAAGCTGCATCTGTGCTTGAGCAGAAATGTTTTATATTGACACAAAACAGAATATAAAGCCATCACTTCACTTGGCTTGCCAGTCCTACAGCCTGATATGGTCACTGCCCTTGCTGTTGCACATTTGTACTTAAGAAAGGAGGCAAAGCTGTTGAGTTTTCTTACATGGCTAGGAAAGGAAACTAACAGAGATGTGTCAGATCAAGTTGTGCTACTTCTAGAATATTTCATGTATTTCATTAACAAAAAACCAAGGTGTGTTAGCCCTACTAGGCTATGAAACATGATAGACTTTTTAATGCTCACAAGACTACCATTGTAGGAGCCAAAAGGAGTTGGCAGCTTAATTGTCTAGACTTGGTGCAAGCTCCCTGCTTCTGAAAGAAAGCACATACAGGTATCAAAAGGTCATTCAGCTGGACTTAGTTGAACACCCATCAGACTTCCTCCTGTCAAAGCATTAGCTGCTTCACTTATTCAAGCTCCACGTGTGCTGGGTATGGGGCTTAAATACAGTGTTTGAGACAGGTGTGGAGAGCCTGTACTGGGAAGGATTTGCATGCCATGTGCTGCAAAATATTCCATGTGTCTTAACAGGTAGGATTGGCTGTGCAGTTTCAGTTGTCACTGAACTCCAATTTGATTATTTTGCATTTGGCTGAATTGATAATGTTGGCATTATGTGAATAAGGAGAGGTCCACTAAGATGCTGCTGTCATTGTCTTCATGAATCATTTTTCACATTTCCTAGGAAAAGATCGCAATGGTTTATTAGCTGTCTTCCAAAAACCTTCAGTTTCATCTAGACTAGCATGAGGTTTCTGGTACAAAAACCCCTTCTTTATTACACTATACTTAAACTTACAGGCAATATAATTAGAGATTTTTTTTTAAAAAATTATATTTATTGCCCAGTTGTGCTAGCAGATGAACAGTTTTATTCTATTGATGGAAACCAGGGTCTAGATTCAAGCAATGGAAAAGTAAACCCCTTCCTATAAATATGGGTTATTTGCTAGAGCATACGGAGTCATCAGTTGAATTGGACATTACTGCTAGCAGAAAGCATGCCTGGGCTTCTAGACAGTGATTATCCATGTCATAATCAGCCTTAAAGGTTTTACTGCTTTAATGAGTTTCTGAGTCTGTCAGCCTGGAGTTCTTACCACATCACTAACCTCAGCAGCCTGTCAGCAGGGCTGCAGTGGTGCTTTAAAGTAACCTCAAATAAGCTGGGCCAAAATAAAGGAAGAAGTGGGACTGAAAGGAAGGAGGTACGGAAGAACAGGTAGAGACATGCTTGCTTCAGGACAGGGATGCTTGTCAGTGCTGTAACAGCCCCATCCTGCTGCTCCAAGAAGCACTGGAGCTGCTGGGCTTCTTCACCATTTCTGTTGAGCCAGCTGAGAGCTGCTTGACAGTATTGACTCCAAACCTTAGGAAGTCGGGTGGAGATTTGCTTCAGTTCCCCCCACTAACATTTGTCCCACCTTTTTTGCTGGTTGTTCTGGTTCTGTTCTTCATATTCTGCACTGTTTGTCTTACAAGGAAGAATGAAAGGTTTGCTGAAATAAATGGCGGGAAGGATTTAGAGAAGGAAACAATTAACTCTCAACATTTTTTTAATCTTGAAGTCTGTCAAGTCTGCCTTAGAGAAAGGTGTTACGGCACTAGCAATCCCTGCTTCACAGACACTTAGTTCATGGTGACAGTGTTTGCTTTTTGACTTGCCACCCAAAGGACATGAACCATTCTAGCACAAGCCTCCTTACACTGGCATAGCAGTGAGCTGAAAATTCATACCCCACAGCAGACTAACCTGATAAAGCCCTGCTAAAGCCACAGGTGCTGCCTGCATCGCTCCAGGCAGGTGCAGGTGCAGCACAGGCAGCAGCTCATCTTCCTCAGCGTGGCCTGGGCCAAGGGACACTTCTCCACTGTGGCTGAAATGCAAGTGGTTGTAGCAAACGTTATCACTAAAAAGAACCGCTCATATCGCTGTTGTCCGGAGCGACTCCAGGAGCCGCTCTCCTTCCTGAAGAGCGCGGGGCTGCCGGCTGGCTCCGGAGCTGCCAGCTGGTGCATGTGCAGCGCTGCATGGTGACACTGCAGCTCAGCCAGTTTCTCCAACTGTGTTCATTTCTGTGTCAGGTACGGCTGCCTCTCTTGCCCATTTGTTTCCTTATGGGTGTTGTGGCAAAGGAAGAGATTGTCAAGCAGAATCTAAAATGTAGGGATTTGCTGGATGAAGCAAGAAACTACCACCTTCACCTGAGCAGCAGGGCAGTGCCTGACTTTGAGTACTCCATTCGCACAACACCAAGGAAGCAGACTGCTGGTAATTAAATGTGTGTCTGGTTACCCAGTAGGGAGTGGTGTGGAGAAAAGGCAGCACATCTGTGCAGGTGTCTGGATAGCAAGGCAGGTATAGCTTGATATCGAGGGTTGTTCCTGACTTAATACAAAATTGGGAAAACCAGTATGTACCTCTCTGGTATTTAGGTAATGTGCTGCATTTTCCTAGCACTTCTAGTGCCAGGAACTTCTAGTTCCTAGAACTTTAGCAGTCATTTTCTTTCTTCAAAGCATTAATAATTTATCCTGATTGGCTCTATCTGTATTAAAGCCAGAGCTGTTAAGTATGTTATGACCAGGTAATCTGTTCAAAGCTGTACTGAAAACAGTGCACAGTTACCTTTTGGTGTTGAAGGCTAACTTTTGAAGTCTTTGACTAACCTACACCAAAAGTGAGTGATGAATATTAGACTGCAAATCATAATTTCTCCATCATTCTATTGAACAAACAATGGATTTACCTCCTTAAGCCAAATCACAATAAGCATATTTAAAATATGCATTATTTTTACAAGAGCGTAGATAGCTAATTGCCATGGCAGCATGTCAAGCAAATGCCAAAATCCAGTATCCAGTTATGAAGGGCAATGACTGTGCTCCTTGAAGTGAAATACAACTTCCCCCGAGCTACGTAATTTTCAGTTTGCTCTGCTATACAGCTGTTTTTCCCCATCCTCCTCCTAGTTCTCTGGAAACCTGTTTTGTGTTCTCCAGGTGTGCTGTTCTGTGTCGGTGGCAGAGGTGGATCAGGTGACCCCTTCCGCAGCATCGAGTGTTACTCTATCAGTAAGAACAGCTGGTTCTTCGGCCCTGAAATGAACAGCAGGAGGAGGCACGTGGGTGTGATCTCCGTGGGAGGTCAGTAACCCTACTCAAGCAACCCCAGGCAAAAGGCACTTGTTTGCTCCGTTTGCTGAATTGGTACTTTCACTAGCTGTACAAGTAGTAAACTAATTGCTTCAATTTAGTAAAGCTTCCCCCCTTGAAGGAGTGTTTTGTCCTGAGCCAATCTGAGACTGTGTTTGTGGAAAAGACATTCCTGGGAACTGACAGAGTTGGGCTGTTCAGACTTGGGAAGGGAAGGCTCCATGCAGACATTATCGTGGCGTTTCAGTACTTCAAGAGAGCTTATGAGAAAGATGAAGACAGGTTTTTTAGTAGGGCCTGTTGTAACAGGACAAGAGGTAATGGTTTTAAACTAAAAGAGGGTAGATTTAGACTAGATATTGAGCAGAAGCTTTTTACAGTGAGGTTGGTGAAAACCTGGAACAGGTGGTAAATGTCCCATCTCTGGAAGTGTTCAAAGGTCAAACTGGATGGTGCTCTGAGCAACCTGAAAATGCCCCTGTGCATTGCAGAGGGGCTGGACTAGATGACCTTTAAAGGTTCCTGCCAGCCCAACTGAACTGTATATAGCCTCTTGCCTTAAATAGGTGATTTACTTTTTAAAAATCCATTTATAAAGAAACGGCCTTACACAGCAGTCACCCAGAATTTGCTAGTACTCATACTGGCTCCCTTCCTACTTAAATCCGTACTGGAAAGTTATCAAGAGCATAACTCTTCCAAGAGCAGATCTAGCTTTGTTTTTGGGTCTCCATCTTCTGAAAACAGGTCTGTGCAGTCCAGAGCAGCTAGCGCCAATAATGCAGCTTTCCCTTGTACATGGTAGCCCCTCTGTTGCTGGAGCACAACAGAGATAATTTTTCTCCATAGAAAATCTGAAGAGAATGGTACATATGTCTAAACTGATTTGACCTGCAGTACTAAATTCTGGGAAGATTTTTTGTCTACATAAGCTTTGTGTAAAAGCCCACATTAGAACAGATTCCTGGTCAACTACAGCATATAAAACTGATACTGAAAACATTTTAAAACTTTAACCTTTATTTGACCTCTTTGTCTCCACATAGGCAGGGATATTATATAAATGAAAACTGAAATGTTGCCAAGCAGTTTCTGTATCAAAAGATGTCTGTGTGTTCAGGTAAAGTCTACGCAGTAGGTGGACATGATGGAAATGAACACTTAGGAAGCATGGAAGTATTTGATCCTCTCACAAACAAGTGGATGATGAAGGCATCAATGAACACAAAGAGGTACATGTGTCCCACACTGCACGTACTAGTCTGTGATATGCCATTTCTTGCTGATGCTGAAAAACATCCTGTCTGTCCTGCCTTTTTTGGGTGTTTTCAAACTGTTCTATTTCTAGAATTTTTTCCCCTATTTTGGAGCTTTGTGCTATAAATGTATTACCCTTTTGTTCTTTTTTTGGAGGAACTGGCTTCTGGAGCAGGGACCTCTTCTATTCCAGCAGTGCTTGCATTCTGCTATCTAGGGCCTTTCTGCTCTGCCCAGTAAACAACTTGGAACTGATGAACTGGTTCTGTGGCATTTTTGCTCCTTTTAAGAATGAGTGAAATAACTGCCAGCGTAACATGAAAAGTGAAATACTTCATAGTGAAAAAAAATTGAAATACTACACCAGGAAACAAATAGCTGTCTATGTTTTTCATACAAAAGGCCAGAAGCACTCAATCTGAAAGTTAGATTGGGGATTTTTCTTGCCTTGACATTTAAGATTCTTTTAAGGACTTACTGGACTCACAGATCTGTAAATTTTTGTTCCTGCTGTTATTTAAATCAATGTCCCTAATTCTGCATTCCATTTTGTTATTTGTTGTTTAAAGCACCATGCACAAGTAGGAGTGAAATACTAAGTATGGCTAAGTCCTAAAGCTATTTGTAGCTGTGACCTAATTAAAGCAGAAGACCCAGACTCCTGAAAGTGGCTTGCTCTACTTCCTCCCTCCTGCCACCACCCCGGGGCATAATCTCAGCAACAATCAGCCCTAGATTTCTGTGACATTTATTACTGAGTGCCCGGGTAAATGAAAGGGCTGCTGTGCCTTGGCTATCTCCCAACTCCGCTCCTCCCATTCATGGAGGCGTTGGAATACTTAGTGGAGAAAAAAACTACCACCATTAAGTAGTGTCTATGTTATCTGCTGAGGCAATTTAAGACAAGCCCAGGATGTTGCCACGATGTTTGTTCTGGAGAAAGACTGCACCTCCCTTGCTCCCGCTGCCTCCCTTCTCCTGCCTCCGTATCTCTGAGCCTGCCCTCTTTAATGAGACAAGAATATTGTCAGTGACATGGTAAATCACCTCTCTTGGTAGTTAAAGCAGAAACTTAATGCTGACATT
This sequence comes from Machaerirhynchus nigripectus, assembly GCA_013397975.1. Lineage (NCBI taxonomy): Eukaryota > Metazoa > Chordata > Aves > Passeriformes > Dicruridae > Machaerirhynchus > Machaerirhynchus nigripectus. The sequence goes on along the minus strand of VZRQ01003242.1, from coordinate 10,155 downwards.
CAAGGCCATACTTTCATTTTTATAGTACTGATTGTACTCTCATATTAGTAGAATTAGTAGAAACAAATCTGACAACCTTTTTAACACTTAATAAAAATATACCAGAATGGAAGAAATTGCAGTTAAATCTTGCTAGAGTTCAGCTATTTAATATCCAACACGGGTTTGCCTTTTAATATGTATTAGTATCACCCCCAATCATTCTCAAATGGTAGCAGCCAGCTATGCCAATGAAGTTAAAACCAGCAGGTTTTGGTTCATCATCAGATTCAATAAAAGAAAATAGGCATAAAAGTTCAGTACTGAGATGGAGAAATCATATTTAAGACACGGTCATATATCCAAGTACGTGAGCAGAGGGCTTGGCCTTAGAGCTGACATTCAGTCAAAATGACACAGGTGTGCAGAGGACCAGCCACACGATTTACTATAAACATCACTTTTAAAATTGTCATTACTCTTTTCCCCCTAGTTTCAAGCAGGTGCCTTTCACGTACCATTGCACTTGCTGTGTGGCTCCCTCTGGTTAAGGATTTGCCCTGAGGTGTCGATGCTGTGTTTCCCTAGGAGAGGCATCGCCCTGGCATCCCTGGGTGGCCCCATTTATGCCATCGGGGGGCTGGATGACAACACGTGCTTCAGCGACGTGGAGCGCTACGACATCGACTCGGATCGCTGGAGCACCGTGGCCTCCATGAACACTCCCCGGGGCGGCGTCGGCTCCGTAGCCCTGGTGGTGAGTCACTGCTTCCTCCCAGGCTGCGCAGCCCACCCGCTTCTCAAAGCTGCTTTCACAAGGCAGAGCACAAGGTCTTGAACAAAATGCGGCTGGTGGGTGTGAGCACCTCTGGTCATCAAAATCCTGTGCGAAAAGTGAGGATATTTAGGATCATGCTCATATCAAATTGAGCTGTTCGAAGAGTATTTGAGGTACTGGGAGGAGTACCCTTCTAATGGCATGGGTTGTGATTCCTGTCTCACTCAGCAGATTGGTTTGTTGTGGTCACTGTGGTTAAAAGTGACCATGCTGTGCTTTAATCCCTTTATGCTCTGAAAAACAGCTGCAACCCTTCATAACTGTTTCACTTCTTTTAATTGGAAGAGAGAGCATTTATGTTTGATAATTAAATCTGTTGCTGGAATTCTTAAATAAAAGTGGATACACCACATTTTCCTGTAGTTTTAACACTGCTTACGAAAAACTGAGTAAAGGCAATTACATCACAAATAATCTTTGTACAACTGTTTTCCAGAACCATGTTTACGCTGTGGGTGGCAATGATGGTGTAGCATCTCTTTCCAGTGTGGAGAAATACGATCCCCACTTGGATAAGTGGATAGAAGTGAAAGAGATGGGTCAGCGAAGGGCTGGGAACGGTGTCAGCGAGCTCCACGGCTGCTTGTATGTTGTGGGTGAGTAAGGATGTGGCATTTTGCAGTGCTGCTGCTGCTGCTGCCAAGTGCTGGCCTTTGGAAGAGGCTGTTGTTGCTAGAGGAACTGGGAACAGATAGAGCTGACCTGTACTTGGTGTTCTTGGGCAGGAGAAGAAAGCAAGCACAACCAGGGCAAGCTTAAACGAAGGTACGTTAGCAAGGAAATGAAAAGCAGCTCCTAACCTGCATTTCAGGAGGGCTGATCTGTTCAGGACAATATGTCTGTATTAGAAAATCCTCTCAAGACTCACTGCTCTTGAGTTTCCTTTTAGGAAACAATTCTTAAATTCACACTCTTTCAAAGCACTCTAGTTGTGTTCTGAGTGTAGACAACAGTAGCTTTTTTTGCACTTGTTCCACAGCTTCTTGTCTTGTGTGCTACCTTGTATTTCCCTGCTTTCCTGAGAGAGGAAGATGCCAGGTAGGTGTGCCAATAGTGATAGTTAAAAACCTCTGACTTGTGTATTATCATAAGTACTTAAATAGGTTTCGAACATAATGCTCCTCTGACAGCTTCCCCAGCAAGGGGAATGCATCCCTGAGTCTTACATGAGGATTTTTTTTCCCTGCTCAAATACTTGCCAATGCTGTAATTTGAGAACACTGCTAGAGTGTGTCTGCATAAAGTAAAATAAGTTTAAGATTGAGACCATCCTTCTGCTGGTGTTAGGTTTCTTTCTCTTCCAAATGGGAAGCTGTTTCATTATAAGTATGATGAATTCAGGGAGAAAAACAAGAAAATTAGAATCCTTGCAACTTGAGTAGAAGAAAACTGTCGCTCTGGGTGACGCTTGTGCCGTGAGAGGAGGGAAAGCTGTTAGGTTAATTTTTAGGAGTTTGTAAAGCTCTGGTAAAGAGAGAGCTGGACAGGACCCCCTGAACACTGAGAATGCCCTGAGAATGCCAGTCTTGGATATCCCCTGCACCAGAAGTGCCAAGACCTGACCCTGTGATGGTTGTTTGCAGGTGGCTTTGATGACAACTCGCCCCTGAGCTCGGTGGAGCGGTTCGACCCACGCTGTAACAAGTGGGAATATGTGGCAGAGCTTACAACTCCGAGGGGTGGTGTCGGCATAGCGACACTGATGGGGAAAATTTTTGCAGTTGGAGGTCATAATGGCAACGTGTACCTGAACACAGTGGAAGCATTTGATCCCATAGTGAACAGGTAATTTCAAATGTTTTGTTTGGCTTAGTAAGACAAGGAAATCTGCCTGTATGAAAACACAGCAGCATAGAAACAGTGTGCAGGAGGAGTCTAGCTGCTGTTTCCTGGTAATAATTGAATAATATCCATGACTATCAATGCAGGACTGCTGCTTACATCACTAGGGTGGTCTTGTAAATATTTAAGCACCTCCTCCTTCTCCTCTGCTCCTCTGTATCCCTTGTCCTCGCCCTTTCGTTCAGTAACAATCTACATTCTTCTGCTTGTTTCAATCTGATTTTGCACTAAATGGGGTGCATTTTTGTGCAGAGTGAACAGCTAGGCACTGTAACAGAATTTCAGGCACAGAAAATACTTTAGAGTTGCTCAGAAAGGGCAGGAACTTACTTTTCTTTTTTGCCGTAGGTGGGAACTCGTGGGCTCGGTGTCGCACTGCAGGGCCGGGGCAGGCGTGGCCGTGTGCTCCTGTCTCAGCAGCCAGATCCGGGACGTGGGCCAAGGGTCCAGCAACGTTGTGGACTGCATGTGAGCTCTGCTGCCTCCTCCAAATTCCAAAGGAATGCGACTAGGGGAGGCACTGCGCAGCTTTTAAACACTGTGTTTTGTATGGTAGGTTAAGGAGTAAATCCAATACATTTTCTTTGTGAAAATGGTATCTTCTGCAGCTGTAAAGCTTTTGGTGGCTTTCTATCAATAGTGATACAGAATAGCCTGCGAAAACATGGAATAAAAGTGTGACTCACAGGAACAAACCTGCCAAGAACTGCAATCATCCCATTTCTGAGAAGCTGTAATTTCAGAATCATTTGAGGCAGCTGTTGCTGGGACTCAGTATTGAACTGTGAATCAGACATGGTGAGGAGAGGCGCAGCAGCTCCTGCGGCACGTTCTCTGGAGGGCTTGAGTGCCATTTCATATAACTTATTTTCTGGAATGGAGTCTTAAATGTTTCCCAGTTGTACAAGAGCTTTGTAACAGAAGGTGACTCAAATTTTAGAAGGTAACGACATCCCTGATGCACACGGAGATAACTGAGGCAGAGAAGTTCACTGCTCACCTCCCAAGGGAATGCTGACAAGCAGTGGAAATTGCAGGGGTTCAGTCTGAAAACTGTCTTAAAAAGTACTTTTTCGAGCTAATAAACTTGTTAGAAAGCTGGAAGGATTCTTGACCTGAGTTTAGCCACTGGAATACTGGAATTCTCTAGTCTTCTAGTGGTTACTACCCTCCTCTCCAAAGGAGAGTTTCTGTTGAGAGGTCCTTCCTGAAGTACCCAGTGTAATTTGTCCTGCTTTGAGATGATAGTGTATGAAAATGTAGGCTTCAGTGGTGTTCGAATCACCATTTTTATACAAAAGGGAAATGGAAAATAAAATTTGTGGTATTCTGTGAAACTTTTTAAGTGCAACTCTGTAAGACATGACTGGTTTCAGTATCCAGTAGCAACTCTGGTAACATTCTCGATCTACTGGCTCTTTTAAGGGAGCAGACAGATAACCTCAAAACCTTAAATGAACCAAAGAGAGTCAGCAAGAAAGACAACTGGGAATAAAACAGTGCTTCCATCAAAACCTGAGATAGCAGCATGACAGCCCTGCATACAAAGACGTCTTGTTACGCTATTACAAACCCTGAATCCTGAGTAAAGTCCTGCTGGAAAGACTGCAGATTCCTGTTCCTGCATCACCTTGAGCAGACCAACAAGTGACAATCCTTTGTGACCAAAGTTTCACAGTTACCAGGTTGTTCCAAACGCCCAGGGAGAGCAGCAAACTTCTCTGCATTCAGGACCAGGGAAGAGGCAGGACAGCAGGAGCGAGGCACAGCTGTGTTTTTCTGCTGAGCTACCATCATTTAGCTTCCCCGCCCGAAATGGCTTCGCACTTTGGTAGCACCCAGGGACAAAGTGAACGGTACTGTAAATAATGAAACATTGCAATAAAACATTTGTACTTCAAAGCACCTCGTTTATTGTATGTCTGGAGCTTGTTGGTGCTGGGAAGCATGACAACATTGAGTGTTTTTTGGTTTCTGCAGTGTTTATTTCTCAACAGGCAGCTTCTGTTAGCAGAGAGAATCCTGCATTACAGCCATGGGCTGTTCCATCCCGCTGCCCTCCTCGCAAGGATGTGGTTACCCTTCTGGCTCTTCACCTGACTGTGAGGGGTGGAAGGGAGGGATAAAGGTTCCCTCTCTGGGACCAAATGCCGCCTTCTATGGATGTCCTGGCTAACAAAAACCCCAAGTTCTCTACCAAGTGACCCTGACTGTGAAACCAAATATCCTGGCAGTGCAGGATGCCAGCTGATCCATTTCTCCTCTTGATGGGAAAGTGTGACACCCGTGGGTGCAGCCTGTGGGTGCCTCACACGCCTGGACCACACTGACCACAGCACTTGCCAGGCACCAAAGGGGGAAGCATTCAGCAGGGAAATCAGGTTACAGCAAAAGCTCTGGGATTCTCTGCCGTGTGGGAAGAGCTGGAAGTCACATGGTACTAGCTCTGAACTGGATCCTAAAACAGGCATCTCATTTGTATTTCAATGCACACCCTCGCCCCAACACTCATGTTCAGGCCTCTGGAGGTGTATCCTTGTAGGGACTGGCAAGCAAACTGCAAAGCAGGTTCACAGGGAACAACGCTGCTCCCAGAACAGTGGTGGCCCACACTGTTAATCTTGGATGGCACCACAGCTAAATATATTTTGTACAGAACTGGTTTTAGAAATGCTATTGTTGGAAATGTGCTAATGACGACAAACTATAAAAAGAAATAAAAATACAGGATTACTGTGGTGACAAACTGCAGTGACCTACCTGCACATAAAGCTGTTGTGATTTAACGCCTGTCCTGGCAAGGGGACAGTGATGACAAAGGAATTTCCCCCCCATCCCATGCTGAGGGACAGAGCAGCCCTGCAATGGCAGCAGGCCCTACCCCCCTACCACCTTATTTAAGTTCAAAGGGGATTGTGGTCCATTTGGTTATACTTTTCCAGCTTCAAATACTTTTTAATACTCCTCTTCCCAACAGAATCTCGTTCCTAATAGAGCCATGCTGGCAGCAAAACTCTTTGGATTTGACATCCTGCTAAAATACTCGGCTAAGAACAGAAAGTTTTAGAAGGTAAAGCATATGATACTTACATATTTTAAAACATAAACCAAATACATGCATGCACTCCTATCAGAAAGACTGCAGACTTCCCTGAACACCAGCTGGGAAAATGATTCCACTAGAAACGCCTGCCTGCGGAGGGGGGTGCAGCCCTGCGGAAAACTGAGCCCACCCTGGCACAACCGACGGGCATCAACCCGCGGCCTCGGGAGGCTGCACGGGAGAAGCAGCCTGATCCCAGCCAGGAAGGATCCCCTGCCTGTCTCCAGGACCTTTCAGATGCGGAGGGATTTGGGGGCAGTTCCTGCAGTGTCAGTGTTCATAACCCTTCTAGGGTAACATGCTATGCCCATAGGGCAGATTGAACATGTCAGAAACAATTTATTCATCAAAACCAAGGAAACTCTTGCCTGTGATCTGGTAAGGGTCTTTTAGAGAAGTGGGAAGGTAATTACATAAAAGCAGGACTGGCAGCACATTCTGAAACCAGCACGTGGGTGAGCAGCCTCTTTCTGCATTCAAGTGTGAGCAGTAGTGATGAAGACAGTCCAGGCTGCAGTTCTAAGGCTATTGAGACACTAGATTTTATGAGATTTTATTTTGCTGCCATGAACTTTTGTGTGCAGTTACTTAAAATCAGGGGGCCTTCCTATGTCCTGGCTGCGGGACCTCAGTTCTGTGTCCTTACCTCCACTTGCAACAACATTTTCATTGTGGAGTGTTTCCATCTCTTCTAGGAGTTGGAAACAAGCTGCATGAAACACATCCAGAGGCAAAAAATGTGCAAACCGCAATCACTGAGGAATGGGGTCAGGCCCCACTAACCTGGGGAAACTCCTGAGTAAATAAAGGTTTGTCAAAGACAAAATCAAGTGCCCGGAATGGAACGCAGACTGCACGGTTTCCCAACTCCAGCCCGACCTAATTGCCCTGAACCAGGGTGAGAATCAAAAGCAGCTGCGTGCACCTTGTTTGCTGTGTCTCTGCTGTGCCTGCTGGGACAGCTGCAGGATGCTGGGCATGATCCCGTGTGATGAGACCATGGCTCCCACATCAAATGACACCGAGATTCATTTTACAAACAAGTTGTCAACAAGCAATAAAAATTCAGCCAAGTAGCCCATTCAAGCTTAATTAGAACAAATGCCTGGGAAATTCTTAACTCCAAATTGCTCCCACCCTTAAATGGGGGTTACTGTCCTCATTTAGGCTGAAACTGTTCTTGGAACTATTTTCAGCATCACTGCAGTGCAGAGTTTTGCAAACCCAAGTACCAGATGCTCCGCTTAAATTTTTTTGCTGGCTGCTTTTACCACATCTGTATTTGTTTTCTAAAGCTTTGCACGTTTTCTCTACTGGAACTGGCAGCAAATAAAGCACAGCCAGCCAGGAGGTGAAACTTGTATTTGAAATTCCTCCTTGGCTGAGTCAGCGAGGTCGGCGTTGCTGCCACTCTGTGGCATTTCAATGCAGCTACACTCTAAGCAGGCAACTGCAGCTCTGGCTGTTCTGGGAGAGGCGGCAGAGCCAACGAGAAACATTTGCTTGACAGGCAAGACTTAACAGAGGCCAAGAATTGCTCCTACATTGTCTTCCCCTGCATGCATTTTACAAGAAAGAAAAAAAATAGGACATTGCACATAAGCACACCTAACTCAGGTGCTGGGAGAAAGTAACTGCAAATAGATGCAAGTCCTTCTCCCGTGCAGCATCCCGAGGCCACTGGTTGATGCTCTGTAAAGCCCATGGCCACAGGAGCAGCCAGCACAGCCCGGCTGAAGTCATAGCAGGGCACTGCTATCTCCAGTCCCTTGGCACATCAGGGTAAAAGTCACCCCTCTGCATGTCTGTGGTGCTGATTCCCACCCACTGGTCACTGGTTTTGAGCAGGTCAGCCACTGCTCTTAATTAAAGTTTTCCTCACTGATAGAAGGTCAAAGCTGGCAGAAAAAATGAACAGGTAAAACAGAAAGACTAATTCTGTCATCTTTTTCATGTCCTAGAATAGGCCCAAGTGAAAACAATGAGCATCTTTCCTAACCCTTTGCATGACCTGCATGACCTGGCTCAAGGTTGAAATACAATGGATTTTAAAAAATTTCCTATTATTTCACAGAATCACAGAACGGCGTGGGTTGGAAGGGACCTTAGAGATGGTTTCGTTCCAACCCTCCTGCTATGGGCAGGGACAACGCCAGGGAGGAGGAGTAAAAAAAGCTTGATAGGTAAAATGGGGAGGAGGAACATGTGAGTCAAGGAAGTTAGGGGATGAATGATTAGGGGCTGGCAGTTTGCTAAACAGTGTATATAGCTTGCTCAACAGAAAGAGAGGATGCAAAACTGTTGACAAAAAGGAAGTAGCTTGATCGAAGATCCTGTTTTCGGACCCTGAAAGCGGCTCAAACCAGCTCTAAGATTTGGACTATGGCCAGGGACCTAGAGAACATACGCAAGGAAGAAAGGTAAAAAGTTCAACCCGAGATAGATTATTTAATTCATCTGAGGAAGACCCTTACTTCATCCCAGAGACACCGGCCCACAACCACCGAGTGGCACCATATGGAAATGACTTCGGAACTCATTATAAAGCAAGGGGGGGACAGGTCATGAATATGTATGAACAAATTAGGTAATCCAATGCAGATGTAATTTTTAACTCAATATATACCGAGATGAGTATGGCTGAGGCACACGTGTCTTTGGAAGGCTACTTCCCATGCGTCCGGCGCCGCAATAAACACACCTGCTTTGCAACTTCTGTAAGCTGTGGAGTCTTACCGCCTATCACATGGACCTTCCTTCCACTCTTCAGGGCAGCTTATCCCTGAAAGGCACTGAGGCTTTTAATAAAGTGAACAAAAAAGTCCAGTCCCTTGAAGGTGCAGGAAGACCCAGCCATGTTCCCGGTGGTCCTGTGCTGCCAGGAGGCAGAATGACTCCAGGCTTCCATGTGGCAGGAACCCTTTCTACAGAAACTCCTTTTAGAAATGCAGGCATTTAGCTGGTATTTATTTACTGTTCATTTTCTTAAGCCTCCAACCCACGAACAGGTGTTTTACAAAGGGGCTACTGCTAAACATGTGCAGACTTGTTCCTACGTCATGAAATGATGTGGAAAAGGGAGATAATTCAAGCACAATTATTTTGTGATACCATCCTTTTCTCCACACCCCCACAGGTCTGTCAGAGGAAGGGAAGATGTGACAGAGCAGCAGAGGGCTAAGGCAGGCACACCACTGGATATGAGGATGGCAGGACGCTGCTGCCACACAACAGGAAATCTTTGGGTAGAGAAGGGTGTCAACTGAACACACTGGACTAGCATGGTGATAAATGAAGATTCCAGAATCTCTCAGTCATATCAAGCATCCATGTTTTATTGACCATCTTATGACCATTACTTGTAACTTGCTTTCATACTGAAATACAGTGGATTGTGGGGGAATGCGGGGAGTATGACTGTAGTAAGGAAGCTGCTCAGCTGTGTTTGAGGCACAATGAAACTACTTCTGCAAATGAAACCTTTTGTTTAACAGTTCTTTGAACTTGATTCTAGGTATCTTGTACAAAAAACATTGATCAAAAGCCTATCAAAGTCAACTGAAATGTGACTGTGGGACTTGGAGGGTTTTGGGTTTTCTTTTTTTTCAGAGAAGCGTGATTCTCTGAAAGAAAAACTCCTTCAGCCATAGTGCAAGATCAATGTCTAGGAAATCTTTGGGTAGAGAAAGGTGTCAGCTTCCTGACACACCAATGCTGTGGATGCTGCCTCTGCAAGGGAGAAGTGCTTCCAAACAGCTCGTTATTCCCCTTTGGGTTCCCTTGACAGGTTTCTAAGTCACTGGGCCCATCCTAAAGTGTGGCTGAGAGGCAGTCCGAGTCCTCTCCCACAGGAAGGATGCCCAACTTTAGTACCAAATTCTGCTCTTGGACGCTCACTGAGACCAGCAGGGCTTGGAGGCAAATATCCAAACCAAAAATGTGCCTTATGTTCCACATTCAGCCACTCAATCCCTCCTTAATCAGAAGAGAGTCCTCTCTCTGGAAGCTCTCAGACTCACAACAATGTCCAAGCAATCCCAGGGACCCAGGGCAGCTTCCCACCCCCACCCACCCTAATGCCAAAAAGCAAGAAGGAATCCTACCTGTAAGTCTCATCCCTGCACCACAGGAGACACACAGAGCTGTTTCCAACCACACATTGGGTGTCATTTTGCTACCCAAACTTGGGACTGACAAGGCTGAAAATGAGCAAGACCCTCAGTGATACAGACTGAGTGCAGATGTCCTTGACAGCAACAGGTGTGAATACTGTTCTGTTGGATATTCATAATGGACGTGTTTATAGACTATCATCGCATGGGGCCATGCAGAGAATTCACTGCCTTGGTCATTTTAAAGGCAGGCACCACCCTCCATCTCTTCTCTTTTGCAA